>WBMV01008995.1:97741-490241 GCA_013396655.1 Campylorhamphus procurvoides | reverse complement strand
GTGTCTGTGTGCCCCTCAGTATTGATCTGCAAAGGATACTATTGTTGTTCTCTGAGAGATAAAAATAAGCTCTTTTACTTCCATAGTTCCAATTAAGTAGACCTATGGCATAAAAAGTAACTTTTATCACATATGGATAGGCTGGGCAGGAAGGGAAGACTCCCCTCCTTTGGTGTTGACCTAGTACATGGCATGCACATCTATTTATGGAGAGTGAATGGCCATGCACTCCCTCTTGCCCTCCCTTTCCTGAACTGTGTTGTGTGAATGATTTTGCTTGTCAGCATGTTAGTGTTCCACATAAAAGGCCCTCACTAAGGCCACAGTATAATTTGAGTTTAAACCAAGAATTCCAGTTGCAACAAGTTGTACCTGTTACACGTTATGAGCAGTCATGTCTCAGTTCTGTGAGCATTTTAATATATTTGCATTGACTTACTATACCTTTCATTTCTAAATTTGTATTTTTTCCAAAGAAACAGGATTTTAAAACACAGTTTTATGCCAAAGATAGAAGTAGAGAAAAATGAATGCAATTTAGGCCAAATGGAGTGGGGATGGGCAGGGTGAGTGGGAAATTGGTTGTTTCTCTTTTCTGTTGGTAGGAAATATCTATGTATAAACATTTGCATGTGTATGCAAGGACATGCACTTTTCTTGAGGTCAGTAATGGAGAGAGAGTAAGTAAGAGATCTTCATGCAGGTCTATTGATGAAGTGCAGAAGGTAAAATCCCTCTGTCACTTCCCCAGGGATTCTTAGTGACAGGGGAGCTTATGTGCTCTCTGCCCCACAGTTGAACTGTTCAAAATACATTTCCAGAATGCTGTATGTTCTTTAAGATTTTTCTTTTCTGAATATATTTCTGAAGTCCTCTGATAGATTTTGCCTTCCTCCATGCTGAAATCTCAGTTTTACACTAACAGTGAAAAAGTCCATAATTTAGAAGTCAAAGTATGCATAGATTTTATTAAAATACTAGCTTGACTCTGGTGTCCAGTGCAAACATGAGGCTTGAAATGAGCTGCTAGAATAAAATGCAATTGAAAGATCTAAGATGGCTCATGAACCATAACAGCATAAAAGGGAAAGGGAGATTTTATGCACTCACCATGATATGTCCTGTCACGCAGTAGCAGGATGAAAAGAATCAGGAGTGTTGGGGAAAAGATGTCAAACACTGAGTTAGAATAAAGATGGCTAATGTTGGCTAATGTTTATAGACCAGAAGAAGTAATTTAAGGTACTGGACAAGAATAAGTGTCTCATATTTCGGAAATGAGGAAAATGTGCCCCTTTCCTCAATGAGGCTATAAGCTCCTCCTATGTCCTTGTTTCCATTCTGTATGCCTTTGCTTATAACTGCATGAAGTTACAGCCTTTGCTAACAGGCAGAGAATGGCTGAGAATAAGACTTGAGGGAATGAAATCCAGTCTACTAAGTTATTACATTGATTAGCAAGGTTATTGAGATGTTTTCTTTTATGTGTAAATTTTTAATAATTTACTGACAACAGATGACAAGTTTTTATTTTCCCCTGCTGTTGAGTCACTAAAAAGTAGCTGTGAAGAAATTTTCTTTCAAGTTTGAACTTTAGGCAAAGGTCAAATATGACAAAATTTCAGCCAAAATATGCTATTCCAAAAACATACGAAGACATTATTTAGGATACCTTGACTGATTAAGCTATATTGTATTAATATTAAGTATATTAAATTAATATTAAGTATATTAATACTTATTAAGTATACTTATATATACTTATATACTTATATAAGTATATACGTATATATACTTATATACTTAATATATACTTATTAAGTATACTGATTAAGTATATTAAATAAACATAAAAGGTCTACTACAATTTCCCTACACTCTTGACATAAATATACACAGAAACTCTTGGATACAATTAAATCAGAAAAAGATACAGCCCTAAATCCTGGAGTCATATTCTCACAGGCCTATCCTATAGCAAACGCTGAGACACATATAAACCACCTTTTGTGTATGTTTCCGTAATTTGCTCAGGTATCTGATTTTTTTCGAATCACAGATTCACAGACTGTGTAAGGGACCACAATGAGTCATCTGGTCCAACCTCCCTGCTCAAGCAGGGTCATCTCAGAGCACACGGCACAGGATTGTGTCCATACATTTCTTGAATATCTCCAGTCAGGGAGACTCCACAACCTCTCTGGGCAACCTGTTCCTGTGCTGAGTCACCTGCACAGTAAAGAAGTTCTTCCTCATGTTCAGGTGGAACTCCCTGTGTATCAGTTTCTGCCCATTCCTTCTTGTCCTATTGCTTGGCACTACCAAGAAGAGCCTGGCTCCATCTTCTTGACACCCTCCATTCAGATGCTTATAAACATTGATAAGGTCGCCTCTCAGTTCTTTGAGACTGAACAGGCCCAACTCCCTTGGCCTTTCCTCATAAGAGAGATGTGCCAGTCCCTTAATCATCTTCACATCCCTCCACTGGACCAGGAGCTCCATGTCTCCCTTGTACTGAGGAGCCCAGAACAGGATATGGCACTCCAGATGTGGCCTCACTTGAGGCTGAGTAGAGGGGCAGGATCACCTCCCTCAGCCTGCTGGCAATGCTCTTCCTACTGCACCCCATGACACCACTGGCCTTGGCCACAGTGCACCCTGTTGGCTCGTGGACAGCTTGTTGTTCTCCAGGACCCCCAAGTCCTTCTCTGCAGAGCTGCTTTCCAGCAGTTCAGACCCCAGCCTGTACTGGTGCAGGGGGTTATTCTTCCCCAGGTGCAGGACCCTGCAATTGCCTTTGCTGAATTTCAATCTGTTCCTTTCTGCCCATCCCTCCAGCCTGTTGAGGTCCTTCTGAAGGGCTGCACAGCCCTCTGGGGTACTGGCGACTCCTCCAGCTTTGTGTTATCAGTGAACTTGCTGAGGAGGCACCTGTCCCTTCAGCCAAGTCACTGACGAACGAGTTAAACAGTACTGGGGCCAGTATTGAACCTTGGGGGACACCAGTAGTGACAGGCCTCCAGCTAGACCCTGTACCAGTAATTACAGCCCTGTGGGTTCTGCTGTCCAGCCAGTTCTGAATCCACCTCACTGTCCACTCATCCGGTCCATACACACTGAGTTTGCCTATGAGGATGTTGTGAGAGATATTGTTGAGGGCCTTGCCGAAGTCCAGGTAGACAACATCCACTGCTCTCCCCTCATCCATCCAGGTAGTTGGTTCATCATAGAAGGCAATCAGTTTGGTCAAGAATGGTTTACCTTTAATGAGCACATGCCAACTACTCCTGATCACCTTCTCGTCTTTCATGTGGATAGAGATGGCCTCCAGAATGAGGTGCTCCATCACTTTTTCAGGGATTGAGGTGAGGAGTGGCTGGTAGTTCTCTGGGTACTCCTCTTTGCCCTTTTTGAAGGCCGGAGTTACATTTACTTTCTTCCAGTCCTCAGGCACCTCTCCTGATCAGCATGACCTTTCAAAGATGATCCTGGCTGGCCTTGCCCACTAGCTCTGTCAACATTCTCGGATGCATTCCATCAGGGCCCATGGATTTGTGGATGCCAAGTTTACCTTGGTGTTCTCTAACTCAAAACCTCATTGACTAAGGGAAAACCTTCTCACATTCCTTTACCCTGGTCTCCTGAGTCAGAGATCAGGTATAGCATTGGTTGAACAACTAAAACTAAATCAAAGTTTAATGGTTATCATTGTTTTTTAAAAAGGTCCAATAACTTCAAGAAATTAATCACATACAGCTTATTTGGTGTAGACAGTGTGGTGAAAAACAGTACTAGAAATCATTGTATTCCCTTCTATGGATTTAGGACAGTTATATTACTGGAAAATACATCTATGTCAGGAGATATCTGGCTGTTCAAAGAATCCTAACAAAATCCATACATTTGTCATATGTATTGCCAGTCTAATGAATTGCTTTGGAACACCTGATCTCACTGTCATACAGTCTCTACTTCCTGACTTGAGTCTAGCACCATTCCACTTTTGTGCTGAAATGCCTTTGTGATGGTAAGGAGGATAATGATATAGTGATTCCTAGTTAAAACGTTTTGTTAGAAGTTGGTCATGCAGTAACAAATATTTATGATTCTGGTAGAACAAGTTAAAATCCTGTTTGGGTCTGAGAGTGGCTTATCTGTTTGTCAATGTTAACTAACTGAAATGGTGCTGTAGTCAATGCCCTGAACTGCAGCACACTAAGCATGCATGAAAAGATGGGGATGCCTAAATGGAAGAAATAGGATCTTGTAATGCACTCAATTACAGTAGAACCATAGAGGTTTTATTGCTAAGTTAAATACAACCTTTCCAAATAGAAAAAAAAAAGGCATCAACCTCCATCTACATTTTCAGCTAATACTTGCAAAAAGAGTATCCTCCTTTTCACGTTTATGCACCTCTGAACAATAGCATCCAGCACATGAAAGTTAGCTTCACTGCAAGGATATTTACAGAATGGGCACATGTGAACTCCGGTGCAATTGAAACCATTCTCCACAAAAAACCCAGTCAGTGTAAGACTCGAAAATTTGTCTTGGTATTTGTAAGTAATTATAAAAAATTTCTAAATGGCAATGTTTTAAGTGTCTCATTCTTTTGCTTCATTTCTTGGTTACTTTTTTCCTTATGAACAATGATGGCATTTATTTCCTTCATACTATTTCTGTTTATTCTATTAAGATAATAAAATCATCACAGGCGGGATTTTCAGTTAGAACACAACCATACAGTGCCTGGCATGAAGATGCCTAAGACAATTTGGAGGCTGCAGGTGCTGTTGGAAAACAAACAAAAATATAATAATAGAAAATGCATTGTGTCTTCCAAGGTGGGAGCCAGAGAAGCTTGATTCTATTGTGTCAAATTCTTTGAAGGTACATTTTTCCATTTTTGTTTGCTCATGCATCTAGACTTTTACAAAAAATTATAATGACATCACAGTTGTTGTGGTTTGTATTGTAAATTGCAGTAAATTGCTACAATGGGAGAATAAAATTGTAGCAATTCATGAGAACAAAAGCTAAAAGAAAGTCAACAAACAGAAAAGGAAAGTCATTAGTTGTAAGAACCTACAAATAAATTAAACCTTGCTTAAGATATATTGATTTTCTGTGGTCTTGCCTATACAATAATGTCAGGCATGCCTGACAATCCATTAGATTCAGAAGGCAAAAACTACTTATAAATACTCTTTTGCTTCCATTTTAAGAAATATGCTGATATCAGACCTAATTTTGATTCTTATCTGCCATGGTGTCAGTCAGAAACAGTTTCCTAAAACTCCCCAAAATGGATTTAAAAGCATAAGGATTAAAATCAAAATACATTTTACTGTAAGGTGTGAATTTAAAATGAACCTGTACTTTTGTAAGAATTAGAATTTCCTGACCTTTCTATCATGTCAACATCTTAATCAAAATAGGCAGTTCTAGGATTGAAATGAAACAATAATCACTGTAATACATCATGAGCTTAGATTGCAAGAATATGGTTTTACTTAATACTTTCTAAATTAACAAAGTACAATACTTGTAACTCTTAGTAGACAGATAAGCAAGAGACTTTCAGAAAATAGAGAAGATTAAGAAAAAAAATCCTGTTAGCAATAACTGCTGTCAATGATGAAAACCCGTCAAAATAACAACCATAAATTCTCAATAATTTTCTATTAAAAATTCTCATTATATCATTTGAAATTCTTACATAAATTCTTTTCTGTTTTGATTTTCAATACAAAAATTATTTCAAAGTTACAAGCAGTTTTACATCAGGTTCCCCCTTGATTTACAGATGCTTGATTCAAGCCTATAATCAAAATAATTATTTTACCATGAAAGGATCTCTCTTGCCTACACTGCAGGCAGAAAAACAAAAGTGGGCACAGACAAATGAAAAACAGGCAGAAAACTTTTGACAGAAAAAGAGAACAGATGGAACAATATAGCTTATTCTTAAATGTGTTTGGTTTAAACTTTTCTGTAAACTGTCACTGACTTCTGTCTAACTTTCCTGACAACAATACAGTTGGCAGACAGAAAAATTGCCTCTGAATGCTTCTAACCTTTTAGAGTCACTGGTTTTCTAATTTTCTACAGTTTGAAAATTGCTATCTACATACATAAAATGTGGAGTGCCATGAGCCAGGTTTGAATTTTCTGTATGACGAAGTCTCTATTGAGATTTTGTGAGTTGTGTGGGCTTTTGAGATTTTCATTGCTTCACCAATATTAGGTCATACTTTTTGGTTGTTTGCACTACCTTGTTTCCATACATAAATTTGCTTACAGGGTTAAGTATTCAATGTATAGATGTTGTTTAGATTTCGTATCATAAAACAAGACACAGTCAAGGCTAGTTATACCAGCTTGGTGGAGGGAGACTAGAGACAACTATTCACAGGTGCTCAGGGCAAGAGAAGTGAATTGCCTTCTGTCTCTGACTACATAGCAATTTAGACTTGAACTAGGTGACTGCTCTTCAGACAACTGGAGCTGAGAGTTTAATTCTTTCTTTGCTGTTCAGCAATGGCTCAGCTTTTCCTGACCTGTTAAGATGAAAATATGGAAGGGCTTCCTGGTGAAACTTGTCTTTGCAGGTAAATTCCACGCTAGAGACCATAGAAGAAAAAATACTTCCTACATACACTTCTGTAATTCAGTATCAATTTAAAGCAGTAAATGAAAATACTTCACATTTAAGAGCATGTTACTTTTGCTTGCTCTGACTGACATGAAACTACTGAAATTTTCAATTTTGGGGTGTATATGGCAGTATTCATCTCAATTGAATAATTACATGATCCTATTTGGTTGAGGGACAGGGAGGAGGACATAAGCAGAAGGAAGAAAGTTTTTTGAGAATTTTCTTGAGAATTTGTTTCCAAAATCAAATTCCTTTACATAACTTGCTCCCACAGTGGCAAAGTACAAGAAAGTTTGCAATACTACATAGTAGTCAGTACAACAAGTGAATCAATTGAAGACAAGCATTAAAAGAGTTATTTGCTAATGGGCACCATGCCAGGGTTACTCATGCAATGTTGCCTGCAGAATTCCTAAGCTGAGTTCAGAAGATACAGATCGATGCACCTCCAAAGAGAGTCTATATCAATCTCCATTTCATTCATTAGCTTCCACTCTGAGCTGGTAGGCTGCTAGTTAACTCTTTAATGTGGGAGAAACTGTCAGTATAAAGGCCACTGGGACACACACTGTTCTCTGCTGTACTTGACCTGTCGATATTTCTTGCAGCACACTGTTTAAACTGGTACATCTAATGGCAAAATGAAGCTCTGTGAGGCCTGGGGAGGCTTGCCTAGCTTTACATTGGCTTATGATTCTACAGTAAACATTAGTAAATGCACCCTGATGAAGTATTCCTATTTGTGTCCTCTTGCATATGAATAACAGGCCTCAGATGAAATAACTCAAACAACTCTGTCCCTGAAATCAAAGACAGCTTAAATAATAAATTATGGTAATTTGAAAAATTAGCACATTGAGATATCATGCAAATGAACTAGAGGCAACTGACATTTGGTTACTAATTAAATTGTTCTAATGTCCCAGACAGACAGAATGAGATAGCTACAGCTGTAAAGTTAAAACCCAGTTTCAGTTCGAATTAGTTTGGCTGTAAGTTCATTGTAAAATAATGTAGAAATCCAGCAGGTCCAGGACATGATTGATGCATAAACCATTTAGAATACTTCTGAAAGTGCAAATATGAGATCTAACATATAAAGGTATAATTACTAAAACAAAGAACAATCTCAAATCACCCAGACTTGTGAGCTTTGCTATTTTCTTTCTACAAATATTGAATGTACTAATTTCCCTTGTCTTACTGTTGAATAAAATCAATTTCCTCAGTAGAGCTGAACTCTCTTTTGTTTAAGGTTAGATGCAAAGTTGATACGCATCCTTAGATATAATGGTAATGTAAAATCCTTGAATATTTAGAACGACATCACTATGTGAATCCACAGCTGTTACAGATTCCTTATCTGACAATCAGTGCTTTCCATACAATAACTTACACGCTTGGAATCAGCTGAAGGTGAAAAAAGCTTCACATTATTTTAAAACTGTAGTCAAATTATTTGTATACAAATTTTGATAACAACACCTGTTTTTTCTCTGTTGGCCAATACAATCCATGGAGAATCCTCGCTTCAACAGTTTCCCTGCAGAATTGTCAAACATATGTATTTGTATTTCATTACCTGGGTAATAGCTGATTTGCCAAGTTCATTTACTACTAGTTGCTCCTCAAACATCTCAGTGGGATAATTAAGGAATACTAAGAACTGAAACTGTAGTATGTTAGGTGGAGGCTAGAGCAATTGCCCAAATCCCACTTCTGATTAAACTGCTGTCCAGAATTAAATATTCAATAACTGAAATTCTGTTTTCTTCCCTGACTCTGAGCATGTTAATATCAAGGAGAGAGAATAACTCCCTGTTTTGTGCAATAGAGACAAAAAAGCTCACTGCGCCACTCAAAACAATTTTATTCCCTCACGAGCCTGCAAGAATGGTATTTAAACTGAAAATTGACTGGGTAATGGACTAAGTGGTGCCTTCTGCTCTAATAGTTCAATATGTTGGCATTAAACCAAAGAAAAGTGCTTTGATGCCCAATGCCCGAACTGGGGAGACTAAACAAGTGGGGGATAAGGTTAATCAGTAGGCAGGCAACTAAAAATCCTTTTTATCTGAGTGTCTATCCGAAATATAAGGCTTATAATAGTGAAACAAATGCCTCTAATTCTGCAGAAAATAGGGGTGTGTTCCTAGACTTGCTTTGTTCTCTTGACACTGCACAGGGGCTGCATAAGAAGTCTTTTCAGCCAGGGGTTCCCACAGTGAAGACTTCAGTAGGCTTCTAGAAGACTTCTAGTAGTCTTCTGGAAGACTCCAGTGAAGACTCTGGTTTAATAGACTCTGGTCTTTTTTTTTCATAGCTCAAAATTCTGTCTGGCACTTGTTCAATTACTACCTGCTGTGGGCACATTCTGGTCTGACATCCACGGGGTAAAAATCAGGCAAAATTTCTTCTCCTGCCCTCATGCATCTTCCCTCATGTCATCAGCCACAGAAGAAAATTTGGCTTCTAGGTTTTGCTGCCATTATGTGAGAGGCAAAACCCTCCAAATTATTATGGGTATCACAAAAATCACTGCCTTTAATTCAGGCTGTTGTCCTCGCTATTGTCCAATTTTGTGCTCCAGTACATGTTACTCTGCTAAACTCTAATCATTTGACATTCTCCCTGCCAAGGGGAGCTGCATTTCTAAACTGCCAGAGGAAAGGTGCCATGCCATATGAATTACTCATCTGATATGATAATGTCTGTATTACATTTTGCAGAACTCACACTAAACTCCACTAAGGGTACTTTTCTATTTCTTTTTGAAATTCGTATCAGAGATAAACATAATGTTTCCTGAAAAGCAGAATGACTGCAAAGCCTTGTGACACTAAATAGAAGACAACACCCTTTCAAGTACTAAATAAGTGTCCACAGAGAGCATCTAAATTAACATCTCACGTATTCCCTAATCACATACATTCATACACACAAGGAAATGTGACTACAAACTACAATCTCTTTAAATGCTAATGGGTATACTGCCATACAGGTGTTTTGTACACTTGAATTTGAGTATTCAGAGCACAAGCATATTTAGAGTTTGGCATTCTTAGGTCCAGTGAAGTTGCTGGTTACCACAGATATTGAGCATGGCAGCTGACTTGTATGAGAACTGTGTGTAGGAAATATAAAGTGGATGGAGGACTTAGTGGTTGGGGCTTCAGGGATTACAAAGATAATTGTGGATCAATTCTGCCAAATGATTTGAAGTAACTTAAGCCTGCCATCAGTACTTTAATTGTTTTTACAACAGAACTTGATAGTGCACTTAATGCAATGAGTGATTTGATAACACCTGATTGAAATGCCCTGTCCACTATTGGCATCTCTCTCTTTTTGTTAAGCTGGTTAGTCTACTGCTCCTCTCACTTAACACAAAATATTTATGTTAGAAAGAGATTTTTACAAGTGTCTGTTGAAATAAATATCTCTTAGTAGGGTTAGAATGGCAAATGTATAACAAGAGTGGCCTTTCTATCTGAATCTTTCCATATTTATATTTGTAAAAATAGCTTAATATTAATAAGAAATATTGTATTTTTCCTTTACACCAAGCTGAAAAGCAACTAACTAAATAACAACTGAATTCTTTTTCCATTCACAAACCATCAAGAGTAAACTGGTCCTAGCAGACCAACAAGCCACAACTCTGTGAACTTTCATTGCTCTTGAAGTAAGACCACTTACATGACTGCTGGCAATTATGAAGCCTAGCTGTGAATTCAGTAAGAAAATCCTGTCTGGACAGTTTTCTCTGTTTTTTGCAGTCTGTGAATAAATACAGGAGCACAGCTACATCTAACCACCTCTATCTTCCTTTCCGTTAGGTATGACCTATCAAAATTCCAGTGTTTCAAACTGATGAACATAAGCACAATAAGTTTTAATGCATAGTCTCAAAACTCAGGATGTTGCCTATGGTGAAGAATTGGAGAGATAATTAATCAATGAAAATTCCAAAATGCAATCAATCTCACTGACAACTTCTCCAAAACCTAGTTCCAGTCTGTAGCTGGAACGCTGCCAGGGATATCCAAGACTTGGGTACCTCTGGGCTAAAATTGTTGCAACACCTGCTTGCCATGGTACCTTTCAGGTTGGATGAAAGCATCTGTACCCAATGCAGGCCACTATGGAAAATAAATTAATTAGCAACGATATGCTTTCTTAACTCACTCAACGCAACCTGACGTATTCCACTAATATAAACTGCCAGGGCTGCTGTATTGAGAAGCATTGTTTGATGAGACTTATCAGTGGTTGTTTCTGTAGAGCGAAAAAGAAACAACTGAGAACTGCCCATTGTTGCAAAATAGCTACAAAAACACTTTTCTAATATGCACTCAGAATAATTTCTCTTTTAAAATAAGCAGCAGACCCTAGCTGGAGTAAATTAGTCTAGCTTCATTGGTTTCAAAACAGGCATGAAAATTCATACTAGCTAAGCATCGAGTCCTATGTTCCCATGAATGACATTAAAAAGATAGTACACAGTAACAGATCTGTTTATTCCAAAATGCATTTTATTAAATGTTACTTATTTACAATTATGACTTAAAAAAGAATACATTTTGGGAAGAGTGAAAGCCACTCAATATTTTGGTAGTGTTGGTAGCAGGAAACAGAGCATTGTTGGATATTAGAGATTAACAAAGTTCAAAGCATATTTCTTTTTCAGCCATCTTAAGTGAAAAAACCCTAAGATTGGAAGATCAAGTATCCTTGGAAGAATTTGAAAAACTGGTTAATTCTACCATTCATTTAAATTCCAAATAATTTGCTTCTTTGATGGAGAAGTTAACACTGAAAAATCTGTTGATCCTGCTGTTGTAGACTTTGAGAGCTCTCTTGCTTTCTTGCTTTAGCTCACAGCTAAACATCAAGTTCATTATCAACCGAACAGCTCAGCAGTTGGTCAAATAAAAACCAATTTATTAAAACCATGAATTACAGACATATTGGAAAATTTTACCTGTTGGCCATATGCTGGGCTTTGAAACACTGTGCTGAGAGCTGCCAATATTTTTAAAACTGCTCTCTTAGAGAGTCCAGCATATCTTTAAAAAGCTATGAAAGTCGACCCTGTCTGCTGAATCTAGGCCTAATATCAGATCAAGCTAGGATCTCGATATCTTTTTAAAGAAAGGTGGCTATGAAATGGCAGGGCTGAGAATAAAGCACACAGACAATTGCTCTCATGCCACTGTTACTGTAAAGGAAAAATCCCAATAATGAGAGCAAAGACAGATAGGATGGAAGCCACAGCAGAAGTTTGAGGAGAAGAAAAGAACAGAGTTCTAATATTCACTCCTTCACCTTGAATTATGACTACTTGCCCTCAATCTTCCCTATTGATGGCATCTAGAATACGTCAGTGCTGCAGAAAATTTAAGTTTTTCTTCTTTATGTGGAGGATAAGAATAGTGCATTGAAAAACATGCTATGCTGCTAGCTCCTCTCTCAGCTTAATGAAAGAGTCTTCAAAATGGCTTTGCAGGTTTACCCATAACCATGTGAGCAGATAAACATTCACTTAAGCATACACAAAATAAGTCATAGGCAAAGAAAATTAAGCACTCAAAGTTTCCAAGAAATAAAAGATAAGTCTGAATTCCTTAACCCATGTACAGTAGGAGAAACTGTTGACCTCTCCAGTAACCAACAGTGAGGTCTGCAATAAGTGACAAAAAGGAAATAGTAACCTATAAAGCCCTGCACTGCGTGGATGGATGGACACCACTTCAGATTCGATTCTTCAGTCTGTGACAGTTACTTGCTGCCATTCCAGCCATCCTGAAGTATCCCACAGAAAGTCAGTTAGGCAGTTTTCACAGCTGTGTTTTCTTGGATTGTTGTTTCCTTCAGCCATAACTGTTTTGAAAAACTTGAAGAAGATAGCAAGGAGAAAGAGACTTACTGATATAAGCATATATTTCTATAAAATACTAATTGTTTCACTGAAGACATCTGGCTTTATTCCTCTGGAGCAGGATCCTCAGAGTATGTCTTAATTTCAGAAAAGCATATTTTATCTCTTCAAATGAATATGAGACTGAGTTATAAGATGTTGGAAACCCATTTGCACATACAATCAAGAACTCAGTAAAGCCTCAGCATTATAATCTACATTAAAGATCTTGTGTTATCACTGTGTGACCCTGAGATTAGCTCAACTGGTTAGAGCCTGGATCTAATAATGCCAAGGTTGTGGTTTGATCACTGTACAGGCCATTCATTTAAAGCTGGACTTGTGGGTCCCTTCCAACTCAGGATATTCTGTGATTGTTCTGTGATTTGATACACCAGCTGTGTTGAGCACAAACTCGATCACTTTCTTCCACAGGCCACATACTTAGCACTTCTGAGTAACCACACAATGCAGAGAAGTAGCAACTTATCACTTGGAAAAGAAGCACTAGCCTCACTCCATGCGGAAGTTAAAATGCAAGTGAAACACATTATTGCAAGAAAAGAATATGTGGTCACTTGGGTTCTGTATCATAACTAAAAACCATGTTCACTCAATTCTTTATTTGGTTTTACCACAAGTATAACTCTGAGGAAGAATGTCAAAATCTGTAGTCAGAAAGATGGCAAATGAATATTGCACTAGCCAACTTAATCCTAAGACTAACTTTTCAGTGCTTGGTTTTGTTCCTTTATTATTCTAATAACGTATGGTGTTACTTAAGCTTTATACCTGAAGACAGAGTCCTACACAGATAAATAGACATTGATTGATACCAGTCCTCGGCAGTTTTCTTGGCAACACTGTTGAGTGACATTCATTTATTTATTTATTATCATTCATTGCCTGATAGGCCAGCCTGCTTATCAGTCATCCCATGCTCCTTTCCCTTAATTAGAGAGATCAAATACACCACCACAAATTCCCTCCTTGACCATCCACAGCCACCACTCAGCAGCAATGCCTCAGCGTAGCAGGAAAAAGAGTGGATTGGCTGATAAGAGAGAGGCTCAGATCCTGCAATGGTCTCCTTACAGGTTTACCAATCAAGCGCAACAGGAATGAGTGAAGAGATCAAAGACACTGACTGTGGTTGATCAGGACAGGTGTTTGTGGTGATGTTTTCAACAGATCGAGGTTCCTGTGAGAGAAGAAAAGAGACCCAGGTTATACCAGCCAAATGTGATGACTCCTCAACCAGAACCAGTGCAATCAGTTACATTTTTCGCCTGTTGCAAAGTGATGTGCATGCACACAGAGTTTTATTCATTTACATCTTAAAGAGAAGAAATGTTTCCCCATTTGAGAAGAAGAACAGATGCAAAAAGGATGAGAGACCTTTAGAGTGCCACTTTCATAACAGAATTCGGTTGTTCTGGAGTGATTTATTTCTGAAGAGGAAAAAAATGCAAAGAACTTGGAACACAAAAGTACCTTCTCATAAAGGGTTGTCTATCATTTCATGAATCACATGTGATGGATGAGATTTATGAATTAGAATCTGAGTCAAAAGATTTACAGCATTCTAAATTAGTTATGGCATCTTCTCGTCTGTGAGCATAAACTTTCAACAAAATATCTATATCACCATCACAGAAGCATGGCCAACCCAGTTCTTTCATTTCACTGCAGCACACCCAGACCCTGTCACAGTGTTTGATGAATTCTTGAAGGAATGGGCTTCAGATCAATTAAAATAAACACCACAAGCTGATTTATCAAATCTTTTCTGAATGCTCTCAGAAAATGTCAAAAATCTGATCCATTGACAGAGAAGAGTCAGAGAATTGTGGCAGCCTATGGGATCACAAGACCTTTTCAAAACCATCATAAATCACTACAGAAAACAAATGGGGCACCATGTGATAAGATTTTGTCGGACAGCTTTGCTTCAACAAGACACATATGAGATAAACGGATACCTTTGTCTGTGCCCAATTGTCAGTTTACAAAGTTCCAGCTTGTCAAATTTTGAAATACACCGCATCCAAAATAATATACCTTTTTGGATATCCCATAGCATGATTTAAGAAACCTCTCACTCTATTTCTTTGTTGCAATTTTAAAAGTCCTTCTGCAGGCAAAAATACTTCAGAAAAGACAGACAGGTAGAAAGACAGGAAGGGTGGCAGACAGACAGGTCAAATATTGCCTAGAACAGTAGTTCTACTACTGCAGCCTATCTAAGATAATTAAATACCTCTTTTACCCCATTAAAAAAAAACACCCTTATTTGAGTAACTGTAAAGTAACTTCAATCACAATAACCTTTGATATTGCTGTGGACTTGCTCTCTTTCATACAGATTCTGAACATATTCAAAACAATGAAGAAATCCATAAATATTTCTCCAACGTTAGGCTGATGGAAATGCCTTTGCTAGTGAGGCACGATGTTAAACAAGTCAACACAAACGTTCAGTTATCAGAAAACATGCATTTGATACTGAATTAGGAATGTGTGCAGCTATCCATGTTGGTGGTTGGAACTCTATTATCACTGTTAATGATAATGATTTGGGCCTGATTTTAATTTATTAATGCATTAAAGAAACAAATGATATAACTTACAAGTGGTTATGAACACAGGGGCTTTTGTAAGACCATTTCAAAATTTGCTAGAACTTGGTATGGTTAAAACCCCAGGTAGTTACTATATTTTGGATATAGTCTCTGGTGCCAGCTTTTAAAACACTGGCTTAGCTTTTTTCAATATCTAAGAAGACTGTAATCATTATCACACAGAGCATGAAGAAACACAGAGACTTTGGAAATAAAATACAAGCTAGAGCTCATGCTTTTTAATGTTGCTTATCTTTTAAACATTATTTCTGTGCATCTCTGAAATTGCCTCTACGTTTTTGCAGAAGAAAATTTACAAACTCAAACTGTGAAGGAAATTCCATTTTCAAATAAAAATCTTTCCCAGAACTTGTTTGTTGAGACTATTGTATTGATAATTTACTTGATGAGCTTGTGATCTTCAAGATGTCATGAATGGAAACCAGTTTCAAGAGTCCTTCTAGGGGGTCTAGCTGGGACTAATAAAATCAGGAGCAGAGAAAAGTTTGGAAAGTCTTGTTAACCAAGGCCAATGCCTCTTCAATCTCCCTATGCCATAGACTAATAATCAAATGAAGACAGTCAGCACAACCTAGGTCCTTTCAAATCTGATTCCACACCTTAGCATGACAAAGAAATAATGTTGGGTTGCTGATGAATGACCTCCCTCGCAAGGGCAATGTACCAGAGTCTAGTGCCATTGAACAGTGCGTTAATGCCTTTGCATAACCAGAGTCTATGAGGTCTCCAGCAGGTGTTGTACTAAATTGATTCTACTCCTTCCTCTTCAATTCCACATGAAATACATGTTTCAGTATCTGTAAGAACTATCTGGAAGAGGAGTAATGTGAACACCAATCTATGAACAGAAGTACCAATGGAAGTGGGAAAACGAAAGCAATCTCAGGAACTAGATGTGCTCACAATGTATGGGCTTGCTCTGGTGAAGCACACTTCATTTATTAAGCTGAATGCACCTCTTTAACTTTTCAGCATTGCTCAGAAAGAATTACTTTCTTTCACCTTTATTTCTCCAGGAGAGAGTGCCTACAGGAAAGAGTTAAATTTCCTACCTACTGTGCAGTGCTACATGTCTGCATTTTGCAAGTTTTGAGTGCTAGGTAAGCCCAACTTTGCTGTCAGCCTTTAAGTTATGAAATCTTTTAGCACACATGTGGTATCACTAAGCATATATAATGGTATACATGCACATAAATAAAGGTAAAAGAATATTTGTCCTCTCCCGTGTCCTCTATTGTTTCTTTTAATTGCTTTACTTCTGCCCGAATGTTCATATAAGAAATCTACTAATTTTTAATTAAAATTTCAGTACTAAAACAAGGGATATATTTCTATATTTCTGTCCTGTGTTGCTTAAAATAAAACTGATTTTATTTATGAAAACTTGTAAACTGGAATTTCCTGCAGTTTATACTTTTAATGAAAATTTGTAATATATTGATAAAAGAACAGAATGCATATTTGTGTTTATCAACCTTGTCTCTATTTCGCCCATCTGCAGAAAAAGTATCTGGATCATTCCGTGGCCTTCAATTGCTCTTGTACTTTGCTAGTTGCAGAACTATAACCAAAAATTAACACAGGGCTGTAAGTCAGCAAGTGAAGTACTCGAATATTTGGCCTTATGTCAAATTCCTTAATTTCAACATGTTCACTGTAATAATGGCTTTGAATCAATGTATTTAGTAAAAGTACACCACAGGACTTTTAATTCTCAGAACAACATCCCTAAAAGCTTTATTCAGACTTTTGAGGTGCATGCACTAGTGGTACCTGAGTTTAGGAAAAGCTTTTGGCAAATCCCAGTGAAATTTTTTGACAGATTCATCTTCTAGCCTTTGGAAAAGAGAAGGTGCTCCAGGCAAGATATTTGATTAATGCCGCAAGAAATAGTGTTACTGGCACAGCTGGTATATTGGGAGAAAAATTCATCACTAAGTCTGAAACTGCCATGTAATTTTCGCTCAACCGCTCTTTTCTGTATTTGACAGAAGATTTGCACAGGACAAACTAGCTTGACGGAGGACAAGTCAGCCAGCTGTTGAGGTATCTCTAAACATGACAGATCACTATGTTTTAACTCAGATTAATTCACTTATTACAGGTAGACCTGAATCACTGGTCATTGTCAAACCAGTCGTCGCAACTAGCAAATCATGTCAGATTTCTGAACAAAAATATTTCAAATCTTAAACAGTTCTTATAACCTCGGCCTGTCTGCTTTTCACACAGCCAAGTAAAACATTGCAAAATAACCAATGTTGCTCCAGTAACATTGTGTTTGTCTGCTATTTAAAAGGACCAAAAGGACTTGGAAAAAAATTAAAGTACTTCTTCCACGTTGCTTTCCTGCATCCCATCCCAACTTTTTTGTCTGTTTTCTGTTGCTTTTAAAATTTTAATAGTTGCCTTAAACTCTTATCCATTTTTTGTCACTATATTTTCAATGGTACAATAAATAAAAAACAATAGGGCAAATTTTATATATGTGGGGAATCATCTCGCCAGAGTTACTAGATTAGAATGAAAAATCACTGTCAAAATGTGGTAACAGAAATGAAGTGCATATTTAGGGCTATATTTCAATTAGTTTTCTCTAATTGATTAGATAGTAAAATCAGTAATTCACATTCATCCAACAGACATTAAATGCTACAGAGCTTGAAGCATATTTGCAATATTAGAATTATAGATTGGCCTAAATTTGTGCTATTGGATCCAAACCTCCTAGATCATGGGGAGGTTTGGAAACAATTTGAACCTTGCTAATGGAGCTCAGAGCTAATCAGAGACTTACTTAGCCCAAAACATGCACTGGCAGCACAAAACATTTTGCAAATGCAATTCCCTTCTCAGGGTTTTCAAAAATTATGCTGATGTTTTCATGGAAATAGAAAGACTGACCTCCAAAAAAACCCACAACTAAACTCTGAGGGAAAGTGCTGCATCTCAGCCAGAGAAGTTTTTTTGTAAAGAAAAATAAATAAATTTTTTCATCATTGTTAAATAAGTGTGGAAAAGAGCATCTCAAGATGCGATATATGAGGTTTTCAAGACAAGGCTGGATGAAACATCAAATAGCCCGGTGTGATACCATAGCGGACCATACTTTGAGGGTCAACCAGAGATCTTAAAGTCATTTCTAGTCTGAATTACCCTATGATTTTAGCAATATAGCTTTACTATATTTGTTTGCATATAAACTACACAGCTGTCTTCACTGCCTACGTTGTACATGTATATCGTTTGGTGAAAGTTACCAAATCTTACCATTGTCATTGTATAACATACAAAGCACATTGTGCCTCAGAGTCCAGTAACCAAATACAGCTTATACCTCTTCCCTCTGCCAACTTATGCAGGATTGGTCCTCTCTGACCCAGTATCTCCCCTCTGTCAGATCAACCACTAAACAATAAGTTACCTTTTACTTATTACTTTCTTCTGACATGGAAGGTAGGTATGTAACATGTATTTCAAGGATGAGAAATATGTTTCCTCAGCAGAAACAAGAAGATTCAATACAGTTTAAATCAACAAAGGAATATATATTTTAAAGGCATAGAAAGGGGAAAGCATAGTCAAGTTATAGATTCCATAGGGTTTATGTGCACTGATGGGATTCCTAAAAGGATTTTAGTTAGAAAGACAAAGTTTCTACACGTTTTAGTTAGGGATGGAAACATTATAGATTCTTTCTGTCCAGAGATACATGGCTTTAGTGCTGGAAGTGCTTCACTCCCTCCTTGCCGAATGGAGCTCTCCTCTCCCATGATACCTTATGTCCAATTATACTGACAGGGTGTAAAGATGCTCCAACACAAAAGTCCTCCTACTTATCATGTGTCCAATCATAGCTGAAAAGCTTGTGCGAAGGAGGCCTTCAAGTGGAAAGGAGTGTCCTCTCTCTGTGCTGCTCCTTGACAGTGTTTCGGGAAGGGGTTGGTTGTTATTAGTCATTTGTGTAAACTGATTTGTTCTGGCTTGGGGTTCTCACTTTGTTGCTGATAGAAGCAAACCTGGAAAAGCGGATGTGAAAGGACTTGTTAAATGACTTTTTTAGATGACTTGGGTATGCACGGACTGGTACACATGCATATTTTGTTTTGTAGTTATAAAATTATTGCCTTAAAATGCTAGAGAACCCCAATCAGATCTCTGGCTCACAAACATCTAGATCTCCATATATTTAGGACAGTGTAATCCCACATAATCCAATGTATGAGAAAATGGACATGTCTTAAAATCCAGGTGTATTATCTGAAAGGCTGCTTCTTCCAGCTGCTTAACTTTCTCTTTATCCTATTCCGGCCAAAATGATTCTCCTGTCATGCTAGAAAAATAAATGAACTTTCTCTAAAAGGCACTTAAATTAAATTGAGATGGCAAAAAATTACCATTTCCACTTTTCAAGTAACCAAGCTCATATTAAGTGAAATTCAGTTGAGAATACTCATATCTGTGGTTTGACTGGTAGGCTGAGTTGGGGTAGTTCTGGCAAGATGCTGGTGCTGGCTGCCTGCTGAGGTCATTTAACTGACATGATCAAAGAAGTGAAGAGGAAGTATGTCCAGAGACCAAGTGATGCAACAGAAGATTATAGAGCACAATAGATTACCTCTTCTAACTGTAACACACTTTAAAGTCCTTAGCAGAAAAAGGCTTTGTTTTTGTGCTTGAAAAATGTATTATCTTGGGGGCTTATAGAACACCAGAAGATGTCCCTTGTGTTTCTGCGAAGTGAATCCAGGTCTTAATGTTACCTCTCATTACGGTCACATTGCTGCAATGTTGACTAAAGTAAAGAACATTAAAAGAAAACACCCCCTCCCCAAACAAACAAACAAACACAAAAAAAGATGGGAAAATACTGTTTCCAGACATCTTTCTCTTATTTCTCAAATTCCCTCTGTTTTTGGAGACAAAAATTGAATGAGACTATGGCACACTTGAACTCGGGATGGATGGGGGAACTGGCACTGAGGTTCAATGACATAGATATAAACAGCATACCTAGATTTTAATCAACATATTTGTAGGTATAATGTGTAACTTTTTCAACCTATTTGACAGTTGCTTTAATTTGACTCATATTTTGATATATTTTCATTTCAAAGTGCACAAGGCAACAAGCACTTGTAGTTTTTGGTTTTGGTTCTTTTTTTTTAAAAAAAGTTTTGTTTTTGTTTTTAAGTTAAGGTATCTTCTTAAAACAGATGAACCAAAACCCTCCGAGGAAGAAATCAATTAATTAAAAATTACATAAGAACATCTGCTTGCAAGCTAATCAAACTAGAAAGGTGAAAACAATGCCTGCTCTAATGGAGGGAGGAAAGATGACAGTTTGGGGAATGGTGAAAAGGCAAAATGTGGGGTAAATGATAAAGAAGCTGACAGATTCCATGTCTTGAGTCATGTTAAAATGTGAACTTAAACACAAAGTTCAGTTCAGTGAAGCAGAAGGACAATTCCTTTCTCTAGATAGAAAAAGATCTTTTTTTATCTGTAGCAGGTGACATATGACTTGTGCAGATGAGCCACTAGCCACTTCAATTTCTGTAACTTGAGAAATTCATCAAGATCCAGGAACACTGACTTGGATTATTCATATGAATTTAGCAAATGCTGTAGAAAGCGGTCATTTAGTATAGTCATGCACAAAAATTCAAGAAGTATTTAGCCAAATGAGATGATATTCTGTATAGAAGGACCCATGTAGCACCACACAATGAATGCCACAGAGAATCGCAGGAATGAACCCTGCTTACATATGATACTTATGAAATGATATACATTTAATGATTCAAAAATAACTTTTTGGAAGACAAAATGCCAAGTATTTTCAATTAATGTAATCTTCGTTAAAGCCTTTAATGAGGTTGTTATTTTCTCTCATATCCCATGTAGCTAAGTGAACTCATTTAAGCATATTTTGACTTTTAAAAGGGAATATTTTTTGGTTTTTTTTTTTTTTTTACTTTATTTGATCAAATCCTTGGTTCTTTTGGAAAGAGTAAATTGACTCAAATACATAATTGTTTGAAGAATATTTTCTTATATGGAGAAATTATTTCATGAACATATGAGAAGCTTAGTAAAACTGCATCTCACTGGTCCATATTTATTATGAATACTGTGTTAATGGCAAGGCCTAAAAATAGTTTTAAAATGAGAAATGCAGTAACGTTGAGCTATTTGACTGTTTCTTAAGTCAATGGCACTGGAGGCTTTGTTAACCTTGGCAGCTCATAGTGTCTCTTGCAAAGTGACATGTCTCCTGTATACACAGGCATCATAGGAGCCTACTTGAAAATAACACAGATTCAGCAGCTGACAGCTTACTGTGGCTGAAAGGGGAACATTTCTCCCCATTTTAAACTATTCCCTCTTGCATTTTTCCCCCCTTTGGGAAAAGCACTACTCAGAGTGATATCTTATTACATTTTTTCAGACAAAACTGCCATTATTTTCATTTAGTTGTGCTACACTTACTGTTACATTAGGAAACAGGACCCACCTAAACAAAGAAAAGGCACCTCCCGTGTGACAATGTTACAAGATGTGCACTTGATTTCTGCTGCAAATGCCATTATCAGTTGAGGAAGACACTGTTCTGAGATGGAATGTAGGATGATGCTCTGTAAGTGGAAAGATGATGCTCTGTAAGTGGAAAGTGGGCATTTTCCTTCAATGCCCAAAGACTTGACACCTGTGGCTTCTGTAAGAGAGAGATGAATCTGAACACAGCTTATGAGCGACTTTTTAGCTTCCATTTAACATTCTCTATCTCTCATATGACAGCAGAAAGTCTCGGGCTTGTCATTGTCACCGAAGGGACAGGGTACCAGCAGACCATTTTTAGTAGACAAGTACCTGTGTACATCAGAATATTTCTTTAGTGAGCACAAGTGCGAATTCTCAGTCTGCTACCTATTTTGAAGTAAGACCCTAAGGATGCTTGAGGAGTGGTATTTACACTGACTAACATAAACATAAACCTGAAAATCACTACATCTCTAGAATATTGTATTTATGGTCAGATAAAGCCACATGGAAATGAAACTATTAGGAAAGTATGCCAAGTACTGGAGTAACTGGAGTAACTCTGCTGCATGTCAGTGCACTGGAGACACTCTTCCTTTGCTCATCAATTTTTTGTGGCTACCTGGCTGACACATTGTTCCATGCAAGTAAGAGCTGTTTATATACCATCAGTTACAGCACAGGTGGAGGTAAATGGCTGTTGTAAACAACACAAATTAGGCAACCTTGGAAAAGACCTGACACTCAGGGAGGGCACTGGTATAGTACTTAACCATGTTCAGTGGGTAACTTGGTCAGGAAAACAGTCACCAATCTATGCATGTTTGGGATGATTTCAAAGTCACTCTTTCAACAAACTGTTAGGCTTGATTTTTTTTTTAATTCAAAGTCCTAAGTATCAACCAATAGAATCAAACAGACAAAATATCATAGAAAATGTTACGTTCATCTCAGACCAAAACCAGTATTACCATTGTCTGAACGCATCAATCATTATTTTTTTCACAGAGGAGAAATGCACTTAAATATTTCGTTCTGACTTTTGAGGTATGTCAGAAATCAGATCTTCTTATTGAAATAGAAAATGGCTTGTACTTGTATGCTCTCACATCACAGTACAGACTAAAACCTGAAAAATAACATAATGCAAGGAAACACAAAGAACATCACAAAAAACTCCCTCCCAAAACTAGGTGAAGCCTAGAGGATGTAAAATCAAAGAAAAACAAATGAGAACAATAGAGAAAAAGGAAATTATACTACATTTTGGGGTGCTTTCCATTACTGTCTACAAAATATTTTAAAAATGTTGAGACTCCTAAAAATTTACACATATCCAGTGAGATACATAAGCTATCATACAGAATCAGAGAATCACAGAATCAATATGCCGAGTTGGAAGGGACACAAAAGGATTATCAAATCCAACCCTTAACCCTGCACAGGACCATGCCCAAGAGTCACACCATGTGCCTGAGAGTATTGTCCAAATGCTTCTTGAACACTATCAGGCTTGGTGCTGTGAATTGCCCTGGGAGCCTGTTCTAGTGCCCAACCACCCTCTGGGTCAAGACCCTTTGTCTAATATCCAACCTAAACCTCCCCTGACACAACTTCAGGCCATTCCCTTGAGTCCTGTCACTGGTCACTACAGAGACCAGTGACTGTCCCTCCTCTTTACCTCATGAGAAAGTTGTGGACTGTAATGAGGTTTCCCCTCAGTCTCCTCTTTTCCAGGCTGAACAGACCAAGTGACCTCAGCCACTCCTCATGCAGCCTCCCCTCAAGGCCCTTCACCATCTTGTTGCTCTCCTTTGGATGTTCTCTAAGAGCTTAATATTTTTCTTATATCGTGGTGCCCAAAACTGCACACAATATCCAAGGTGAGGCTGCCCCAGTGCAGAGCAGAGCAGCACAGTCCCCTCCCTCAAGTGGCTGGCAGTGCTTTGTCTGATGCCCCCCAGGACAGGGTTGGCCCTCCTGGCTGCCAGGGCACTGCTGACTCAGATTCAACTTGCCATCGACCAGGACCCCCAGGTCCCTTTCCATGATACTGGTTTCCAGCATCTAATTCCCCAGTTTGTGCGAACATCCAGGGTTCCCCCATCCCAGGTGCAGAATCCAGCATTTTCGTTTGATGAACTTCATATGGTTGGTGATTGCCCAGTCCTTCCATTTGTTAAGATCTTTGTGTAGGGACCCCCTGCCTGCAAGGGAGTCAGCAGCTTCTCAGAGAGCTAGAATGGACTCTGATTGTAGTAGATGAAATTCATTTTTGTAATGCTTAAACAGAATCTCTGAGAAAAAAATATATCTTTTACTCACTCTGGGCTAGTGGTAGAACATCCTCCTACTTTGTGTAGTTCCATGGTCCTTGTTGTGATAGTAAGTTTATACTTTATAAATGGGACAATTTTGTTACAGGCAAATGGTAGTGTCAATCTAAAGCCCACCTTTATAATGTATTGCATTTAATTCAACTCCCTTGCCAAAAGACTGCCAACCCTAGACACGGCCAAACGATGTATATTTAAGCTTTGATCTGTTAAGCAATACCAAGAGAGGGTGTAGTTAATAATTTGAAGATGTTTTAAACTGCAGACTATAATCAGACCGACTGGTCACCTGTTGTCCCTAATTTGTACTACTCTTCATCCTTGAATGATAAATTCAGATATTTTTAGAATTCTACACTTTTAATATTCATGCTGGGGGGATCCTTGGCCTCTAAGTCTGATACAAAAAGAAAATATTCCAAAATTTTTATTCCGGGTTTTTATTTCCTACAACTTAAACTGTAAGATCTCAGGAGCTGCCATTGAGTTACTTTGTAGTCACCCAACATCTGGCACAATTGACCTGCCTCGTGGTCAATAATTAGGCAATGACACAGTAAACATGATTATGGCTATCACCTTGGTTTTGATTAAATATAAACTTGCAGCTTTCCACATCACTAATGTATTAAAATATTTTGTAGGCATCCTGAAATTTCTGATTGCACTTTCATGTGACTACATGATTATATTTAGCCCTATAATAATAAAATGATTATAATTTTTTAAATAATCAGAAATGAGAAAAAGCTGTATTTGCAAAATAGCACTGAAAATGTTGCTATTTTAGCCAACCTTAGCAGGCAACTACATCAAAGGATTTACCTGAAAACAGTCTTTTTCACTCTTCTTTGGCCCATCCCAGGAGCAGCTAGTAACATCCCCACAGAAATGCTCTGATGACTTTAAAATTTTTAGTTCTGAGACAGAAGAAATATGTCCTTTGTGCATCTACTGAATGACCGCCTGCTAGAAAAGTCCTCTTACCTTTATTCTTAACTCTCCTTCACCTTTGTGATAGCTCTTGGCAATTTGCATAATAAGAAAATGTATAAATATGTAAAAATGTTTCTAATGTGTCCTCTGATAAAATAAAAGCATTTTAGTATGGATAAACAAGATGAAAAATAATAATTACATAACTAGATAATAGAAAAAAATAATGCAAAATTAACCCAAGATCTTTACTATTCGGGTCTGAAAGGCACATGAAAAATATGCTGCAATCACCCATAGAGTTTTTCCTCTTTTAGCAAAAGCAGTTTTATTCTTAGACAGTATTAGATTTTCTCTTGGTTAGTGCATTTGCAAGTAAAGGAGAAACAAGAAACAGGATCACTTAAACAGGCAGTGACAAATCAAAGACCTTAATTGCCGATTTGAAAATCATAAACACCTTTTTCATACCCAAAAGCAGCTCTGTCTTAGATGAACACTTATTTTTGAGCCCTGGACCTGAGTGGCTCACACATATCAGCCACCTTCGATATTTTATTCAGTATACTAGGGAGTGACTTATCCACAGTGACTTTACCCAAAGGAGGACACAGTTCTTTAGCCTCTTTGTGACCCATTCTTCCCAACTGAGCCAACCAAAATAGTAAATTATTAGGAACTTTACTGACTAATTCATTATTTGGCTTGAAATTCCCTTATATTTCCCCATAAAATATTACATTTTATTGCTTAGCTCATTAAAATGTATGTTACTGCTTTTCCTCCTTTTTATCTTCACATT
The DNA here is from genome assembly GCA_013396655.1 of Campylorhamphus procurvoides. Classification (NCBI taxonomy): domain Eukaryota; kingdom Metazoa; phylum Chordata; class Aves; order Passeriformes; family Dendrocolaptidae; genus Campylorhamphus; species Campylorhamphus procurvoides. Next base: position 464,401 of record WBMV01008995.1, on the reverse strand, counting down.
TGTTGTTGCTACCTTTCCACTTCTTCATTGCTCTGGTTGCATTTAAGGGCCTTCCCAAGAGAATATATTGTATAAGGCTCGTCGTTTTAGATATATTTCTTTTGTCTCTTCATTTACTTAACATGTGCCTACAGGATTATGAAAGCGAATGGACCCTAATCTGAGAATCAGATCAGCTGTATACTGTAAAGGAAACAGAGTCTTTAAATTCAAGTTAATAGAGCATTTATTACAGAGATAGGAAGAATGGATTAAACATTCTAATGCGTTGGTATTTTATTCAGCCATTATTAATCGTCATCAATATTCGGACACCATTAAGCAGAGTTGACTGAATGTGAGATGAGCTAGTCTCAGCTAACTCTTGTATCATATGGAGACTAAATTAGGCTTTTCAATAATCGCTGTTTCTAAATGGCTAACAAAAGGTACTCTGTGTTGCCTCTGTGTCCTTTATGAGTTCCATAAATAACTAATTAACCTCTGCAACAAAAGTCGGCATTAAAACAGGAGGCAGGCTCTCTGTTCAAATGATGGGCATCTGAGAAAAGATCTGAGCAACACAAAGCTTACACTCTTCTTTTTTTTTCGGTGTTCTCCACAGAAATTAAATGCTTATTGACTCCATGTTAATATCCATTTAGTAATCTGCCATTTTTGTTTGTTTTAATATAGCATTCAGTTTTACAGTAGAAAGGAATTATGCAGTTTAGAAGTATGAATATTAAAAAAGGATATAATTAAATCTGTAGCCTGAAACCTCTGTCTAAAGCTATAATGACAAATTTAGTCCATATTTATTATGGTGCACAAGGGACTTTAACTAGATCATTAGTTTATATGCCTTACTCAGTAGCGAAGTTCTAAAACTTCACATTTTGCATATTATTACATTATTCATTTTTCCAACTAGGCATAAAATATGGCTTCCCAAGAGTACAATACCTAATTCTTCAAAATATACAAAGATAGCAATAAAATGATTAAATTACAACTCTTACATCTGTTCTTCTTGTCTGATTATAAATTAAAATGTTCAAAAGCAGAGGAAAACAACACAGGTAACAGATATGTTTAACCTGCATATCTTAGAATTAAAAAATTTATCCAACTCTATCCTTGCAATTACAAATGCTGTTGTCTCACTCCTTTTTCCACAGGTTGTTGTGTCTTTTTTTAAGAGGTTGTGAAACGGAGTATAATTTGATGATATATTTAAAAATCACTGACTCTGACTGATAACATGGATTAGGTGCTGTGAACTCACCAATACAGTTACTGAGAAATGCTGATCAAAGAACTCAATGAGATTTCTGTGTGTATGAGCACATCGGTTTAAAAACCCCATAAAATGTTATGCCTGTCAGGAGAAAAGTACAAAATGCTATTCTAAACCACTACCCATCATTGCAAAATGCTGCTTGGTGTTTTCTTTATCAATTACACATTAACAAATCTTTAATCCAATGATGGAAATGCACCAGTGCAGGTGACACTGACAAATTATCCTTGGCACTGTCTCTGAACTCATAACACATTTCAAAGAAGACTACCTTGATATAAAATGCATGAACTATTAAATCACAATGCCTACTGAGAAATTTAGTTTTAGGAAGTATTGTTAGGGAAATAGTTATTTACTGAAAAATTTATATTTGAGAACAATAAATGTATTTTAAACTCTATTATTCCACACACCTGAAGCTATATTTGTTTCCTAAAATCCTGAAATTCATAAAAACAAATACATAAAAAATACCTCAAATTACTGCAGTGATAATGACACTGAATCAGCATTATGCAGCAGGGCATTCCTGGATGCCATGGTAGGTTTCTGTGGATAAATTAGGGGAGCAGAAGCTACGAATGAATGCTCCTTTAATGCTTCTGAACCAATCGAGTTTTCATCAAATTGAGATACCATACTATGTTTCCAGTTTTCATCTGTCCTGAATGGCTGTATTTACTCTAGATGAAGATTACTCTGTACGTTCCCTTGACATATGCCTTCCAGACACATTTTATGACAATATCAAAAACATCTTTCTTCCTTTATATCACGGCTATCTTCAGTTGCAAATAGAAACATATGAAATAAAGAACTGCATGAGTTTGAATGATCAAACTCTTCCACTTACTGAGCTGGAACCATGTAAGCCAACTTTTAAAATGTTCCCTAAAGATTTAACTTCCTGTTTTCAAAAAACAATATTAGAGCTGATAATGTGTGCAAAATAAATCTAAAAGATTTTTCCATTAAATTGAAAGGAGGGAATAAAAAATTGGATGAGAAAAAAACTTAGAAGAATTTGAAAACTGTTTACAAACCTACTTTTGATTAATGTACTGATATGTTGCAAATATACCTCATTCACCCAATCTGCAGGGGGAAAAAAGAGAAAGAGGAAAAAAAAAAAAGAAACTGGCTTCATTACATGATGTCCCTCGATAAATAAAAACTCGATCTGGCCTCTGTCCACTGCTGTTCTAAATGAGCCCAGTCAGTCTGGCCCATGTTTTTTCATTTCATTTTCTCTGGCCAAATGACTACCATCTGCTGTCACAAAGCTGTCACACAATCAGTAATGGAAGATTTCTAAGGAATATAATGGCTGAAGAATGAATATATGACATTCCAGCTCCTTTCTAGCAGAGAGAGAACAGCAACCCATTTGAAAAGAAACAGCAGTAGTGTTCTCCGACTTCTCAGCAAGTGCATTGTAATACAAATCTTTATTTGGACTCAAGACGTTGACAGGTCAATTGAACAGAATAAGTCTAGTTTATGATGCAGTTGTCAGAAGTGGTTAAAGCAGGAGTCTGTTTACCAGCGCTCTGAGATATTCCAACAATTTTTCTTGCAAACCAGCACCTTGAGGTTAATTACTTTACCAATTTGAGTAAATGGCAAGCCATATTCCCATCTGTCTCCATTAGTTCCCCACTATTTCTCAATTTATGATGACTGGGGTCAAGGCTGTGGTACAAAAGAAGAGCTAATAAAGCATGAATAGAGTAATTTTCTGTTTATACAAATGTGGTAGCCATAGCATAAATACGGAAGAGACATTTTAGAAATGCATATTCTTTGCCTTGAAAACTCTGGGTGCTAAGTATTTAGAGAAGGAAGAAACAAACACTAGCAATGAATTGCTGTTTCCATACTTATTTATCTTTAATAAAACCTGCTATGTGCTATGCAGCACTGCACTGCCCACTTGCACCCTGGAACAGGAATGAAAAAAGTTCTGAAAAGCCTACAACAGTTGAGCTCTACTAAGCTTGCTAATTCACCAAAGGCAAGCTGCCTGGGAAAGAAAAATCTCTTTATTTTGGTACTAAAAAATATTACTGAAGCTTTTCTTCCTCAAGTAAACATTTCTTGCTATCTGTATAGACTTTAGTGCTGGAGTCCCTTAAAAGCTGTTTAGCAGTGTGACTGATTTAAGAGCATCTCAAGGGACAATACCTATTTTATTTCTGTTTATTCATTAAACCACTGTGAAAGTTTACTCCTGTATTAAAAAGTGTAGACTTTTTCCTCCTTTTTCAGTTTTAAATTCAACCCCATGGTTATGTTCTATTCAAAATATTTGGTATCTGCAACCAATGTCTTAGATAAATAACTCCAGGAAGATCCTCCACCATTTCCCACAAACAGTTAATGAATACGTTAGTTTGATAAATTCTCTCTAATCTAGTTTGTCTAAACAGTGGCAGTCTAAAACCAGAAGATAATATTTTGGCCATTTGCCACAAATGGAAGAATTACTCATTAATTAAACACTACAATAAAATAAATTTTTCAGCAAATGAGGCATAAAGCATGTATTTTACCACAAATGATTCAAAATAGAATGGAGGTAATAATGTCCTATTGCTGTTTGTGCAAAAAATTTTAATCCATGACATATCCATCAGAAGCCGCAGAAACCCATTAACGTGAAGCAAATCAGGAAGTCCATATACATATTAAGTTCTGTAACACAGTCTAGAGAATTAATGCATTTTTACATTACTATATTCATCTGAACATCAGATAAAAAGCCAAGCATTAAAGATGACAGCAGAACCATCAAAGAACAAAACTGACTATCAATTCTTCTGATTTCTTAAGAAGTCAAAAACTAAGGTTTGCACTTATACTTCTATTCTCCACACAGTTCCACATTGTCAGTTTTTCTCATTATATGCCTTCTATTTTACTATTCTTCTGCTGGTACTGTGGATTCTAATGTTGCTCTGACACTAAGGAAAAACAAAACCAAACACCAAAAGATGATTGGGAAAGCAGAGAAGGGGAAAGAGTAATTCATTCTATACTCACTTGGAGGTCATATTCCTGGTTTTATGATGTAACAAAAAGCAAAAGCAAGTAGAGAATTTAAACAGAAGAACACTCTTGTTTTCACTCTTTTAATAAAATCCAGATGGGCTTGTCTAGAGAAATCCTTATTTAATAGAAACTTTCCCTGTTTGTACTGGATACTCTCAACAACCTCCCCAAATAGAATTATGATGCCACCTTTTAAATTTTTTAATATATGTATTTTTCACCAAAAAATTTTGATTCTACCCAATCTGGACCTTGTGATTGCAAAGAATTTTTAAACTTCCTTCTGTGTCCACTGAGAGGTAACATACCTACCTGTAAGTCAAATGACTATACTAACCATATCAAATTCACACCTTGCGAAAATTTGGTGAAATTGTTACTTTTACTCAACAGTTGCTGAAAATAACAGAACTACCTAGACCTTTTTTTCCTAGTTATCCTCGATTAAGAGTTGCTGATTGATGGGTATGAATCAAAATTAGATGTTCATTACAAGCAGAGAAAGGAGTAGCAAATGCAAGTACAACGTATACAATATTAATAGCAAACATCATAACAATATACACTGAAAAAACACAAGGCTTCATTTTCAACTAAACAGCAAAGTTTTGGTGACCTCAAACTAACCAGTTTGTCTTTCAAAAAGTGAGGAGAACAGTTTTAGCTTATTTATGGGGAATAAAAATTAAGAGTCATCTTCTTACATAAAAAATACTGGATGTCATACTGACATTCCGCAAGGACCCAGTTATTCTATGGTAATGACTAATATGTTATGTATGTTTCTGGTCAACATACTTTGGAAGATGATTTTTTTAAGCCTCAGAATGCACTTTAACTGCAAAATAAGATTTTTCATATGAAGAACCAGTTTGGAAAAGCTAAGCAGTTTTGTCTATTCTGAGTTCAATCCCCTTGCAAGTACACCCCTGTTCACTATGATTTGTCTGTTTTCAGCTACTTCGGAGTTTTATTAAGTAAGAAAAATATGCGGAACAAGCTCATCAGCTAAAATAAAACTCACTTGTACTTTGAAACTAGTGAGATGGTACTAAACTCTGTCATTCAGTTTACTGTAAATAAAACCACAACATGGTTAACGAGAAAGAGGAGAACATATAATAAATTAAGAAACAGAGGCCTGGTTTTGGCTCGGGTATAGCTAATTTTCCTCAAAGTGGCTAGTATTGGGCTGTGTTTTGGACTTGTGCTGAACACAGTGATGATAACAAAGAGATGTTTCTGTTATTGCTGAGCAGGGCTTACACAGAGCCAAAGCCTTTTCTGCTCTTCATACTGCCACTCTGGCAAGGAGGTTGAGAGTTCATGGGAAGCTGGGAGAAGACACGGCCAAGACAGGTGACTCCAACTGAGCAAAGGGATATTCCATACCATATGACATCATGCTCAGTATGTAAATTTGGGGGGAAGAAGGAGGAAGAGGGGCAGACGTTTAGAATGATGGTGTTCGTCTTCCCAAGTCACCGTCATGTGTGATGGGGCCCTGCTCTCCTGGAGATGGCTGAACACCTGCCTGCCCATGGGAAGCAGTGGTTTGCTTTGTTCTGCTTTGCTTTGTGCACAGCTTTTTCTTTCCTTATTAAACTGTCTTTTTCTCAACCCATGAATTCCCTAGCTTCTACCTTTTCAGTTCTCTCCCTAATTCTACAGGTGGGGTAGAAAGCAAGCAGCTGTGTGGACCTTGGTTGCTGACTGGGATTAAACCATGACAACTGGATGTGTCTGAAACCCCTGAAAGAAAATTTAAGTTATTAATATTGAGGAGGTTTTGTGGCTTACCAAAGAAACACAGAGGTCTAAACATAGGCAAGGGAAGATGAAATGAAATTCAGAACTTATAAGCCATGGAGACTTAAAGAGGGTGTACTATGAACAAAAGTTATTGCTACTTGAACATCTTCCAGGCTAAATGAAGGGGATTGACTGCCTCAATCAAGCCTTCCAGAACTACTTTGAGAATTCCACAAACTTGTTGCCCTTGTTGACATTTCAGAAAAGAAGCCAGGGTTTAAATGGTACAAAGCCCAGACTTCATGTACATACTTCCAGTGGCATGCCTAGAGCATATGCAACATGAAGAGAAACTCTCACTATCATTGCCTGTGTTCTTCTATTGCCATGCAAAATACTTAGTAACTTTTCACAAGTATTAAAAATTAGCTTAAAATGCAGTCTGAAGTGTTTCAGAGGAGTCCATGTGAAAAGGCATAAAAAAGACTTTCAGCAGCTACCTGCTTCATATTGTCAGGACATGCCATCACGAGCACATTACCTAATCTTGCTGACTGACTTCACTAAAGAGAACATGCCAGTTAGACCCTGGGAGCCTGAAGGTGGACGTCCTGGTCTTGTAATGTGAGTCACTGAGGCTAAGCATAATTGGAAGAAATTCAGGAAAGCAAGTCCTTTAAGACCTGAAGCTGAATCTCAAAAGGGAATTTCGTTGTAAAAAGTCACGCTCTTATTCTCTATGTCACCCAGACTCCTGAGGGTTTCAATTTTTAATCACTTTTTGTCCCTCTGTTTCAGTGGATGAAGTCACAGAACAAAGTGTTTTATATGTTTATCAAAAATGTTCTGGAATGTGGGAAGTCACTGAAAACCCTTTGGGCTACAGTTTCTTCAACTAACTAAAAAAGTAGCCAGTGCCAATATATGGGAATATTGCAGGGCAGCATTAAACCTTTGGAAATTGCTAGTATCAAATGGATTAATAAAAACCATGATACAGTAGCTGAAATGAAACAGGGCTTAGCATTTCAAAAACCTGCAAGCTACTATGGCAAAGATCACTTATTTCAGCCAAGAGAGACAAAAAAGTAATAGGTCAATGATAGACAAGTTTCAATTAAAAATAATTTTAAAAAACATTAGGATTGCCTTGTGGTTGCATTCAAATCATACCTGATTTCAGTTGCCACAATTTTTCTACAGGAGGAAATGGAAATCACTTTAAAGTAGTACAGGGGTTGAATTCAACTTCTAATTTGCAAAGTAAAAATGCTTTATATAGCATTTTTACCACATCCTCAAAGGAGATAAACATGGCCTGTATCTCTCTCATTTGTACACAAAAGCCCCCCTAAAATCTGGTTTTATTTTTAAAATACAATTACATGATGGGCAGAAGCCTCTAATTTCTGAGAACTCATCTAAGACAAATAATTAGTAAGAAGAGTACCAAAATAATGCAGAAGTGGGCAAAGGCCTCATTAAATGAACATTTGGTGTTCAAATCTCTGACTCCTATACTTTGAATTTGGTTCTGATTCCTGAGCTAGCACTGCTTGAAGCAAAAGATGCAGCCTTGTCAAATGATAAAGTAACAAGATATATTAAGAAACTGCTTATATTAAGAAACTCTTCATCAAAACAAAACAAGGATTTCTCAATTTTGTACATGATGTATCTCACAAAATGTCCTAAGACATTTTTACAATTCCTACAGATTTGTTCAAATTTGTAAATGACTGCTTTGTCAAGACAGAAATGTCAGCTTTGTGGCAGTATGTTTGGGCATGCTTTCAGTTTCTGATTGTCCTGTTAAAAGAACAAATGCAACTGGTAAACGGAATAATTTCCTCTCAGATTTGCTTCACTTATATCTTTCCGATAAAACAGTTATAGTCAGTTATACATATAAGAATTTTCCTGCTTTTCTCAAAAAACAAAACAGAACAACAGCAACAAGAAGGAAAAAAACACCCCACTATGAAAAAAACATATGAATACAAGGCAAGTTTGCTTACGATCTGTTAATACTTTGGACCATAGAAGTTACTATGGCAGAGGAGGAAGCAATCAATAAGAAAAGAGAAAATGAAACAGCTTTAAATGTGAGAACCTCTAGAACTAACTCAACATAACATTGCTTCTCTCTCTTTTCCATTTTATGAACCATATTAGGAAAGAATAGGCTCAAAATAGGAAAATGGATACTACAGAAAACTGAAAAAGAAAGAAAACATCTGTTAGTACTTCTCTGTATTCCTAGACTGAATCACAAATCTTGAGGTGTTTAGATTTGATACATACCTTGATACTGAGATCATTCTCAGGACTTCTGCTGTGCTTATACCTACCCATCGAAGAAGTATGCCACAACACCTCTTCGCAAAACAGCTTGTTGCTGGATATCACCACGTGGTCAGTATTTCTTATAAGCAAATAAAAGAGTCCCCTTTTAGAAGTAATGGTTTTGCATGTTGCACTTTTGAAAGCCTATCCTTGACTGATGAAATAAGTTTAAACCTTTCTGCTCATATTAAATAGAAGATTCAGAAATTCATGTGAAGTTTCAAGACATTCATTTACAGTGAGCAGCTCACTCCAAACAGTGATTCTGTTCCTAAGCATCTCAGAGAGCAGCAGTTTTTAGAGACAGAGCTACCAGGCCCATTAGGGCTAATGGCTTTTTGACTGCCTGAGCTTTCTTATTATACTTGGAAAAATGTGTCATAAGAAGAATCATTGTCTTTTTCTCCCCATATGGAGCCAAACACAGCTATCTAAGTCTGAATATGTTTCTCGATGATGAGGTCAGTGAGAGAAATCAGGAGCTGAAAAAATTAGAATATGTATTAATTTCTGTCTGCACTGACAGCTAAACTGCTCACATCATTAGAAAAATTAAAGCTGTTTTACGTACTGAGTAGTGAACCAAGTACTCTGGTTTCCAGTCAAGACCTCCATCCTTTTACTTACATCTATTCCCAAAACCAAAGAATTGGTTGGTTTAGCTCTTATTCATTTCTGCATGTGTTTGAGGAACTCAGAAAAGAAGATAAGGAAAGACACAACATATCCACAACAAAAGGACCTTTGCCTGGCCAAGGATGAAAAGATGCATAGTAAAGAACTGAGATGGTGTATTTCAGAAGCAAAAGTTTTGCCTATTTCTGTCATATCTGATATATGAGGTAAACCTCCTTAAAATCAGCAAATTAATACCTCAGTTGCTACCATGCTTATATTTCATGCTTTCATTTTGGAATGCTTGCAAATAACAAAATTTTCCAATAATTTCTGGTTAAAACTTCTCAGTCTCTGAAATGGTGATTTTTAAGAGAAAGAAAAAATCCTTTTATAGATTACTGCTTAAAGTCTCTTCTAGCTGAGTAATTCATCAAAAGTCACTGCATCCCAGCTATTCTGGTTTTTTACTACTCTAAGTAAAGGATGATGAACTGAACAAAGTGTCTTCTGGAAAAGTAAACTGCATACTCTTTGTGTTCCCTGTATATAATAGAAAGTGCAGATTGTGTCTTAAGATACAGCAGACCATTTTCTACAGGGAAGTAAGGTGCTTATCTGATGCTAAAATGGCATAATTTTTCTTCTGATGGCTAGACTGTGGGATGTAATCCAAACTCTAAACTGGCGGAGGGGATGGAATGTGGATAGTAATGCTGATTTCATAGCTGAGCAACGAAAACTCCTGCAGGTTAGTTGCCATGACAGAACTAATAAGGGCACTTGTTTTCAATCACAGATGCTCTCTGTTCAGTACTATTCTGAAGTGCTTTATTCAGAGTTTCTCCAATCAATATTTTGACTTTGAGAGACAGAGCTATTAGAGGTTGTTTAGTTTGAGAGCTGGTCTGCGTCAGGTCTTGAGCCAGGCAGTCCTTCTCTACTGTTTGTCAAAAGAAAGTAAGAGAAAACAAACAAACAAAAAAGAGCAGATGCAAAGAAACAGTGTACATTCCCACCCTATCCAATAATCTTATTTTCTATTATTTCATCCTTTGGTAAATATATTTTAGAGATTTAAAACCATGCAAAACCAAAGCACTGGAGAAACACAGTATGGAGAACATGGTCAGAGTATCACATCTTTTCTCTAAAATGAGCAACAGTATTCTGGCAATCAGGTCCTGGAATGCTGCTTCACTTGTCCTGGGATGAAACTCTTAGAAAACTCAAACATATTCCTGTGTCTATTATATGGAGTGATTAGCTAGGTAAGTCACAATTTGGATTTTTGCAACACTCTAGGAGGAAAATATAGCTATAAAATTATTTTAACATGACCAATGAACACCTCAATATTCATTTCAAGCAGCAGCTTGGTCTTGCTTCTCCTACCAAAAAGGGTAAGAAGCTGTTCTACCACACACAATCAGAGGGTGAGAGAATATACTGTCTCACTACCATAAAAAATGACAAAGGGAGATTGGAACACTTTTCAACTAAAATATTTAGGAAAACTTTATTAAACAGTGTTTATTACTTGGATTTCCAATCACAGTGATTGACCACTCTTATCATCTGTTTTCCTTCCACAGTATGCAGATATCACTTTTGGGAAGATTAAGTGCATGACAGCTTATATTTGTTGGATATTCTTCATTTTGGCTACAATTCCTTATAGAAATTCTGTTTAATTTGTGCAAGGGTTGCATCCTAATTTATTTTACTTCATATGCCTTTGTTTTTAAGATTTTTATAGCTTGTTAGCCACAGTTTTTTGCCTTCCACATGCTGCTCTTCCTAACATATCTTAACATATTTTCTAGAAGAACAAACAAACAAAGAAAAAAAGTCTGTGGTTTAGTTCTCCTCATGTCTTGAAGCCAGAAGTTTCTGAAAATCTTCAGTTTGGCAGCCATATATCTATCCATCTTTTTGTAGATTCCATTATTATAAGCAACAATCTAAAGACTTTTTATATAAATGAAATAAGAAAAGAAAAATTTCTCTGTGACTCCACATTTTGTTTTACATTATTACAATTTTGCATTACTGCTCGTCACTATTCTCTTTTCACTTCATCCTTTTGGTATTGATCATCTGCTTTTGATCTCACACACTGAGTAATGACATTGTTTTCACCACGTTCAGGGTGAAGTTTTCATGCAAGCTAATTTTTTAAGACTGCTTGCTATCAACATAGAAGCAAAACTGAGAAGACACTGGTTACTCATTTGATAAGAAGGGAAATAAAGACCAAATGTGAACAGAGCAACATTTTATTTTACAATCAAAAAGATCCTTCTACACCTTGTGAGAGGAAGCAAAATACCAGATAACTTAAAAAAGAATGTCTTTAAAGGAAATAGAAGCTTAAGCAGTAGATACTGAATTGTAACAGATAGTTGATATTTTCATTAAACTAGTCTGTTATAAACATTTAGTTGCTTGGTCTTTTACGAACAGATAAGGGAGCAGTGTTTTTATTTTAGTACATATTGATTCTTTCGTAGTACAGACTGCAAATTTCTGTTATAAGATAAGAGGGTTTTGCTTTTATTTTAGAAAGACAGTTAAATAAAAAGTCACCTGTATACACCAAACACAAACCCTATAGTGGTCCAATTTACTTTCTCTCTTGATTCAAAGTGAGTGTTTTTGCATTGCAAACTGTAATTCCCAATTCCTGTTGGCCAACCCCATGTGCATCTAACTGATTATTTGTTTAGTAGCATTCGGCACACTGAACAGGGCAGGTTTGTTCTGCTGAAGACTTTATTACCCATCTGCTGCAAAGCACGGTTGTGATATAATTCATTCTATTTACCCTAAAACAACAACAAAATCACTTCTCTTGGGTATGCAGTGTTATGAGGGGGAAAAATAATTCCACACTTCATCTTTCAGTGTCTTTTGCTAGGACTCAGGGAAAAACTATGTAGATATAGTCCTTTCATTAGACACAGTGCAATAAAACTAATATTTCTTCCCTGCATATATTGCATCAAGGAGACATCCCAGTATTTGGAATGTATTTATTTCTCAACTACAATTAACCAGCTGATATACCTCCTTCAAAATCTGAAACATTTTATGTTTATTCTTTTACAGAATACTTTTGGTAGTGCTGAATTAGGAAGGCCTTTTGCTTTCATCAGGTTGAAGGGCTTTATTTAGAGTTTATATTAAGACTATGTAAATGGGTCACTATTATGTAAGACACCCAGTAAAAACATGTAAGTACTTTCCTTTCAAAATCCTCCAACAATCTTTCTATCATCAGTCTTTACAGCACCTTGTACACAGTTATAAAACAGGATGGTGAATGTTTAGAAATTGTTACACAGATAGATAGGCTGGGGTGTGTAGATGTGCATGCTCGCAGGGAGACAGTGTGGGGAGGGGGCAGGTGAGGAGGAAGAACCTGAATAACAATGATTTCAGAAAGCAGAGGTTAGAAACAAACATGCCTTTAAACAGTGCACACAGTTGTACCTTCCCTTCTGTAATTTAGATAAAACCAAACTGAAGGTATGTGGTAAGCTAAGCATGGTATATCAATATTTATGCCACTTGGAATTTACGAAGCCGCAAACTCCTATGCGAATGTTTGAGCTACATAAAAGAAACATTGTTTTCTGCACATCATGTTTCAAGTCATATGATCTGAAGTAAAGATTTCAAGAGTATGCTGGCCTGTTGGAATTTTTATTTTATTTAGAAAGTTGTCATTTATAAGGCCAAGCCTCTACTCAAAAAAACTCCTGTTTTAATGATGATGCATATTATTTCTTGCATGGACTAGCTATGAATACATTACTTTAACAATGCTTAAAATTGGCTGAAAAATCTACAAGCATTCTCTTCCTTCTCATGTAGAGTGATCAACTCCTGCTCAGCAATTTCTCTGTGTGAGACACTGGAATGAAACAAATAACACATTTTTCTTTACACCAACAGAGATAGCTATTTATTCTAGACTCTTTGCTATATTCATAAATAAAAAAGTTAAGAACAACATTTTCTTTGAATTCTAGGTAGTATTGCACGGGCAATTTCCAATTCTGTCAAGTGCAGCCAAAGTAATAGTCCAGTGTCATCTTTACAGACATCTGTGTAGATGCAAAATCAAGTTTGGACAGCTTTGATCTTGATAAGGTGCAGATATTTTGATGTGAAGGATGGCCACCTTAGTTTGAAAGAACAAATGGATTAAAATGCATCATGGGATGAGAAGAAATGGTTAGAAGGTTAAGGCTTAGTTCAAAATAGGTTTTCTAAGTATAATCAGACACTAATTAAAAGAGCAGTAGCCATATTTGGAAAGACTACACCTCCTAGTCTCTTGTTCATGTCAATAATCTGTGAAGACAGTTCTACAAAATGAAATAAATACAAAACCCAAGCCAAAACCCCCTGAAAGAGTCACAGTTCTTGTATCTGAAAGGGAAACTGAACTTAAAATGTATAGACACATCAGAATCCTATAAAAATATTTTGTGATTATTTGCTAAACCCAAGACAAAGTTTTTCTTACTGTTTCCAGGTTTTGTAGTCTTCATGGTAACTATCACAAATGGTGTGGCTATTAAATGGTAACAGGCGCAGCTTTAACCCTGTGGCTGCTCAGAGAGCCAGGAACAGCAAAGAGGAGGAGGGGGGAAACGTGGGTCCCCCTGAGATCAGTGGCCAAATAACTGTTTATATCATGATTCAGTTATACAGGTGCAAGAGTCATGAGACATCTCTTGGAAGAATTGGGCATGCAGACATCATCTGTTCAAGAGTAGTAACAGCTCAGAAACTGTGTCAAACACAGATTCAGAATGGGTAAAAATGCTTACTGTCATCTGTGCATTTGTGATTGTCAGAGGAAGGAACTTCAAGCTTTTAATTAATTGGACAAAGTACAACACCAGAATATATATTACTATATATATATATCTGAAATGGTCTTAAGCATATATCATGCCTTAATTACTGTTATGTATCAAAGTTCTCTTAGTAGCTTGCAGTTAATAACCACCTTCTAAGTTCAGAAAGTGAAAACTATGATGTAAAAATGGAGACATTGAGAGTGAATTATTATATAGAAACCACATACTCTTGCTGTCAATCTGCTGGAATTAAATCAAAAATTGAAATAAAAAGTATTTTAAAAAATCCTTTAGTAAATGAACATCTAATTATCTTCAGAATCTTACATTTCAGGAGAGATATAGGAATGATTTTTTAAAAAACTTTGTTACACTTAAGTCTGCAGAAATTCCAGTAATTCATAGCTTAACTATTTCCAAATGCATCACGAATCAAAATGCCTTGAAGGAAAAATGATCCCCTTTCTTGTTATCATGGGATTAGTACAGTTTTGTAAGTTGTAATTTTAGTTGAAAAACATGATTTTCCATAATATTGCTTGTGTCTACAGATTAGATTTGAATTACTAGCCAAAAGTTCCAGTTGCTATTGTAATTTTAATTCACTTTTTGACAGGTAGGAACTTGAGCATCTGACACCAGCTATACAAATTGAGAAGTCATCCACTCTCCTGATATTTCTTTTTAGGATAAATTACCTGAGGATGTTTTTCATGACCAGGTATTGGTTTCTACCCATGTTTTACAGAGAAAAAGATCAGAAAGCTGTGGCTTTTGCCCTTGGTTTTGCCAGTTCCATAGTGAGGTTATTCTCCATTCTTTATTTGTATAAAAATGTTTCAATACAGTACATGATTTGAAACATGTATCATGTGTTGTGAGAGTGTCTGGACAATGGAAAATGGCAACTAATGCAGGGCTTGGGGCTTAGTTTCAAATTTATCATCTAGAAGCACATTCTCAAGTGGCCGCCTAACATTATCTATGTCTTATTTCTATAAATAAATACATCCATATGAAACGCAGCATAATGTGCTCACATCCCTCTCCCCACAATCTTAATTTTATTTATTGAAATTTCCCTCTTATATTTAATGTACAGAGTAAAGTTATTTTGCACTGCCACCACTGCAGGAGCTTTTTAAATGATTCAAGGAAGTATAGCTTTCATTTAGGTTTGTGCCCTCCAGTCTGTTTATACTGGTCGATACACTTGTCTGAAAAATATAATGGATTAGCACATCATTCAACAAACTAGTCAGAAGGCAAGCTCAAGGCGACAGAGACCAAAAAGTAAATTACAGCCAGTAGTAGGGACAGGCCAAGCCTACAGCTAGGAAACATCATATCACTACAAAACCTGTATTCTGTGAGAATGTTACTTGAACTGAAACGAGTGAAAAATTTACACTGAGATATAATAAAACAATCAACTAAGTGATTTCATACAGAATTATAAATTGTACAGTTTATGACACATAATGCAAAACGTGATTCTCACAAACAATGCATGCTACAGTCATACCTCCTATCAACAATACACATTATGTACACATAATGTAAAAGAAGTATTTTGTCTCCAGTTTAGTACTTTTTATTTCAGAGCTTATTTAACACATTTAAATATGTGCAAAACAAAAGATGCCAAAAAGGATACCGTGAAAAAGCTGTGAAAATATATTTTATTTACCAAAGCTTGAAAGATGGAAGGTTTTTCTCCTTAGCATACAGATAACATTCAAGTCGAAGTTCAGTAGCTGAAATTTTTAGCGTATATGTAATTAATTATAACCTTTTCTATAAGTGATCATTGTGGGTTATTTTTTCTTTTTGAACCTCCAGTAGTGAATCAGAACCAAAATCAAATCATTCTAGCTTTACTTCTACTTGAAAACTTATAAAACCCTTGTTTGCAGTAGATGACTCAGTTCTGTAACATGTAAACCTATTCCCATTTACAAAGACAGAAGAGCCTTAATGTTCTCATAAAGGTTGAAGAACATCATAGCATTGTAATAACCTTTCAGAAAATTAACACAGCGAATAAAATTCACTGTTGAGTTAGATTCTTTAGCTCAAGCGGAGGTTGATCAAGAAGAGTTGTGTGTGACATGCTAGAAGGTAGAAATCACACCATATGATTATTAAATAAAATCTTGGAAAGAGTTATAAACAATCTAGCAAATACATCAGCAGAGAAAAATGAAAGACTACCTGCCATGTGGCTTCCATAGTCATGTATCTGTAGGAGACAAAGCCATCTCTACAGAAAGAGAACCATCACTATCATTCCTTTTCTACATTTCCATTCAACTGTGCTTATGCAGCAATTAGTTTTGCCTTACTTTTGCTATTTTCAGTTTTGCTTATGTCTTACACATGACTTCAGGTATCAGGAAAGGTAAGACCAGTGTTTCAGATTTCCCTCCTGGCCATAGCCTTGGATTCATTTATTCACAAGATTAACACAAGCAGATGATTTCTGGAACTCAACTTGCCTATCTCTGTTCCCAAGCTCTTGCCCCACAAGAGTCCCTTTGAGCACCTTGTATAGGATTCTGGGAGGAGATCATGTCATAGAGAAATGGTCTTTGAAGGGAATTCCCATACTTTTTAATTCATACTAGGTGTTCGCTGTGGAGCCAGAGGAACAAATGGAAAACAACTGCTTATATTTTGGATCACTGATTGTTTAATCTAGGTTATTTCTGCTCAGGAACTGTGTCAAGCTCCTATGCAATGAGGAAACCTCTTGTTACTTTATGGATAAAATCAAGTGGATTTAGGCTCAATTCTCTTCATCTTTGTAGTATAAATTTCAATTTCTTGAAGGAAGGAGTGTCACAGTTTATTATCTCCAACTAAATAGTTGGTTTGTGAAATCACGTTTGCATTGCGATATGTCTGTTTCTCAGTCGTCTACACTTACACGCTACTTCTGGGACAGCAATCTACAGAAACATCAAAACTTTTCTTGTTTTAAGCAAAGATGCCAATTTTAAAATGTCATGCCCTATCACAGCTGAGGCCATGATGTTAAAATATGCTGAGCTTTCAATTCAATATGAAATCTGCCTGTTCTCCTGGCATGGGGCCAACAAGAGACTGATGGGTTTTGACACATTCTTCCCTGGTTTGTTTGTTTCCTGGGCAGGAGCTGTTGTTCAACACCAACTACTATTTTAGATGTTTATTTAAAGTTTCTAAAATGCAGATGGTGTATATCTATATTTTCAATATACACAATATAACAAATCAATTAAACATTGAACTCCATGCTCTGCTTCTATAAGCACATGTAGTTTCACATTTTTGACAGGCCAAATAGCCAAGCAGACACACATGACCTACATGTCAACTTCAGGTGTTTATAGAGGTAAATAGGGCATAAAGAGACAAAATGGTAATACACAATATCAGTGTATTTTCACTACCGAAATTCAAATATTGTTAATAAAGGGGTTTGGTCATAATTTTCCTCTCCAGAAATTTTTCTTTTGCTTTGTTTTTTTGTGAGATTGCCACTGATTTTAATGAGTTCACACAGTTCAGAAAAACAAGCCTCAGTCCCTCAAAGATTTAACTGAATAGATTTATTATGTTTCATAGTTTTCAATGATAATTCTTGTGTGCATGTTTCTGAGATCCAAGCCTTTGTTATGATCTATTAATCTTTTCTTCTACTCTTACTCTATTTTATTACTTTGTTATGATATATTCATCCTTTCTTCTACTCATAGTCTATTTCAAGCTCAACTTGTAGCATTACTTTTTGTTATTGTTGTTTAACACTTAACACTCAGAAAACACTTTCCAGTTCCTTGTCACATTGCCAAATTTATAACTGTTTAGAATAAATTTTTACAGGACACACATCTGTTTCAGACTGAATAGTTTAGAAATTTTAATCTAAGGTTCAGTCTAGACACAAGCAGGATTTTTTTGAGCAGTCACCACATTCCCATTTCTTTTAGAAAATGGATTTGAAACTGGCAGATGGAGTTGCCTTTATACCAGAAAGAGGCTATTTGCCATTCCAATAAAAGCACGCTGAAATTTGCCCGAGTCATATGCCACTGAGCAAGCAACCACTGCTTAAACAGATCAATACAAACCTTCATTCTATTTACTTCTACAATCTACAACACCTTATGCTTATGATTGGGGCCAAGGGTATGGTCTGTACAGTGACCCTCATGATTAAAGCATAGGTATGATATTGCAGCTGAAGAATAGGGGCCTAAATAAGAGACAGACACCTCACCAAAGCTGTGCATTGCTGAACTCCTTTTTTTTTGCTCTCAGATCCTGTAAGATGTGGATAACTAGACAGGCTGATTGCCTATATCTGGCATGCAGTCTCAGGGTGGGAAGAAACCACAGACTTGTGATAGGAACATGTGCCACTGCCACACATAAGTATGTGAGGCGGGCCAAATGAATATAAAGGTCTGTCTAGATGGATTTCAGTTTCCATGGCCAAATCTCATTAGACTCCATCCTTGGTAAGCAGATTCTTACCTTTAACAGTTAACAGCACTAACTGCACTGCACCATCCCCCAATAAAACTAAACGTGCTTCAGCCTACCATGGCTCATCATGATGCCCATGGCCAAGAATCAGAGAGTGCTCAGGGCTATAAGGCTGCAGCTGGACATTTCTTACTTCCTAATATTGTGGGACAATGTAAGACAGAGGTAAAGAACATGTCAGCAAAACTTTGAGATTCCTCTTTCAATCATACACTCATACAGATTCACACAGAGAGGTGCATTATATATAAATATATATATGCCTGCATACTCCTAGCTATAGAGCTAATTGTCCCTGGAGTGCATCCTGTATTTTGTGATTATACTACAGCATTATTCAAAACAACTAACAGAATGTGAATAAAAAAAAAGAAAAGAGAAGATTAAAAGTTTGTCTTTGAAATAAGTACAACCATTTGGATTTGCTTTCATTAGTGGGGGAGTGGGATGGCTAATCATTGATGTAGCATTTGTAAAAGGGTAACAGTTTTTATTGCTATGTTTTGAAAGGTGAAAAATATTCATCCCTTGTAAACTTCCTTTCCATTGTGAAATGAGATTCTCATAGTCACCAATCTCATTAAAAGTTAAAATTGTGTCTGCTTAGCATTAGCAAGGAATAAAAGGGTAAGAAATGAGGTGTCTATGAGAACTATAGCTATTGACACCATTGACCTATAAATACGTCCTCTTCAAGTTGATATACAACAATTCATTATCCCTGTTTTGATATAATCGCTATTACTGAAAGCCCTTTGCTTTCAAGTGTTAATACAATTGCAGTTCATATTTCAGATAATCTGCCAAAAAGAAAAAAACTAATTTCTAAATATTTGATCATAAAAGTTATCCTTAGCTTTTACAGATAATTTAGTCAAATGATATCAGATAATCGTAGAGCAGATTTAACAGGAAATTGCTAGGGACTCCATCTAAGCAGCATCCATTTGCACTTATATAAATGTACTGAATGTGTAGGAAGACTTTGACAGCTTGCCATATGTGATTTCATTCTGTAGCCTACCTACTTTACCATCAAAAGTTATATTCTTTGAAGCATTGCCAGAATTACTTTAGCCCAGCAGATATGCTAGATGTGCCCTTTAAAAACCGTATCATTTCCTTTATACTCTGACTAGTTCAATGTAGCATCTGCTCAACTAAATTCCTTTGAAGGTTAAAACCAAAAAACCCCTGTACAACAGCTCACTAAGATGTCCAGTGTTGAATGAAGACCATGGAAGCAAGAGAATAAATGCAACTTAAATGAGAGTATAAAAGAGAATCAGAAAATTATCAGCTATCATGGGAATAATATAATTATATACACACAGAATAAATATTTGCATTTCAGGCTATGTAAGCCTTTTATTTATAATAATAATAATCCCTGAATTTCATACTTCCAATCCATTATGTTGATTGTTTATATGCAAATTCTGATATTGCTGTGACATGGGTGCTAGTGCCATAATAAAGAATATCACACATCAACAACTTGATTCAAAATAGCAAATATAAGTATGAATGTATAATCTCCTTTACAATCTTTGGGGTTTATAGTTATTTAAAAGACACTATGCTATTTTCACAGAACCTTCCCAGATATTCTAGGTGATAATGAAGGGATAGTCCATATTATCCAGTATCACAATTAAGCTGTGACATTTTAGAAGTATCTTCAGTTTACCTTTAATTTCTACAAATGCTATTTAAAATTGAAGGCTTGTTTTTTTACTGAAGAGGTGAATGAATTCCAGAATTACATGACTTTCTTGTCTGCCCACCTGAAAAGGTTCTAAAACATATCAAAAAGGTAGTGTCCTTTTGTAGTCTCTTGAAACCACTATGCAATGTCAATTTTAATTAACGAGCTGTAAAAGTTGCATTTATATATTTGGTATTTTTTTACGGTTTCACTTATTGTTTTTATTATTTCACATGAATTTGCACCCTTACTAGGGAAGTTGTAGACTTTGCTAATCTGCTCAATAAGTTATGGAAAGCATCTTCATTCACAGTGTAAAATAGGAACCACGTTGGCAATATATAGAACCATTCAAAAGCCTGTGAAATCTCTTTGTTGACTTACAGGCTGTGGATCAGACACTTGTCAGGTCAGGAGAAAGAAACGTAGAAGGCAAAGCTATTGTTTCTCCAACTACATTAATGACTTTTAGAAAAGGAAGCATCTTTTTCTACTAATTTTAAGTCATGACTGTTACATGCTTCTTCAATATTTGGAAGAGATACATTTACAATATTCATCACATCTTCCTTATGCATGCATTGAGGAAGTTCAATAAGAACACATGGATAGCTCCATTGTTATTTAAGGAATCTCAGGAATGTATATGGCTTTGTATTTACCACTTATGCATGAATAAATGCTGTCCCAAAAGAGATGTGCTTCTGAAACGCGGTATGAAAAGGCAAAGACTATGCCTAACTCTAATGGCTACACCCTAATCCAGCAGTACTCTTCCTAGAAAACACTTGTCATGCAAAAGACTCAAAGACAGAATCTTAAACATAAACCAATTAATATAGGTAACAATTCTGTCACACATGTTATTATTATAAGGTCAGATTTATTAACACAAAGGTTTTAAAACTTATCTGGGATGCAGTATGAGCAAGAGAGACCATATGAGTTTATAGACCCATGTGATCACACTCAACTAGAGAAATAAGACGGTATTTCACCTTTATACTTCACTGTTGCCAAACTTTATAATATTATTGCCAGTCAAGGGGTCCGATTGTAGCTTTAAAGGCCTCTGCAGAATCACGATATGCCCGAAAAGTCTCAGACATCTCTTACATACAAAAGTACACTTCTAGTATTCATGTAGCTAGTGGATAAAGAAGACTTGAAAATGCAAAGCCACAAAGGGTGCAAAAGCACTAGAATGTTAATAAGGCCCTAAAAATATTATTTTCATATACCTTGAATAACTTGGAACTAGACTCACTATTTGAATTGATGCTGGGCCATGAGTTCTGAATATCAAATGTTGGCAAAATTTATTTTTGTTGCTGAGAAAGAAGCAGCATGTCTCCTCACAGCTCTGTTACTGAGGAGGGACAGTGTGCTATGTCTCTTTCCTGTCTTCCCTTTCCTGTCTGCTCACACCAGAGAGGCATTTCTTTTGTCTGTCCCCTCACACTAATCTCATTCCCTCTTCCTCAAATACACGCAAGGGTTTTCTGTCTCTAAAGGGAAGATAATTCCTGCTCTTAGACATACCTCCTCATTGCTGAAGGCAGGTATTTGCTCTGCCTCCTTTCTGCCTTACATTTCTAAGTCTGGACAAAGGAAATTTATTGCTTCACTCTGTTTCCGCATTTGATCTCCTGTCTTTGAAAGGGAAATGGAAGTCCTAGGTTTCCTTTGCCTCATCTGATGGTCAATAGAAATACTCCTCTGATGCATAGCTGTCTGGCTTTGCCAGCACTGACAGAGCATGCTGTGTGCTGGGATGGGTCCTTATGGCAGATCTCAATGGCACAGCTTGCAGCAGGGCTTTAAACGGGCTCTTCTGGGGATTCATCTGCAGAAGGTCCTTCTGTGGGACCATGAGAAGAAAAAGTAAATATGTTCCATGTGGAACTGTGTTACTCAGTAATAATGCAGGCAGTTCTAAAGGTGTGAGTAAACAGCAGAAAGAACTTTTAATGTGAATGCTGTTGAGGAACTCAGCTGAGCAGGTGCGATAAAGTATGGGTTAACAGTAAGCGTGACAAATGCTCTTTTCCCCTGTCCACTAGATGCAGAAAGCAACCTGGGTACAACCCCTTTCACACTGTAACTTAACCAGAAAGCTGCTGTCAGCCAATGTACAATTGGAAACACAGGCAAAGGTTGTCTTGGATGGCATACTGGTTCAAATGCCAGAAGGAAATACTGGGAAACCTGGGATTAAAATGCTAAAGCAGCATAGGTCTATTTGAATGCTGAAGAGGACAGGAAGTGCCAAAAGAATATAGATTATCTAGCACTGGAAGAGCAATAGCACATGGACACAACTGTCTTAAATTTCCACTACAAACCTTGGGGATTAAGCACCATTAACCTTTGGATTGAGAGGTTCTCCTGGATAGGTCTCATCTGCAGTGAAGATATTTTCCACAGAACTTGGAATGCTCCTAGTCTCTTACCAATCCTCTCTTCCCAGATTAGTATTACTCTGTTAACTGTGACTGAAAATAGAGCAAGCAAAGCTGTACATGGCTGTAATAATACATGATGCTGGCAAAAGCTGATTCAGATGTATGTCCTATCCTTTTTTTAGCTGCTTTTTCCTGATGTTGTGCTTTCATTTGCAAGCTCTTAGTTGGACTGGTAGAACTGGCAGTGAGGATTTCAGTTGAAGATATCATTGAACTGACCCAAGTTTAAAGTAGGTTGGGTTTTTTATTTCATTTCTGCAGCACTAATTTTAGCCAAGATCCATTCAGTACCTGTGTTTCTAATACATATGAGCCCTGTTTTATTTATTTAACAACCTTAAGCCAATCCTTGGGTTTCTGTGGATTGACCCACCCTTTTTCAAGTGCTTGGGATGAGAGTTCTGTCAAGTGAACCTGTACTGCTTTACTGCTACAAATCTTGAACCATTTCATAAATTGGAAAATTTTTGACTCATGATTTTCACTTGCCCTGACTCAAGTATGAATGTAAAAGAGTACCAGTTTATAATCAGTGCATCTTATAAACATTGAAAGGCATATTTTCTTACTATTAATAAAAACCTATTAACTATAATTTATTTATTTTTAGAAATGAAATTCTGATCACTCACCAGCAGAATGACTTTTTGACTTTACTCTTAAAAGGTAAAATGTTAACTTATTTTTAAAGTCATTTTTTCTCCTCATCTCTAATGTGCCAGGATAGAATGGAAAACATCTTTATGTCAAATTTTTATGTTTCCCACCAGTAACCGGTCTTTTTCTTCAATTATTCCACAATGTTTGTTTTACTAGGTAACTATATACAGAATATTCTCCAACTTCCACACAAATATGTTACAATGCCATACAAAAAAGACATCAAACAACTCTGTAGCTAATTTGGATAATTTAGGAAAACTTTTTGTCTTTGCTTTAGTAGGAGAGAGGAACATAAAATACCTCAATTGCCTTCACATTTTTCCCCAGATATAATCAGAAAACACTACATCCATCAGAAAGCAAATAGTCTGATTGCCAATGCTTTCGGTCTTATTCAGTATTTGAAAGAGTTAACAATTGCAATGAAAATACCTTTTTTTTTTTTCAACAGCAAATGCTAGAAATTATTAAGTGACATGAAAAGCCTTCAGCCTTCAAGTGTTAAACCAATGAGGCTATATTTTATTGCATGGAGAATCCATATGATTCATTCTAACCAGTGAATCCCTTCTGCATAAAGGCTTTCAATGTTACAGCCTCAATGGCTGGTAAAATATGTTCAAAAGAATAAATAAGGGAAACATGATTCTCATGTAAAACGACATCCTGGATTCCTTTAGTTAGTTCAACAGAGAGTTATATTCAGTGGAGCCTATAAGACAATACTCCTGGCACTATTTAAACACACTTGAGAAGGAAAAGCAAAACAATGTGATCAGTAACAATAAGTTAATTTTACTCAAAAAGAAATTATTAAAGCTTCACCATATATTGCATTTGGACTCACTACAAAGTGACTGTCAGCGGATTATTCCACAGATTTCTAATGCTGAAAATTCTGATGGCATTTACTAGCATAACCTTTCAACTCTGAGCACATCAATAGAAGCAGACAGTGGTTTGAAATATGATTCCTTGCAGATAGCATATCCTCATTCATCTGACTGTGGTGCTCTGTGCTCCATTGCACAAACAGCGGCTCACCCACTTCTGAGAGGACACTAATAAAAAAGGCATCAATTTTCAGCTCTAGTACTACTGTGATCTCTTTATATGTTCGACATCCAACATTAAATTAAAATGCTGTTATAAATCCTACTTTCTGAATCTGGAATGAGTGTTGGGTTTTTGTCGCATGAGACTGCAGCAAATCTTGTCAAAAGCAAGGAAGCACGTCTTGTTCAGTCAGAATTAATGTTGTGGATGAAAGAAGGAGGTAAAAGAGGTTGAATATGGTGAACTGTGGGTATCAAAGGCAGTGGGTAAAGCAGCTTTGGGGTACAAAACAGAGCATAACATTTGCTGCTTTCAACAGATTCCTAGTCAGTCATTACAATTAACAATTATTAATTGCACAGAAAAATAATTTGTTCATAACATAAGGTACTTTCAAAAAATCCTGTAAATCCTTAAATGCTTTTATTCTTCACAGTTTGGGCAATATATTGCAAGACAAAACCACTTTTGCAAAAACCAGATAAAACAGGTTAAGTGTTTTGGATCACTTCATGACCATACAGTGAAGGTTGTTACTGAGTGTCTATGCAAAGTTATGCATATTAATGTTGATGTTCAGGACTTCTGTCAGCTTGTCATTTGCACTTGAGTTGTCTTAAAAGTTATTGGGTTGAAATTGGGATTAAAAAAAACGCAAACAAATAAATCCCAGCATAAAGAAAAAAGTATTAGGTACTGATATGAATATACTGTGACAATGGCAAAATCTTCTCCTGAGAAAAATAAAGCTGTAAACAGTGAGTGTAAGAAAGAAAGAGGGTGGGATACTTCTGTTATGTAGAAGAGTGCTGTATGTTTTGGAGTTTTTCAACCATGTCTGATAACCTCTAATGACAGGTATCCTTTCTCCTAAGCTAAACTACACTGAAAAGGTAATAATGGCTTCAGCAAAGATACTGTGTCTATATATATTTTCTCTTGTTCAGTTCATTCATAATTATGAAGAAAAAAACAAGCTTGCTTTTTTGGGGGTGGGGGAGTGCCTTCAAGAGTGGTTCAATATCTGGATCGAACAGAGGAACTTTTTCCCCCTAAGGATCCTGCCTGAAGAAACCTTGACACGCACAAAGTCAGAACCTAGACAAAGTTGCCCTGGTGAGAACGATAAGGTCACCCGTGGGATTGCTGAGATTATCTCTGTCAAGCACTTGGACAGCATGCAGTCAAATGATGCATCATGCAGTCATTTTCGGGGGGGAAAAAATCAATTTCTTCAGCAGGTCGCTATTTGCTTTTCAAAGTGCCCTTGTAGGTCTTCACCACCAAGCATTTATCAATTTAAATGTTGTAAATTGATAACGTGCCACTGTGCCTTGTACTGTTTATGAATTATTTTGATACTTATATTTTCTTACTCCTCTCAGAATCCTCAGAGCTGCTCTATTTCAATAGAGCTCCTCCCTTGCTCACTTCTTTTAGCATAAAAGACATGGGTAAATTCATTTTATTACACTGAATGTTAAGAAAAATATTTTTAAAAACCTGCATGACCAACACAGAATTTCCCAGGCTTTTATTTGCTACTTTTAAGGGGGAAAAACTATGAAAAAGTCATCAATTCTAGTGCACCAATTTACTAAATGAGAACAAATGCTTATTTTATATAGAAGCATTTACATTTCAAACACTAAACCAATGGCAACAATGCACGAAAAAAAAAGGCAAGCAAGTTCTTTTCTTGATTTGTCACTGTCTAGATTTGCTTAAAAATATTGCATTTTCCTGTGAAGTTCCTGGCTTTTGGGATTTTTTCCCCCTTGGAATTATTATTATTATGTTTTTGGTTTTATTATATTTATATAATAGTATAGGAGGAAAATAAGGTAGAACTTACAGAATGAATGTAAATGTCAAGATTGCTTCATATTATTTTTTAAGCAAACAGAGCATAAAAGCAATTCCTTAACCATCTACTAACCTCAACTTGATTTGCAATGAAAAACAGGTAGAGCATGATAGTTGAGGACTGTGCTTCATACAAGCAAAAGAAATACATGGCAGTTGCAAAGCATTCTTAACCTCCAGTGATTTATTGGCCCTCAGCCAAGTTATCAGGGGAATCTAATTCTTCTTTATTATTCAAATAAACCACATTTGGCACCATGGTTCCTTTTCAGAATAGCTTCACAAATAGAATGAGTACTGTCATTTATTTGACCTTGTACTTATGTGCTGTAGCTATAATTTTATTTGCCATTTCATAGAACAAATGGACAGAAAGCCAAAATAAGGAGATAGGTTATGCTGCTACTAACAGAGCACACATGTAATATACCTGTTGGTTTTGCCTACTTTGTTTTAAAAAGGATAAATTCTCAACAATTTATTCTTTTTTCTTCCTTCCTCATCTCTATTATCTGTCTCCTATTATGCCAGCAGCTGCACTGTTCCTTTTTAGTGAGCTCTCTTTTCAACAGGCTAATTTGCAAACCTATGTCCTGGACAAGTAAGAAATGCTTGACTTTAAGTTATGGACCTCATAGGGGAAAACAATACATTTTATCTTTGTTGAGTGCAACTGTTGGTAAGAGGTGATTAAGAACTTTTTTCCTGAAAGCAAAAGCATCCCAGCCAGATTATCAGCCCATAATATTTTCTATTGACCCTGAAACATCATATGTCTGACAATTTTTTCCTTTTCGGATAACAGATCTTTATTCTATCTGCTTCTGGATAGATTATGCCCCTCCCCATTAGTTACTGTTTATGTTTCAGCATATTTTTGGTCTAAGCCTCAAACACTGAGACTTTTCAAAAGAATTGAAATCTCCTAGGTAAGCACTGATAATGACTTCTAAGTCCTGGAAGAAGCGGTCTGAATGCCTCTTCAATGTCCACCTATGGTGACTCTTTCTAGCCATTTTATTTTGAAATCTCATTCCATTTCTGAATGGAAATCAGGGTCTGAGTATTCCAAAGATGGCTCTTACTCCAACATCAAAAGTTACCTATAGACTTGGAAAATGTCTGGGTCTAGATATATATGAAGAACAAACAGTTTTCCATCACTACACAGATGCAGTCTAAAAAGCTGTTTGTATTGACAAAAGGGAAACCTACACTATCACAGGTCATGTTGTCCAACCCAGGGAAGAATCCTGGCCATACTGCACATTCCTAGACCTGTCTGGGTCTTTCACCAAATACTACAGTTCCTGAAACAAGTGGAAAGTATGTTCAATTTTTTCAGCTTGCCTCAAGTATAACCGAACTATGACAATTTATACAGACTGAGGGTAAAACTGGGAAATTTTTGGTCCATTTCTGTTGCTTTGATTCTTTACCTTCTCTTACTCATTATTTTCAGCTACCCCTCTCTTTCCCTTTACTTGGAAATGTATCTCTGTTCTCTGAAACTGCTCTGATTGCAATTCCATTAGTGTGGTCTAAAATACATATCTGACAAACTAACTTAAATTTTTTGGTTATCACTAACTGGAATAAGTGTTCAATATGTATATATTGATGGGTATCTACATGCAAGGTATATTCATTATAATGTCAAAAGAGTATTTATTGTAATTTCTGTTTACTGTGCAAATATACAGTTAGTTTTGCCATGGGTAACTTTATTATCATCATTGCCAGGCTGCCTTCCAAGATATTGTTTTATCAGATTTCTTTACTATTAGTCCTGGAGCTATCTTAGAACATCAGCATCCATTTGTTTTGCACCACTGGCTCTAAGTGTTCAGAAAAGAGAAAAATTGGGTTCCATGAAAAACTGTTTTCACCTGCTGAGATTCAGTATCAGGACTGTTCTCTTTTAGCTAATAGACATAAGACTTTGCTTTTCAAGTACAAAATATATTCTACATTATTTCCATGCATACTAATTAAAAAACATCAGCAATAAAGCAAAACCAAACCAAACCAAACCAAAAGATGAACTAAACAAGGATGAAGTCTTAGAGAAGTCATTTGCCTAGAAAGTAAGACTCCAGGGTCAGCACTTGATGAAGATGTTGCACATAAAAATGCTTATAATGTACTTTCAGATTTTAAGTTGAAAACTGCCTACGAGTTCTCTATAATTAAGTAGTTTGTGAGTATCAGGATAGGGTCATATCAATGCTTGACAGCAGTGCAAGAAATGCAATGCCACATGTATCATATAGTGCCAGTCCAGAAATTCAGAATTTAAAAGTATTTTAAGTTTTTGTAGCGCAAACAGTAACATTTCTATTTATAGTTTGAGAAATGGTTCTATGGACATTCTTGCTGATATTTTTTGTAACAAATAAGCTTTGATTAGTGACTTTAGTAACAAGTCACTACAGCATACTTTAGACACCAGATATAAAACATTCTAGTAAGAGAATAACATATTAAAAAAATAAATACAAGAGGTTTGGGAAGTTTCCATAAAGGCAGAAGAGAAGAACAGCAAAAATCTCAAATATTTTAGCAGATCTCAGTAGATTGCATTTATTATTGTATAAAAATCCATAGTCCTGCTTCTGATTTTTGGTAGTTTTTCCATCAGTACTTTTGTGGTGAACACATGGAAATGTTTGCCCTGATATATCAAATAATCTAACATGGAAAGAAAATTAATTAATTTATCTGAACTCTTTCCTGAAGCGTGCATGTGGATAAAGATTAAGTGTAAAGTCTTTACAGCATGATGTGAGTTCAGAGTAAGGAAAGACTTACCAAGTCCTAAAGTTAAAAAGACAGTGGCAGAAAATGCTTTTAACAAGAGACAAGCATAGGGTTAAAGCCAAATTTTTCTTGAACAGATGATATTTCAGATGGCCGCACTATTCCAGATGCATCAATTTCCTTGAAAATCCAATCCATATATGTGCATATGCTGTGCTGGCAGGAGGACTGACTGAAATGGCCAAAACCCAAGAGCTAATATTCTTTTGGCCAGAATAATGCAATTATTATTTTCCTAGCTATCAGTCTAAGCATACAGAGCCATCTGTTATGCAAAGCAAACATACACATCTCAATTACAGAAAATGCAGTTGCCTTGACAGAATTTGGATTACACCACTAACCAGGGCTGTAAAATTTGTTTTAAGCTAGTGTATAATGGATGCCTTTCAGGAGTTTCCTAATTAGCATTTACCTGCTTAAACTAATTATCCATCCTTCTTCTTTACTGGCTTATTTAACTTGGTTGGATACTATGCATAAAACAGATTAATATGAGCATAAGACAATAATAAACATTAAAGTTCCAATTCTTTACTGTATTATCAACATGGTGGTGCACTGATTTCAAAATGTGGGATTCCTGATACTAACTCCCAAACAGATTAAGTCAGGGATTAAAGTCTATTACAAAACGAGGGACTTTAATGAGAGACAAGAATACTGATATGAGCTAGAAACAGCTCTTGTTTCCATTTCCATCATTGGGTTTGCCAAAGCCAGCACAAAATAACAATTACTGAACTTATGACAGCCAATTGCTTGCATGTTCTATGAGGAATTATTGAAACTCTACTTGGATTCTCACCAGATAATATTTAAAATTAGTCTTTTTTTTGGCACCAAATGTTAAAATTTCCCATTTCATTGTTGGTGGGGTGCAGCAAAACTGACAGTAGCTTTTGCTAATAGGTGCTTCCTCATATCAATATGGGTCCCAATTTAAAGGAACTGAAATAAATACTATTTCAGTTTTTCTACTTAGAGAGACTGCAATAGAAGTAGATTATCCTACTCTGAAAAGCATCATGCAAAATCTTTCTGCTGCATTTCTAAGTGCAAGCAGAAGGAAGCTATCCTGCCTAAACATTTCTGAATACTGCAGGATAAGGAATAAACATTAACCACTAACTTTCGCCCCATTTCTGTCCTGCCTTTTAATCTTTGAAAAACAGTTGTCATCAATTAAACGGGAAAAAAAAAAACAAACAACTCCCTAAACTATTATATTGTGAAAATTCATCCCTTCATATTAGTGAGCATTTGCAAAAGCATCAAAATGTGTCCTTGTTGGAACCCTCCCACCCTCCCTGCAAGACATTTTAATGGTCTCTTTCAGCATTTCTTGACTCCAAATGACTCCCTGTCATTGTGTCAGCTCCCTGGATAATGCAGGGTACTCCATAAACATCCAGTAATAGGACACAAGGGAAGTACTATTAGAGCGTCCCTTTCCTATCAGGTATAAAGGTTTAAAGTTCAAAACAACTGAGAAAAGAAACTTCATTTGTTCTC
Organism: Campylorhamphus procurvoides; assembly: GCA_013396655.1. Lineage (NCBI taxonomy): Eukaryota > Metazoa > Chordata > Aves > Passeriformes > Dendrocolaptidae > Campylorhamphus > Campylorhamphus procurvoides. Next base: position 433,849 of record WBMV01008995.1, on the reverse strand, counting down.
AATAAATTAATAATGATCCTTTGTGGCAAAAAGTTTTCAGACACCTCTCATCGTCCAATACTGATAGATAGATTTTCCAATTGCATCTCAGGATGAACAAGATGCAATTTTAAACAACTAGTTCAATAATCCATGCAAAAAAAAAAAGAAACAAAATTATTATTTCCTTAGGAACAATAAATAGAAGAATGCATCTCACACAGTTATGTTCTAGAACTGAAAGCATGTACTTACTTGGGACAGGCCTAAGTAGATGGAGACAGTTTCTGAAATGTACAAAAATTTTCCTTCTTGATTTAGTGCAAATACAAATCCATCCAGGGACTACAGAGTAAAGGGAAAAGAAAAGTGAATAGATTAATAAAAAATTCCAAATTACAGATAGAAATAGATTCAAACAAAGGCATCACAGAGTAAATTGAGAAAAATGTTCAGATTTATATGAGTGGTTTTAATTTGAACCCTTAAGACAATTCCTTTATATTCTGTCTACATATTAATAAAGAGCATATGAGTATATTACTAAGTTCAAGGACTTACTGCCATGCTTACATCTGCCATATACCATACATATGCCATATAGGTATAAGATTTATCTCATTTGCTTGACAGAAGAAATATAGAAAAATAAAATGTTCTTTGTTTGTTTGGTTTTGGTTTTTTGGTTTTACAAAAAGAGAGAAATAAGGAAAACAAATAACCTTCCAATTGAATGGTATATAAAAAGATTGCCTCCATCCTTCAGAATCAAGCAGACTATTTCACTTCCAAAAACGGAAAAGGAGAAAATAAAATGCTACCATCACTCAAACCCCTATAGACCTCAATAATTTGTAAATTAATTGAGGATTAGACACACATGCACGCATGTGCACGCACACACGCACACCCCTCCTTCCCATTTTCCTTTTGTGAGACTACAAAGCCAATCAGCAGATTACTGTCAAATATGTTTACAGCTTAGGTCTCTAGAAATGTTATGAATTTCATCCCTTTGGTGTAAAACTCTAGATTAGATTTTACTTTGACAGGTTCAAGTCTTTGGATGTGGTTTCCATTGCAACTGCAAAAATCAAAATACAACTACAGTGATTAATGCATACCTTTTGAAACATCAGTGCAGTTAATAAACAAAGGTCTATATTCTAAACTGACACAGGGAGTAAATCACTGCACATCAAGACAGAAATACACCTCTCTGAATAAAAGCAAATCTTCACTAGGAAGAAACTGCCTTTCATACATTATTCGTGCCTTTTCCTTTTTGCCTTTTATGGGAGTGATTATTGGCAAACACTATTGCAAAAGTAAAAGCACAAAATTCCAGAAACTGGTAATGCTAAAACAACTCAGAAAATATAAACAGCACAAAAGTTGGGAGGAACAAGGAACAGTCCCAAAAATCACATCCCAAATATTCCCTTTTGATAAAGGTACATGTAAAGTGAAAATATATCTATAGCACTGCTCAACCTGGTTTTGGAAGAAAAAAGAAGAAAAGCACATAAATTGATGGAGATATAGGATGAAAAAGTCTTGTAATCACCCCACTCCTTTTCAAATACACAACAGTGATTTCTGAGGGGTTTTAATTTTTCTATTCTTCTGCTCCTTGATTAATTTCTAACAGCCTGCTAGTCAGAAGCTGTCTTTGGCAAATGTTCACCCTTCTCTGATGTAGTAGGTGGTGGAATTAGTTAAAAAAATCTGAGTTTTCTAAAAATAATAGACCACATATTAGAAAACAACTCTCACTAAAGGCATTGCATTAAAGAAAGACTCTAATTTATATTTATGAATTAATAAAAATGTAAATCTTCTTGTAAATTTCCTTCATGTAAAAACATTTATATTATGCAAGCCATTTATGACCTCTTAGAAATCACTACAATTTTTTTTTCAAATTATTAACATCGCCTCCTTAAATTTTTAACACCACTAACAGGCAGAAAATTTGGAACAGTGATGTTCAAACTTAAATTCCTATCAGGGCAATCAAAACTTTTACACACCTGACCTCCACCAGTATGTACAATTTCTTTTACTCAGAAGAGTAAATCTTTAAAGGTCTTGCTTTAAATTTTCCTGATGATCTGTCCCATGTTCCTTTGAGGAAACTGGTTTAAGCTTCTGTTAGACATAAAACTGAGAAGCGTGACATTGACTTCCTGGCCACCTACAATCTCCACAAGCAACAGCAAACTGCCATGATTGAATGGGACTAAAAGCCTGTCTGCAGCAGTCGGTTTTCCTGGGACGTACCTAGAGTCTTCAGAACAGTGTTTGGAATAACCATATGGGCAATGACGGGCCCAGCAGAGGTTTCTTTCTAACCTGTTCCTGGTAGTAGTTGGCATGACTATGATACCTGTGTTCTTTAGAATTTTTTCTTTTTTTTTTTTTTTTAATCTTTCAAAATTCTTGGCTCAATGATAACTTGAGGAAAGATGTCTCACAGGTTATTTCTCTATCATATAAAAGCTTCTTTCCTCATCTCAGTTCTTTACATAGCCAGGCTTTTAATGTGGTCCCTTTGCTCTGTTAGTTGAGAGAGTTACATGCAGTTGGAGCATATTTAGGATCTGGTCTGTTTAGTACACTGAATTAGTGTGTAATTATCTGGCATGTCTTGACAGAGTTTTGTAAGAACAGAAAAAAGTAATTCTCCAAGTCACTGATGGCTTTTCTGCTTTTTTTATACACATGATATTATTTAGAAATTCAGACTTCTTAATGAAACAGAAGTTTGAAGACAGCTTATAGTATTAGTTAGGTAAAAACATTTCCCTCAGTGCCATTTTGAAACTGGGTGAAAACAGTTTTTATGGAAAAAAAATAAAGAAATAAAACTATCTCTGTTTGATGGAGCTGTACAAACAAATTTCAACCTCCATAGCTAAAGTTTGAAAGTCATCAGCAACTGGGAAGGGTGTTGAAGTGAGAAGTGTTAGTCATCTTAAGCACTTGCCACTTTTCCATCGCCTTGACTCTGATGATCTTCTTTCAATTAAGCAGTTTAATTTATTTAGTCTTTTCTTCTCATTCTTTCTGGGAGACTATTCCTTACTTTTGCCTCCAAGTTATGAGAGGGGTAACTAAGGTGGCACCACCGAAGGACGGGCAGGGCCAACGCACCATATCAAAACCTTAGGTTTCTTATGTGATTGGTCACTTTTTGTGCCATAACATTTGTTCATTAAGCTAACTGAGACTAATAAGTCATGGTGAGTTGTTCCTTCTTCATTTCTTTTCCTGCCTCGCTGAAGTTATGCTTGGGTACCACTACTGAGACTGAATTCAGCATTTTGTTCAATAGAGCAAAATCAGAAAGTTTATTTAACTGAATTTTGAAAAAAACACTAATTAACATCAAACGGACACCTAATTACTTCCATGCTCAAATTACAGAGACATTAGAACAAAAGCCTGAAGTACTAAGCTCAAGTTCCTAAAAAAAATGACAATAACAATAGGAGGAGAAATAGCCACCTTCCAATGCAAGGCAGTTCCTCCCACTAGTATGAAAGGGCTGAGACAGAACACTTTTGTGACAATGTTGTTGTTCCTTTTACAGGTCAAACATTAGTTCTGAAGGACTGTCTCATTCTTTATTCATAGGTATTATTTATGAATATTTATTATTTAAGTAATGCGTGTTGAAATTTTTCCATTTTTCATAAAGCGTGCATCCTTTATGCATGTCACGAGAGCAGCAGACTTCAGAGAAGGTGCAAGGCAACATAACACAGGTTATGTTATACACTCCAGAAGAGTATGTGATATATGTGATACTATATATTCACAAACAATTTTGTTTTAATATGAAATCTCTGAAGGTATTATTCATATTATCTGTGTATAACTGAGGACACAATAAATGAGAGAAGGTTACTGTATTTAGTCAGCTTTCAAATGTCCCTTTTAAGATGAGCGCCACAGTGTAGTTTCCAGCCAGAATTTCTGAACAGTTCCACTGCAGTTCAAAGGCAGATAGGATTTCTGTTTTGGATGTTCCACAGTTAACCACAATATAAAAATAGGGCCTGCAAAGGTAGCTGGTTTTTCCTAACATGCTCTATTTTCATGGAAGGAGAGGGCATGAATATAAGGACAGAGTAGTGTCTTCTGTTAGGAAACTATTCTTGAGTTCAATTACCTTTTTTGTTTTTGTAGATAAATGAAGTCGACTTTCATAAAACCAGCCCTATCCCATCTAGTGTGACAGCTGAGAAAGGGTCAGGGTGACCCCAAATGCCAATTTTGAGCACAACCCAATTTAAGGTAGACTGGCAACTTCTTTTTTAAACTTACCCTTACTGGTTTTATGCAAAATGTGATTAAGGCTGAAGCTCCCTGGCACGTTTTATTTCAGAAAACCATTATGTATTATGCTGTTTCAATCACCACAGGCTACTTTTTAATTTATTTTTTTTAACTGCCCCACTGTTTTCAACAGGCGCCAATTAAGATTCTGGGGTCAAAGGGTTAATTACATCTTCTTACCCACTATGTAGAATTTTCTGATTATTAACTAAGGTTGGATTAAGATGAAAAAGAGCCAACACAAATGTTAATGCTTGCCCCTCCTCAAGAAGATTTATCATAATACCATGCTGAAATCTATACGCTCTCTTCAAAGCTGTTAAAGAATGAAATCTTGGAGGGAACACTAAAATAAATGCTTTAAAGACATATAAGTATCTGATTTATTGAGCCAGTTTTCTTATTTCTGAAAACTGTTCTAAACTAGCCAGACAGGACTGATACAAAGTTTTCCTTTGTCACATACCAGCAAGTCAATGTGGTAGCCACAAGGGAAGCAAGACTCAGATCTAAAAGTCACTAGCTACCGCACTACAGAATAATAACGCAAATTATTATAATTTATATCCTCTGACATGAGAATAATACAAAAATGTACAGCACAGGTTTTAAACCCAAAATACTAAGTGCCTTTTACAGTATTTGCAGCATAGGGAGGTTATTTCCTCTCAGGATATGAAACCCACTGTACCACTTTGACCGAATATGCACTTATGTATAATGCATTGTAGTAAATGGATTTATATTTGTCAGAGGAATTTTGTCCCAGGCATTTTTGCATATTCCCACTACAGGCAAATTTAATTCACTAGAGTCTTACTACAGTGTCCTTCTGGAGTATAGCCTCATATTTCATACTATCCATGAAGTCCTTAATTCTTTCTAGTGTATTCCGATGATGCAAAAAAACCTGTTACCCTGACCTAAACTCCAGTTAGAGTGAAGAATTACCAGTAAGCTAGGTTATTTTAATGACAGATTATTTTAGACTAAGCCTTCACCATCTGTTCCACCCCCTAATTATGAATGCGAAAAGAACATATTTCACAATTACATCAGTAAAAAGTAAGATATACATGATTTAAATGCATGCATGTGTTCTTTGTCCAATGCAGCACGCATCTGTGATGTGTTTGTCATCATTCAGGCTGTGATCAGGAGTTAGGGGCTGGGGAAGGGAATACTCCCCCTGATAAAACAGGTTAATTGATATACTACACTTTTTCCTGGCAAACAGATCATCTTAATTAGAATTTTTCAGTGTTGTGACATAATGATATTATAACTGGAGCTGAGCATTAATTTGAGGACAAAGCCTGTCACCAATTAGACATACAACATTCAATAACAGCAAAAGTATTTTACTCTTCTTTTTTTAAAGCAGAGGCAGTATTGGATGCAATTGACATTTATGAAAGAAAACAGTCCCTCTCATAATATACATATATAATTGCATTACTTATTTATTGTGTTACAATATGGCTTAAAAAACATGATTTACTAAAGAAAGAAAAAAAAAAGTAAGTTTCATTTCAACAGTGCAACCATTCTTGAATGGGGAGTTAAAATGAAATAAAAAGCATAAATGACGGCTAACAGAAATCTGGCCTTAGCACCCTTCTACTGTGCTCTCATTATTAAGATATCAGAGCAATATCCTCCAGCAACACCAACAAACATGCAAAAGCATAACTACTTAGGTGGAAAAATCTGACCTTGGGCTTTCACAATTACGTGCTATGAGACAACCAGAGTATTGTGCTGGGAAATAGGATTTTACGTGGGATGTATTTGATACACATGAAAAAAAATGAGCAACTAAAGTTTGATTATCTACTGACTTACATAAATCTCTAAAAGCTTTAGTCCTCCTCTTCCATCTTTTTAGTCTCTTGCAAAAACCCAACCAAATAAACAACACCCAAACAAAATAAAACAACCCCCCTACCAAAATAACCAAAAAAACCCCCACCCCAAACCAAAAGCCTGAATAACATAAAAAGGTATAAGACATTGCAGTGCTCCTTGGGCTATAAGCTTTTTAACAGTGAATAAAAATCCCAACATCAAACACACAGAAATCCCTGTTTTCAACTCTCATACCACTGCCATTTTTTCAATCACAGTTCACCATAACAGTTAGATGACTACATGACCATAGATTCCTTGTCAATTAATGACACATATTTGACAACATAGCAATGTGCACTTTCCATCAAAACAACTACAGTAAAAAAGATGAGCTAAGGGGGCAAACTCAACGTGGTTAGAAAAGACTTTGATGCCAGTTTCCTAATTTGTCATCTTCATGCCCCTTACTCATGTGGTCAGGATGCAATTTATGACAACAAGGAAGTGCCAAAAAATAAATTTGTCAATAATAAGGTCTGCTTTATAGCTCAAAGCCAAGAAATGAAGGAAGAGGAGTAAACTTTACTGATTCCCCTGGTGCATCTTTCACAGACTTACAGAATAAGTATGTTTATGTATCCAAAGCAGAAAAAACTTGCAGTGGCAGTTTTACAACTTGATTAGAAAAAAGCATATTTTATTCTTGATCACAACCATTGCAAAAGTGGACAGTATAGAAGAGAAGAGTTCAGAGCCAAGAATAATGTTTAAAGGTTGTAGTTGGGTTCTTAGGATGTACTCCCAATTTTATTAACTGATATTAGATTGACAAGTATCAGAGGTGAACTTGAAAATCACAGCAAGATCACAAACCTCTAAATGATGGAAGTTCAAGACAAAAAACTCACATTGAGACTTTGACAATTTTTTGTGTACAAAAGCAATAAATGACTTTTAGGGATCTCTGCCTTGTTGCTAATAATTTTTTTTTTTTCTGGAAGGCCATCCTATATCTCTGCAAAATCCCAAACCACACCGTGGAAATTGTGTATTAAAGCACTGAACTTTTGTCTTAATGATGCCTGTTCATGATAAGCTCCTGCCTTCCATTATATAGGATTCCTAGTGCTGTTTGGACAGCAGATTGTGATGCCAGTAGCTGTGTGCCATGTAATACAATCAACTATATCTATTTATGATGAGACTTGTCATACAGAGATTACATTATGTATCCCTTACCCTGAGAAAGTGATTGCTTTTGGTCAGGGTTAAGTGCATCTATGGACTGGTGTTGCTTTGGATACATAGGGTTTGAATGTAAGTGGTTTCTGCCCTTAGGTGGTACAAATGTTACAATCACTTGTGCAATTGCGCACCGAGCAGTGCTGCCCTGAGTAAAAGGCTTGACAATATATCTACTTGCAAAACATTTGCTAAGTAAGTGCCAAAAGTGAAAGAGTAAGGTGACCCAGCAGCAGGAGCGAAGACACACAGAGAGTTGGCAGAACCAGGGCTTGAGTCCCCAGACCTGAATCTCAGACCACACAGCAAGAGATTGTGATCTGACTGGAATGCTGTGAAAGTAGAAGCATCTATACAAGCAAAACTGATTGTGGGAAGAGTAGGCATTGCTGTGAATGCTCTTGTTTCCCAAGCTGCACGTTTGAAGCCTTTTTATGTTATGTATGAATATATCAGTTTATGTAAGCTGAATTCAAATTGGTCTTACATTCATTGTATATCTACATGTTTGGTTAGTTTTTCTGTCAGGCTAAAAATCTGACACTCTGTGAAAGCCAACGGATAAAGGTAACTAAAGGCCTGTTCAAAAAAGCTAGGTGAAAAATTATGGGGAAGAATTTGTGATATAGAGTTAATTTCACTCTTAAAGTATCATGTGCACGCAATAGCTACTCAGATGCTCTGGTGATTGATCCTGACATTGGCTTGCTAGAATTAGATCTCTAGCCCAGACCTGAGTACATGTGTTCCCACCTGCATCACGCAATTTCATACATATGAAGCAAGGTGCTCAAGGAAGAACAGCATTGTGAAGTGATTCTTGCAACTTTGGAATTTGTTTCCTCTACTCTAAGTGTCTTTGCCTGTCTGTCCTACTAACACCATTCAAATCCATGGTTAGTTTATTCTAGGTCTGACAGAGGGCAGAGGTCTTGGAGAAATTCCTACATGTTTGGAGAAAACATGGAGATCAGACCATCTGAGAGTCTTTGTAGCAGTAAAAGCTGGACTACGAGTTCCTATAACATCAGATGTCACAGAACAGAGTCCTTTCAAATGTCCTGATCACTGAGAAATCCTCAAAAAGCTTACATTGTCTTAAGACACAAAAGTCAATAGAATACAGGATGGAAATCTACAGAAAACTATGCTGTGCTCTTCTGGTATGCACAGAAGCTTTGGTTCCCATTCACTTATCTGTGCAGGGAACACAGGAGTACTGCAACTACATGGGACAAACAACTTCCTGAAACAAGTTGGAGACATCATTAATAATAAAAATACTTCAAAATCTTGTCCTGAAATAATTATCCACCACATCTACATTCTTCACAGTAAAGTTATCTTTATGCTGGGTCACAACACTTTGTGCAAGAGTTTTGAAGTTACAGCACTTCAGTGCAGAAGTACATTTCACACAAAAGTGGGAAATGAACATTTATAGGAAAATCAATTATCCTGATAGAACTGGAGGTCTGGTCCTGAAAGATTTGAGGAAATCTACTCCATTTGTCACTATTGTTATGTTGACCTTGCACTTCTGTTTCACAGCTGAAATATGAGACCAGGTGAGAAGACAGCATGCAGCTTTACCATCGAAAGGACTCTAATCTCATCGTGAGGTATGAGGAAATAATGTGTTTCTCCTTCCCTCCCTCTTTCTTTTCCTTCCTTTCTTTTTATTTTTTTTTTCCATAAGCTCACCTTTTCTGCCTGTGTAGGTAAAGATAAGTATGGATTTTGCTGTTTACCAGCTCAATGCATAAATCCAAGCGTATCAATAGCACAGAGCAGCTCTTCCAATGAAAAAGGTTTATATTCTTTTTAAAGTACAAGATAATATATTATAGTGGCACCTCTGACTGCTGTGATAATTAAGGGTCTATTTGTATTTCCATAATCCTACTTTCTAGTGTAGGTTATGATTTGTCCAGAAGCCAGAAACGCAAGATTTCAACCAACGACATATTTTTTTTTTCCTGTTAAAGACAGATTCACAGTAACCATGTGAAAAATGTTCATCTGTGTTTTTTTACCACAGAGTTTAAGTGTGCAGCCAAATTACCACGCTATTCACTTAAGGAGTGCCCTGGATCTGCTGCAGCATAAAGTACCAGTAACCTGCTCATCAAAGGGTGCTCAAGGTTTCTTTGATACTGCAGAGTCCAGTAGCTGTTGGTTGTGCCAATAATCCACAACATCACATTATCTATAGCACCTCAAATAAGTCTTGACACCACCAATCCTAATGCTATTTATTGCACATATCAACAATTCTACATGCCGTATCCCATGTCCCAAGTAGAAACTGACATAATTACTCTCTGTTATATCGGTTTCACTCCAATTTGTGAGAGACCTGAAGCTTAGTCTCTCCTTAAAATGATTGTGGTAAAACTGCCTTCGTCAATGGATCTGTTAAAATAAAAGTCTTCCCCTTGCCAAATGTTAGCACCATTTTCCTGTTATTCAGGACCACCCAGAGAAAACCAAGGAATTCCAATTTCTTCTTACTACGATGCTTTAAACACACAGTGTTTAAAATGTGAGCGTAGCACCTCAGCTTGATTTTTTTCTTCTTTCTGCTCCATTCAAAAGTTCCATGTATCTACAGTTGTCCTGTCTTGAGAAGTGCCTTCTTTTAGACCCTAGGCAATACCTTATATGTTTGCTTGATTGTCTAAATTTCAGGCAATTGCTGTCAGTTATCTGGGCATCTTTATTGTGCAGTTCTGAGTTCCTGCTCCTGCTACCTGGACATCCTGTAATGTTGCATTATGAAGGTCTCTTCTCCCTAATGCAGTGTATTTTCAAGTCTTACTTGAGGTGCATCAATGAATGAAATTCTAGTGAAAGTTTAACTTCAACATTTTTATATATAAAAAAAAGAAAATACAAGTGAGAATTTCCTCAAAGATGCTTTTATTTGTCCCAGTAGCTTCATTTTTTTTTTCCATCTTTTTCACTTTCCTTAAATTATGGGAAAACTACACTGAGTCAAAATCAAATCGAATTACGGAATGGTTTGGATTGGAAGGGACCTTTAAAGGTCATCTAGTTCCAACACCACCTACACTAAGCAGGAGCATATTCAACTAGATCAGGTTGCTCAGAGTCCCATCTAATCTGACCTTGAATGTTTCCAGGGATGGGGCATCCACCACCTCTTTGGGCAACCTGTGCCATCTACGCTGAATCTACTCTCTTTTAGTTTAAAATTATTACCCCTTGTCCTATCAAACAGCACTGCCAATGTTTTTTATGCTGCTGTGTGAATGTCTTTGCAGTTCAGATTTTGTTCCACCACACAGAATGCAGTATAGATAGACTTCTGCATGTAAATTTGCCATTTTAATTGGCAGCAACCCCTCCAACTTAAAATAAATAAATTTAAGTGGTCATGCTTTAATGAGTTACGACATTTATCTGAATTTCTTCAATCTGTTTTCAGTCACTATAGTGAAAAAGAAATGGTGTTTTATCAGTCCTTCTCTGGTTCTGGTTTGAAACCAGATGGGAAAGAGCAGAAGCACACACACACACAAGATAACTGCAACAGAAATATAACCAAATGTTTTCTACATCTGAGAATACTGAATTCTGACTAGGGTTTAAAATATAAACAGTTTTTTCAGCCTAGTTACTATCCATAGCAGGATTACAATTCGGGTTGCTAGAGGTGATTTCCTATAGTATTTAAGAATAATAGGTTTTAGAATGTTTACTAAATCTGAAATAATAGTAATAATTAATAATAATAATTAAAAATAATAATAGTAATAATTAATAGTAATCTGAAGCCAAACCAAACCTAAAATCTTGATAACTGGTAAATTTGCAATATGTTGCCTCTATTCCAAACAAAAGAGGCTTCAGATACCTTTGCAATATATTCAATAAGATGTGCAGATGGATCTATAGATAGTCTACAGGCCTCAGAGTTAAAATAGATTAGACAAAAACATGGAATATAGGTTAAAATCACTGTGGATGGCAGATCCATTGCGTACAGATTGAAAAGCATTACTGTGAATCTGTGAAGGTAAACAGAAAGATTTTTGTTATTGCTAAGAAAGACAGACATTGAAGCTGTATAAACATTGTAAAATTAATTATTTGATTAGGGAAGCTACAGAAAAGAATTTCAATGCACAGAGCAAAAAGAAATCCCAGAACTTAGGGTGCAACTTTATCATGCACAGGGAATTTCCAGAGACTAAGTACTGATACAAAGTAGAGATATCCTGGGTTTGGAGAAAAGCTGCACAAATCGGTCTTTGTGCTTCACATACAAACTTATATTACTGTCTCTGACCTACAACATATTAAGTAGCTAATTTCAAAAAATTATAATTATCCAACTTCTTAAAAGCCCTTCCCTATTACACATTAAAATGCTACATTTCTTGTAGAAATGGTAACATAAACTGCTCTTGCAAATATTACAGCTTCAAATCACATTTACTATTCGTAAATGCTTGTTGACCACAGCAGGTGCCAAAATGATTTAGCATCATGAAAAAATACATATGGTTGCTTGAGCCCCAATTTTTGAGTAGATAAACGTATTTTCTGGTCCTGTGTTCAATGGACTAGAAACAAGGAAAAAGGCAGCTAAACCATTGTACATATTCTAGCAACTCACTGCTTCAGGTGAACTTTCTCATATGTGCTTAAAACAACCTAGAAGCAAATCACAGGTCTCACATATTCAACGACTGGCTCATCTGCAATACTTCCCCTTACAGTTTTCAGGTAGGATTATGCACTATGGAAAAGGAAATGCAAAGGTAAAAGCAGGAGCACAGTGTTATGTAGTCTAAAATCAATAGACAGAGAGAGGGCATTAACCAAGAGGCTAATAAAACGAGGCTGCCCTAGACAGTAACATAAAGAGCCCTGATATGTTTTTCTCTTCAGAAATGCTATTCCTTATGCCAATTTTCCCTTAGCACTGCAGTAGTTTCTCTGTGTATATACACGTCATCTTATTTTTTCGTCTTGTTCCAATTTTATGTTTGCATTTTATTTTCTCATTTCCTTCTTGCTACTCCCCTGTTTCTCTTTACTAGCTTAATGTTTACACAGACCTTTACTAGAATTGCAGGGTTTGGAGAGATCCCATTTTTCTTCTTTGTTGTAATGCCCACAGTTTTTTCCCAAAGAAAAGATAAGTTTACCCAGAAAATAAAAAGCTAATACAACCTTTTGCTCATCAACAAAGTATGTCTTGCTGTAGCCAGGAATAAGTTAATAAAACAGGGAAAAAGCTTAGTGGCTTAAAGAAAAAAAACACACCTCCTTGGGGTTATGAACGAACAATGTTGTTTTTTCTTCCCAGTGTGCAAGGATTTAATTAAGTGATAACAGTCACCTTGGGGTGGCTGCACAAGGCAATAATATCTAGGTGAAGAAAAATGCTGAAGAGAGTTGAGTACAGTCAATTTATCTTCAGAGAAGGCAATAAATGAACAAAGCATAGGTATTTGGCTGATTGTTTTGGAATGTTTCCATTACTGATAAACATCAAAATAAAAGGACAAAGATTTGGTATTTTCAGTATCTGAAATGTATTAAATACAGAAAGAAATAAAGGAATAAATCAGTATGAGGTCATATCCTAGAGTTCTAATTGCAAATGGTTTGGTAATTATTCAAGCTAAACATAGAACAAGGGAATTTTAATGTTGACACAAAGGATAGAAATACAGCTGAGATGTATATTTATAGCAAACACAAAACACTGGATGAATTTCACTCTGGCGAAAAAAATCGGTAAGCGTAGATGGAAAGAAGTCGTATATATTACGCATATATATGCAACTTCACATCCAGTGACCCAAATTCAAGGATTTAAAAACATGTTTGTGAGAGCTCTTTAGGAAACAAGCAGCAATCTCAATTGTCTGTAAGCCTATGTTGTGCCACCCCCATATGCAGAGAAAGAGATGTGTGAGAAAGCGCAATATAAAGCAGAGAGGAAAGAATACCAGGAAAAAACATTTTCCTTTACCACAAAGCTGCTAACAATTTGCTTTACGTCACATGCAACATGGGTTTGAAAGGAATACATGGGCTGTCCTTAGGGAGTTCGATGTGTGCAAGGGGGTCTGAAATCTATGCACCATTATTTCCAGTAACAGTCCTTAGACTTCCAAAACTTAGCAAAACTCACAGTACAGCTACAACAGTTCTTAGGAAGTAGGCTAATCGGCCAATGTCCCTGCCAAATGGACACAAATCATGCTTAATGTGGAAGATGGGAGACTGGGAATTCACCACATTCTTTTGTCCTTCTCATTTTCTCTCTTTAATTTTGATACTTTTCCTGAATCTGTCTCCAGTAGTGAGGGAATTGATAGCTATTTCCTTGAGTTTACAACTGGGTTAAATACTCACCCACACACTTCTGCATGAAGAGGATGAAGCCTACAGACAATTGTTTTTTAAGTGTGCAGGCAGATACTCTTTCAATGAGAAGGAACATGTCAATAACCAATGGTTTACACAGTGTCCTGAGAAAATAATATGAAATGTGTGTGTGTGTGATAGAGGATGAGAGCAGAGTAGTGTATTCAAGTTGAAGGAGAAATATTGATTCCTGAAAAAACATAAAACATTTTCAATTTGAACAAAAAGATTAAACCAAATTTCACTGAGTTGCCTCATTATGACTTCTGGTGTAAGTTCAGCTAAAGTATTTAAATAAACACCGCTTCTCAGTGCCTGCATTTTTAAGGCTCTGTAAGATCTATATTAACAATTGGTCCCAACACAGTTGCTTTCCTCCTGAAAGGTAATGTGATTCCAGCAAACACTTATCCCAGACAAAACTGCAACCTTATTGATTATCTCCATTAAGACATTAGAGAAAAACTTGTGTAATACAGTGTCCAAGGTTCTGCCTCCCATTTACCATGGGAGTTCTGCAGTCACAGAGATGGGACAAACAGGTTTTTAAACTCCAGCACGCTGAGCTGAGATACAATATGCCTTTTCCAAGTGTTTTTAAATTTCATTCCTGAATTCAATGCTGTATTGCAATGCATAGAAAATAAGAACCGTGATTACAGGGGTAGTAGTTGGTAGTATTTTTAATGTACTTTTTAAAGCCCTTCCATGAGAGTTTTGAGGCTATTTTTTATTCCACAGAGAAGAGAAACATGTTCTAGAAACACAGACTAAAATTTGACTTCAAAGAATTAAAAATGCTCTACAAACATCTCCATTTCAGGTGTGACACTATCTACATGATCAGAGTGCAGGTGTTAACTAAAATACAATATCCATTTCATGTGTGAGATGACACTCACTGTTCTATATGTTTGGCCATTTTCTCTTTTTTTTAAATTAAATTTTTACTTTACCTTTTTAGTGACTGTTGGAAATTAATGGGATCCTAACATGAAACTTGGATTAGGTTGTTTTCCTGAACTAACTGTTGCTTCAGCATCTCCTTCAGTAATTCAGAATATCCACCAGTTTTGAGGTACTCAAGTGCCAGATCAAATTCACATCTCTAAGTCCTCCTTACCTTCAGGATAAAAGGCACTTTTCATGAATTCAGAGGAGTAAAGCCTTGGAGTCAGTTCCAGAATGTACTGGAAGGACATGAACTTCATAGATTTGAGGGATGGAAAGGAGGAAGATTTGAAAGTCTAACAAAAATACAACCCCTCCCCCCCAAAATAGAGATTGAAGATCACAGTAGGAGGAACAAGCTAAAGGTCTCTTTAGGATATAAAAAACATGATCAAAAATGTACAAATATAATGACTATAAAGCATGGAGTGCAGGAAAAAAAGGGGGACAGATGGACAGAATGACAAGCACTGAAAAGAGAACAGAAAGACTGAAAATATGCAAGGGAAACTAGGATGAGTTTAAGAAGGTTGAAAAAAAGCAGGAGAAAACTACTAAGTTGCACTTCTAGTATTCACAGAAGAAATATCAACCTATTGCAGACTTTTGTGGGAATATACGAAAGCCATCCAGAAATTATTTGGTGCTCCAAACAATCCACAAATAATATTGTCTTCAGAGCAGTTTACATGGCAAGGATGCAAGTAAGGTCAAATACTAATTCAGCAATGTCTGAACTGAAGCATAGATGAAGAAGGAGAATTTCTTTTCCTCTGAAGGATCTTTTCCCCAACTTTTTATGTTACTAACCTATTCTTGCCAGGGATAACTTTCATTCCCTGCTTACAAAGACTGATACTGTGTCTGGAAAATGCTAGACTGCACAAAATGGTAAATTTTCCCACAGTATCTTCCTGTAAGAGCATACCCCTGGACATACCTGCAAAACATTTTGTTCTTCCCCTTAGAAATTGCTTCAGACTTTCTGCAGTATTTTAAAAAGACACTTTCCAAACTGTTTAGTTGCGTGAAACTAACTGTTCAGAGTTGGCAGCCCAAGGCACAGCCTTGAAAAAAACTTTTGTATGCAAGTCAAGAAAAAAAAAATTCTTACAGTACTCTGCTCTTACAGTGGTCAACACCGGACAACTTTCAGCAGAAAATACAAAGTCATTCAGCATGAAAATTTGCTGTCACAGAACAAGTCCTTTCCCCTTACAAAGATCTCAATAAATAATTCTATAAGAAGCACTTAGAAATAATAAAAAAGATAGGGGAAATGTTGTCTTGGGTAGGACAAGTGTTTTCCCATTTATGTTAGTATCAACCAAAGACCTTTGGCACATTAAACAGACACATATATATCTCATCAATGTGGAAACTTCTTGGTAAGTGTCAATGTTAGCCACAATACTAACTTCTCCATATGATTACTGCTCATTCTTAAGGGTGCAATATCTGAAGAGTCATACAATGTCAAAATGTCAGTGCATCCTCAGTGTACACTGTCATTCAATCCTATACTTGACCAATCAGCCAAATACTTCAAGTCTAATTTAGAAATTTTAAAATTTAGACCAGGATACTTCCCCCCCACCCCAGCAAACTAGTTATAAAGACCAAAAAAGATTTGTTTGAATTTGTCGACACCAGTCTCTTTCTCTGTGCAGGAGGATCTAGATCTCTATAGATCTGCAGACCTGACAAGCAGTAAAAAAGAAACATCCGAGTGACTGCATTCATATATTTCTTTTTTTGTACCACACATCCAATATGCAATATTTATTATTTGTTATTAAAGTGAGCTTTACATTCTACCTTGGTAAGAAACTTAGTACACATAATCTGTGCACATCTATCACTGCTAAAATCCGGTTTAGTGATAAACATTACTTTGAACTGTTAGATAGGTATATAAACATTCCATAGAAATAAACAGATGCGGGACTCTTTCACTCAGTTACTCCTGGAGTGAGAACAACATACAAAATCAGTTAACGAGGGCAAAACTGGTGCAATTGGAAAAGAAATTAGTATTGAGAAGCCCCATCCCCTTCTGGCATTGCTGCACAATTTGTTAGTCAACACTTTCCTAGGTAAAACATGTGATGTGGGCTACATTTCCCAAAAATGGATTCAGTCTGTTCACCTGGCTTATAATAAGAATAAAATGGGAACATCAATCTGCTAATACAATGAAACAAATATAATGGGGTTTTGGAAAGACAGCCAGTCATTGTACATAAGATGAATATGCTATTGAGGCTCTGATAACATTTGTGGAAAATTTAAGGAATGTTTTTTTTGTTTTCTTCCAAGCAATCAAGCTGCATCAATTATCAGGAAACAATCCTAACTTAATGTGGAGAACATGAGCTGCAGGGCAGATTTTCCTTTTCGTCATCTTACTCTGTTGTTAACTGACATGGTACTGTCTTTGTAAAGTACCAAGATTAACTAGAAAAACATTGCTCAGTATAGAAAAAAATTACATTTGGAACATATTACTGCAAAGTAGAAAATGGGCTAAAGAATTAGTAAACTAATTCTTTGCAAATAACCCCATGCAGTGCTACAGACTTGGAGAAGAGTGGCTGAAGAGAGGCCCAGGAGAAAAGGACCTGTGAGTTGACAGCAACTGACCGTGGGCCAGCAGTGTGCTCAGGCAGCCAAGAAGGCCAATGGCACCCTGGCCTATATCAAAAATACTGTGGCCAGCAGGACTAGGTGTGGTGGTTTGACCCTGGCTGCAGGCAAAACAACCACTCTGTAACTTCCCTCCTCAACTGAACAGGGGAGAAAAATATAACAGAAGGCTCATGAGTTGAGATAAGGACAGGGAGACATCACTCGCTATTTACCATCACAGGCAAAACACACTTGATGAATTTCTTACCTATCAAAATCAGAACATAATAATAATGAGACATCCTCCCACCCCTCCCTTTTGCCTGGGCTTAATTTTATTCTCTGTTTTCTATCTCCTTGCCCCCAGTGGTGCAGGGAGACAGGGAATGGGGGTTACAGTCAGTTCACCACATTTCTGCCACAGCTTCCTCCTCAGTGAGAGGAATTCTTCCCATGCTCCATTGTGGGGTTTCCCCCTACAGGAGACAGTCCTCCACAAACTTGTTCAACGTGAGTCCTTTCCACAGGCTGCAGTTCTTCACAAATTACTCCTGCAGTACCCTTTTTCCATGGGTCTGCAGGTCCCTGCCAAGTCTCCTCCAGCGTGGGCTTCCCATGGGGCCACAACCTTCTTTCAGGCAACCATCTGCCCCAGCATGGGGCTCCTCCAAGGAATGCAGGTGGGTTTCTGTTCCACCATGGATCCCTGGGGGAAAGGAGGCTCAGGGAAGATCTTATTGCTCTCCACAACTACCTGGAAGCAGGTTGCAGCAAGGTGGGAGTTGACCTCTTCTCCCAGGCAACTAGTGACAGGACAAGAAGAAATGGCCTCAAGCTGCTGCAGGGAAGGTTTAGGTAGGATATCAGGATGAATTTTTTTCACTGAAAGGGTGATTAAGCATTTTCATTTACAGAGTAGTGTACATTCCATCCTGCAAACAAGATTTTAGATTTGTTACTTCTATGGTATCGGTAGCAGGCCGAATTTCTGGGAAAATTCAGTCAAATGGTTTAACTGTTCTTAAAAGCGTGGTAGAGAAATTTCTACATTGCCCATGTGAAAAAAATTGTATGACCTCTTCTTTAAACTGTTCTGTTTAAATTTGCTCTCATTTAATCAAATTCTGATTCCTTGAATAAAACTCTAATTTACACATCTCATAGAAATTCGCGAGAGTGCAGCTAACAAAAAACAAATCTTAATGATTCCAGTTAAACGCACAGAACTAGTGTTACTGGCACCAGACCAGATCTTGCATTTGCACCTCTAATTTGCATTAGGTCAATGGTATGTCACCATCAGAACTGCACACTTGCCTCATCATGCCTTCCAGTGATCTGGGAGGAGGAAGCTGTCTTGCCTGAATAAGAAGGATGCATGAATTGGGTTTTGTGTAGGAGAAACAGAATGAGGCAAAGAACAGCAGAGGACTGAGAAAGGGGATTAAGAAAAAGTATACGGAAGACTCTAGGATTGGTTAGTCTAGGAGCCAAGAAGATTTGGGCTACTTTCATAATCTAACAAAAGACCTTCAAATCCGCTGGTCCAGATTTAGAGGGCTCTGAGTCTGCCTTGACATGAGCAAACATGGGGAGGAAGCAGTTAAGGAAATGGAGCTACATCTGTTAAGTACCTGGGATGCAGATAGAGGATTAGGGCTGTTAAAGAGAATGAAAATACTGACATGGAAATACTGGCTTGTGGGAAATACTGACAGGCTAGCAGTGTGTTACACGCAGCAGGTGTGAGGCACTGGGAAGGTGAGTATTGGAAAAAGGAGAGAAGATTAGAGGGGATAGGCTAGACTATTTAGGCACCATGAAACAGAACTGAGAGATATTTTCCCACTAAATCCACTTTGGGATTTCCCTCCAAAAGTTGGAATAGCTCCCACAGATTCTGATTCCCACCACTCTTCTTGTACCAGCAAAGCTGGGAAGGATGTTGTCAAATTGTGGGGTCCTAGAATATCCTCAGCCATAAGGGACCTCTGAAGATCATTGAGTCCAATTCTTGAACACACGCAGGGAAACCTAAAAGTTATACCATATAGCTGCAAGAGTTATTGAAACACTTCTTGAGCACCAAAAAAAATCGGGGCCATTATCACTTCCCTTAGAAGCTTCTTCCAGTGCTTGGCCATCCTCTCAAAGAACTTTTTCCTAATATCCAATTCTCTCCTCCCCTCATGCTGGAGCACATAGAAAAAAATAATAATTTTAGTTACTCTGTTAGTTCAAATGGCAAAAATACATGTAATTAATCTAAAACTATATCTCTTCCAATTAACTATGCTGGCTTCAGCAGACTTTCAGAATTTTCCAGTTTTATTAGTAGACCATAAAAAATTATACCCAGAACAATGCATTAAGCTTGCAAAGTTGACTCCTACAAAGTAAAAAGCCATTCTACTGGAATTCCTGCCTCATTCGTTGCGTGTGATAGATAATGCTGCCTTAATGAACAGCTATTTGATATTTTGTTTTCTCCTCAGTGTTCTGTGTTGCCCTAGGCCTTATTTACAACATTCTATGCAAACTGTGCTCTGAAGACAGAATTATAAGCTTTCTTGTGGGTTTTTCCATGATGCTCATTACTACAGCATCCGAGTGCTTCATAAACATTAATTTATTTCCAAAATTGCCTTGTGAAACTGTAAATAAGAGAGAAGATGTAGCCCCTAACGGTGCCCACATCACTATTTTCATGGATCAATGTTGAATTCAACAATTAGCTTCACTAGAAAAGGATCCTAATTTCACATGTATAATTGGATATCCAACAAAAGGAAGAACAAACAAGGCTATGTAAGACTGAAGGGCAGGCTGAAGTTCCATAACAACAAAACTATCAGATGCCCAGAAGTCCTTCTTTTTATTTTAGCTGCCTCATACTAGGTAAGTAAGCTGTTCTGATTAATTGTACTGTGGGAGACAATAGAAAAACTAAGTTCTACCAGATCAGCGTTGCTATATAGTGAGACTTAAATCTTTTCTCTTAAGCAAGGGGGTGATGTTCTAGAGGTGGTATACATTGTTCCTAATCTGCTAGCCATCTTCATAAAATGAGTGAGATAGGAAAATGTTCCAGAGAAACCACCTTAGGTTCATCTGGCATAAGAAAATGTGTGGGTGTAGAATTACAAAGTCAAGAGGGAGCAAGTTCCTCACCACTGGAAAAAAAGAGTACAACCACAATTTACCTGCCAAAGTAATGTGTGAATGATGATGGATTCTCTACGTGACAAATGGTGTCACAGCCTGAATGCCCAGAAGGATGAGGGTTGAAAAGGAGGTCTCAGTTGCAGCCAGAGTCTACACTATTAAGGGATTTAAAAGCAGCAGGGCCAAGTTAAAATCAATCTTCTACTTTTAGGAATCAAATGTACGTAATGGATAGTGGGCATAATATGACCACGTTAACTTAATCCCAAGAGAAAACATGCTGCTAAATACTATACAAACTGCTAGAAACAGAGGAGCAATGCTGGACACTCCACTAAGCAAGAATTACTGCTTGACTGATTACTTCAGAACACAGGGCAATAAATAAGAAAACAATCAGCACTAGTTTTGCACCAAATGAGAACTAGGGAATTGAAGCTTTCTACAGTAAGGAGGTGATCAAAATCAACTTGTTTTCTCTTGCTATCTATTTCATATTTGGAGCTTGCTAAGCGTTTGAGAGTTAGCCCCCAGTATACTCCAGGCTTATCTTCACATTTCTTGCCATAGTTACACCAAAAGCCAGAATATTGAACAGTGTAAAGACTGATCCCATTAAACTTGATATAATCTGAAACACATTTCCTTTTTTTTACAGGAGCCTAGATAACATATTTTGCTCAGTGGAACAGGCATATTTTTTTAGGACCTGGGCAAAATTTTAAAAGCGCTTTAAATAATAATGCTTTGTTACTTTTGATATTCACTTTCTGTGAACTATCAGCCATACTACCCATATGATTTACCTATCCCCCAACTTCTTTATTTGGAGCTACACATTTATACATAGCGAATATGGAGGAATGAATGCCCTGGTAGTAAAGCCAATTTTTGTAAGCAATGTTAAACTTGTGTCCAGAGTTTAAGATAACCTTTGATTGCAGGGACCTAGCCAAAAATTTAACATGGGATAGATTAACTCAGATCTATCTACTCTGAAGTTTCCTGTGCTTCCTGCAAAGCATTTACTACAGGCTATTTGGTGGACAAGACACTAGACTAAGTCTACAGTATGTCTGACTCAAAATAGGAATACCTATACTACACACAAGGGAAAAAAAAAGGAAGACTTACCGAAGCACCAAAGGAAAAGGCATCAAAAATCAGTATCTACTGAAAACATGACAACAACAAAGGATTTTAAGTGTGTGCAGACCTTGTGTGGGCTTGCTGCAGAGGGGAGAATTTCACCCTTAGACGGTTGGCTTTTTCACTACAATAGTTTCCAATAGAAAAGACAAATGCTAAAAAGTAGATGGAAGAAAGCTTACTCTTCCCTAAATTGTAACTCATTCATCCGCTCCCTCACTTTTATATATACACATAATACAGGCATATATATGGAATAAAAAGAGAAAAATCAAAATACACTCACAAAGACTCACTGTCTTTGACATATTAAAAAAATCCTTAAGACACTGTTTCTGCATTCAAAGAACTAACATTGTGCAAATTACTGGGAAGAAAGAATAAATAAACTCATCTAGCAGCCCAGTTTAAAGATGTCATGCTGCTTTATCCCTATCATTAAGAGACTTATTTAGTGTCTTTGCCTATTAAGCTTTAACTTTTTTCAGCATCCTCATACTGCCCCTTGACTCATACAGACTTACCTACATTATTTTGAGGGGTTATTGCTTCTGCAACTGGCTGCCTGGAGGGCTTCCAATATTCTGCGGTAAACTGTTGCTAGGTTTTCCATTATCACTAATCAGCAAGATAAATGCAGTCAGAAGGATGGAACATTTCTGCAGTTAAAGCTTTTTCTTTTTAAAAAACTATAGGAGCATTTGCTGTGCAAATTCTCTGTAGGCCTTACAATATTGGCAATAATTTACTGGGATTATTACCGTCTCAGTAATAATGTTTTGTCCTGGATAAACTTAATTGGTGTTTTTCTTTTCTTTATCATTCCTTCAAGAGAAAGAATGACAAACATATAAAACTGGCAGGTTTTAAAACTGTCTGTGATACACTTGAAGTAATGGAAGGGCCATGAAAGGACAGGGACAGGAGGTACACTTTCATACTGAAAGGTTTAGAGATACTACTCCCATGACTGTTCCTTACCCTACCCCTGTTATTATTTTTGTAATTCTTCATTTAACAACATTCTTTTAAAATAGATCAGATTAGTCTAAATATCTTGGACCTCCAGTGTATGGCTTATGCTCTGATTCTGTCTTTTAGGTTCCCCTTTTTTGTACCTATGATACTATGTGCTAACAGGGAGAAGAATGTGGTAAATGAGGTCATAAGTTCCCCTGCTTGAGAGGCAGAGATTTCAAAGCACTGGGAAAGACAATTTAAAAATTATAGGACAGATAATTTAATAATCAAAATCTCTTTGACAGTTAACATTTAATTGCACAGTATACATGCTGCCCGTAGTCAGCCCATGCTCTTGAAGTTCATTGTGCTACAACTCAGCCCAGAAATCCATCATGTACTTCTGGAAATAGTAGGTGCCTGTTCAACTTACAAGGATGAGAGAACATCACTATAATTTCTATATATTTTGCTATTTCTTTGTTGAAATGTCCATTAATGAAGAAGAAAAATGGGACAGAAAAAAACCTCAACAAAAAACAAGATACAGACCTTCTCTTTTCCCATCCACGTTCACTTTGTCCCCATGCTCACAGCTGGTCTTGGTAGCTGTAACTGGTACTTTGGGACAAGAATTTTACATCTACCACCCAACCATTATTCTAGAGGACACAGTACATGTCTTTGAATAAAAAATACAAGCTCCCCATATTTTCTCTACTCTGCACTCACCCTATAAATGTTCAGCAATGGCCCCACAGTCTAGTATTAGTTCAACTCTCTGAATGTTATCACAACAGCAGAAGCACTGGCAAAAAGCTGGTTCTAGATACTGAGGATGTAAAAACACCACTGCCCTAACAAGCTCTTCCACTGTTACTAGCAGAGACAAGCAAATAAAAGACTGAAGAAAGGTGTCATGGGAAAGCTGGAAATCATCTTTATAAGTCTCAGACCTGAAGTGGCATAAATGTCACACTTTTTGGGGGAACAGGTTGTTTTTAACCCTTAGGTCTGCTGGGTGGTGCTTGAAATAATTAAACCTGACATTGTTAGGGTTAAAACATCAAGAAGGAGAAAGAGCTGAAAAAGGAAATTCCCCTGCTTCTTAGTAATGAAAAGCTGAGGGTATACCTTCTGTGGTTGTCTGTGAGATGCTTTCACATCCATGTGTCAAGGGTTTTTCAAACTGACAACTTGCAAATTTGAAATACAAAAATGCCCAAAGCGATATTTTAGTGGCTCAGGGAAACTCTTGTACGGGAAAAAGAATTCTTAAGTGAAACGTCTCTAGAAATCACACAGGGCCTGACCACGATACTCTAATTATGCTAATTGCTTCAATGCCCTTGCTTTATTTATGCTGAGCAGCTAAGATAAATAAAGGAAAATTGCTTTGGATCTAACTGTATTCATATCAGAATGCAAACTAGCCTGTGTTTGTTATGTGATTGCTGATCTGTTTACACTAAATTCTGCAGGTAATTGCGGTTTTGATTGCACATTTATTTCTAGCTGCACAGGTCCCAGGACTAGGTCTGTCTGTTTTTATAATTAAACCATTTTGTAATATCTAAACTCACTAAAGAGCAAAATGATGCTTTAAGAATTTACATATTTTATGCATTAAAGATAATACTTCCATGCTCAGTGACAGAGAGGAAAAATTCTGTTTATTACAGAAAAATGGACAGCATGTTCTGGATTTGAAGAAATTTGAGACATCTGTTCCAAGGCCTGTTCACTGAGTGGGACAGATGTCCTCCGCATCCCCGTAATCTGTTATACAACACCTACTTTTTGAACTTTCAGTTATAACTTTCATATGAGTGAAATCTGTTAAAAGAACAAGGCTGGGGCTTTGGTGATTAACCACAGACCCAAGGTAAGAGCCAGCACCTGACTGCAGTTTTAGAAGTGGAAGTCTCTCACTGGGAAGAATTGGGAGCAAATACAATGCTGTACAGCTGGTGTGTCTTTAGCTCAGACCCTCACAACAAATTGCCAATATTGTAATAATCTCTCAACATTCCTCAAATAGAAACAATATTATTCCCATTTTGCAGCAGATATTAGTGAGGTGTAGGAATTTGACTTGTTCATGGGCCACACAAGAAATCTCTGTCAAAGATGGGTAGGAAAAGGATTGCCTAAATCCATACCTTTTCCTTCAAGCACAAAATTATTATTATTACTTATACATCACTTTAAATGCATATGGCATATTGCAGACAGATAAAGTGACAGGTACTGCAGAGTTGACACTCTCAATTATAAAACCATCCTTCTGTCCTTGGTGATGAATTTGAGGTGAAGAAGCTTTCTATTTTTGTTCCAATGTATTTAGCACCTTCTGAAACCTTAATTTGAACTTCAGCTGAGGTTATTTCTTCCTTTCCACCTCCCTCAACACATAGGCACCACATCTAATCTTTTTTTCCTTCTGTCTTTGAGAAATGCCCATTACTATAACATTACAGAGAAAAACTCCCTAATCTCAGCATTACAAATTTAGAGCAATGTCATCTCTCTATGGCTTATTCATCCATCATCAATTCCAAAATCGGTAATCCAGTCTGTCTCACTTAATGGAAGACTTAATATCAGCCTATGCAGACTAGTCTGGCAAGCCTCTTAGCTAGTTTATAGTGTAGCAGCACCCTGCGATAAGGTTGCATCAATAGGCTGCTTGTTCCTTGTGTGCTCTGAGTATAAAACTGAAGGCCAATGGAGTTAAACCTCTGAAGAAGTGCACAGCAGCACATGAAAGTCAGGAGCACCACAACAACTTAATGCATTTCTGTCACAATAAAGCTTGCAATGTTAGCAGTTTACGAAATATCATAAAAGCTGCTTCTACCTGAGAAAGATATTTATTGAATGACAAAATATTGTCGTCAAAAAATTAGTATGAAGGTAACGAGGGAAGGTTTATAAAACCTTTCCTTCACATACTGGTCAGTGCGTAGCTCTCGATTCTTTGTTTTGAAGCTTCTGAGAATTAACTGAATTAACACTTTCCCTACTCCTCCATGTTCCTATTCATTATCCCAAAAAGACGTTACTACCCTTTTGGCAGCACTTTGTCAATTTTAACCACCGTTTATGAAGATGCAGCACTAAATACTGAAGTTTTCATTCCAACTTGGACACAAGAAAAAGACTCCCACGTTGTTCTCAGGACTACACCCACATCCAAACTTTTCAGGGATGGAAGGAATTTTTAAATTGCCCCTTATTCTTCAGTGTTTTCTCTATTAAAATGAATATTATGAGAAGTGGGAGATTATTAATTCCCAGGTTTTGTTTTGAATTTTTCCCTTGAAAACATGGCGATACTTTTTTATGGCTTGGTTGGCAAGAAGGGATGCTACATAAGCTATAAAGCTCCCTGGTGACAGAGTACAGAAACGTCTTTACAAAAAGGAGAACCAGAAAATGGACAGGAAGCAAATGCGTATGACTAAATGTCATCTTTGCCATTAAAAGAAATGGTATTTTATTGTTTCCAGTTCTAAGCAAAACTCTTTTTTCCCCATTTGAAACTGAATAGTCATCAAGCTCCTCTTTCAATTCTCACTTCCACAACTGGCACTGACTGCTTAAAATCAGAATGTGAATAAAAGTTCATGGCAATAGGCAACTCTCAGTGGCACATCACAGCTGGCAAGAGCTGGTAAGACTCTCCTTACAAGACCCTAGCATGCCACTTAGAACTCTAATTTTACTTTATTTTTGTTATAGAAAGTTCTCTTAGAAAAAAAAACGTATTCTCAAAGGATTTACTCATTTTTCTTTCAATTTAAGCTTCTAAAACTTAGAAGAATCATCCAGCCAAGATTCTGGAAATAGCTGGCAAATAAGCCCAAAATACTTAAAAAACCCAAAAAACCAAAACAAAAAACTCCAATGTTTCCTGTTCCAAAGAAGCCTATATACAGCTGTGGCCGTAGAGAACTTTTCAGCACAAAGATCACAGATTCAAGTCCACAAGAGCAACGATGCTGCCGACACCTCCGACAAAAAAAGCAGTGACAGTAATTGCCAAAACCCAGAAAGGGGACCCCTGAGGCGCACGAATCATCCTAAGCCCTTAGATCACCTTTTANAAAAAAAAAAAAAAAGCACAGAGAAAAGATAAAATCCTTCTTTCCCTTCTCTGCCTCCTCCTCTGCCATGGACATTGTGCCAGGGCTGAGCGAAGCACCGCTCTGTGTTTTGCCATGCCTGGCAAGAGCAGCTGCGCTACTGATTTCTAAGCAGAGTGGTAGTTCAGACCTAGTCCTAGACCCCCACGCATCCATAAGCAGAGCTGCTCTCCGGTGCCAGCGGAGCACAAAAACTCCAGGCACTACTAAGTCTGAGAAATGCATCCTGAGAAAAGTTCAGATTAGTAAACCCCAACAAATGAAATATTTTTGTCCTCAACCTGAACTAACAATCTGCTATTAGAACACGAGTGTTTGTCAAACTTGAAAGTGTGTCACTGAAAAACCTAGGCTGAAAGTAACATATTTATAGAAGTAGCCTTGTACAAGAAGGTAAATTAATAACAAAACATGAGTTAACAACTGCAAATGAAGTAATCAAAACAAGTAGCCTTACCATCTGATAACACTGAAGCAAAAAGTTTAAGATTGTAGTAAGAACTCCTAAGATCTCAGGTCAGAGAAAAAGTAAACAGAACTTGAGAGAGAAAAGCAAAGCAGTTAGCTCACTGCAGATAAAGTTAAATTGAATCAAAATTAGACAATATTGAATGATTCATCTTTTGTGTTTGCAAAATTTGTACCTAGATAAGTCAACCATCTTAAGCAAAGCCTTAGTTATAATAGCAAAATGTAGCTCCAAATATTTAAAGAAAAGTTTGTAAAAAAGCTTCTGTCATAGTTAAGAATTATTGTGAAACAAAATTATCAGCCTTCCAGTAGCACTTTGACAAAGTAGAATAGCTTTAGATCAGCCTGTAACTTCCAAAAGTAGTGTGTATACAAAGATCAAACTTTAAATCTGAATCCAAATTAGAGTAAGAAAGTAGAACACCTTAACAGCACGTGCAAGTCTGACAAAGATCATTGTATCCGAACTGAAAAAGACTCCAAAAAAAATGAATAGCTAATCTAAATTGAATAATACTGTCTAAACACCAGACAGTACAGTAATTATTATATTTCTCTTATATTTTATTGTTTTCTAAGCTTCATTTTACTATTAGCTTAATTATTTTGATTAGTAGCTTCCTTTTTAGGTCTGAGTAAGACTAAGTTTTCTTCTTTACAAGCAGTTCATGAGAAAGATAATGTAGCAATAGAATTGTAAATTTATATTGTTTTTAAGAATTAACCTGATGTAGAAAGTATTAGGTATGCCGTTTTGCAAAATAGAACAACTATAGATTTTTTACTGTTAACACAAGGCCATAGTTGTGATAAATTTGAAAGTATGTGTTGTATGAACTTGTCAGATCATTCCTCATCAATTCACAAGCAATTGCAAACCCTTCATGATCTTACTCAGCAGCTTAAACAAGCTGAAGGCCTAGGCCTTGATGGTTGGTTACAATCATTTAGTTTGACATGCTGGATCCGAGACATCATAAAAGCAGTCATAATGATTGGCATTGTTATGCTTTTATTAGTTTGCTGTTTGCCATGTTTTTGCAGCTGTTTCCAGCGATTGTTACAGCAATCTGTTGAGGCCATGACAACTAAAGTTTTACTTGTCCAAAAAGAAAAAGGGGGAATTGTTGAGGAATGGTTGAGAGACCAAAGACATGGGTCTCTGGAAGATTTGATACAAAATAGTACTAAGTTTAGATATTGATGACCATGGGAAAGAACTCTAGAGAACATCATGCAAGAACAGGATAAGAGATCAGAACAGAACAGGATGAGAGATCAGGACATAAAAGTTACAAAGCATGCAGAACTGACCCTGTGAATCTGTAAGCTATTATACTGTGAGAATAATGATTAACTATGCAAGTAGCCAAGAAGATTATGTCATGCGTTTTGAGAAACATATAGAAGTCTGCTTGTAGTTCAATAAAGTTGAGACTTGCTTATCAATCATACTGATTGTGTGACTTGTCTCCCTCTCCGCAACACCTAGTATAAGGCGTTTATGGTATCTAAATTATGTGTAAGTTTGAAGTTTATATCCTGAGGATTTGTTCATATTATCATCTGTGCAACTGTAATATTTCAATCCTGTTATTACAATAACAACTTTTGCTTAATGCACACACTACTTGTTTAGTTCACCTGTATAAGATAAACCTGCACATCTGTATAATTACTCATTATATTGAATTATTTTATGTGGCATGTTGACTTTAATACTATTATTCAGTGGCAGACAATATCTAGCTCAGATGGAGAATGCTGGTATTTCTGGATTCCATTTCACGTGCTCTGTGTGGATCATTTTCCATGTTAGACTGATATTTAACAATCAAGTAAATACAGACCCTACAGGGACATCCCTCTGAACCTACAAAGACAAGTTGGGAAGTGAATAATTTTCTAAAGACTTGGAGGAAAGAAATCCCTCAGTTTCCAGTTTGTCTTTAATTTTATGACCACTACCAACACTGGAATTGCTTTAAAATTGTAACCAAGATTACACCGTGAGAAAACTCACTGTATTGAACCAGGTCTATCTGAAGACAGCAGTATTTTACAGCTCTCAGGCACATGGTGATTCTTGGAGTGTCCTGCACAGGTACTCAATAATCCTGATGGGTCCCTTCCAAACTCAGCATATTCTTTGATTTTAGATATGCTTTTTAAGTTGTACACGGTGCAAAAGAATTCTTTGTACCATCAGCCACATTCAGTTCTCCTACAGCCAGAGTGAAAAGCTTTGGCAAGGTGAATTACCAAGATGATACAAAAGGAAGAAAAACATTTTCTCACCTACATATGTGCAAAGCACATTTTTACAGCCAGTCCATAGACTACACCATTTTCTCTGCTTCATACCAGAAAGGCTGCATTTTGACTCTTCCAAGACAAATAAGGACCAAGGACTCATCACTTCCCCACGTAACCAACTTCAGTTCTCATAGAAAGGTTAAGGAAGGTAGAGGTAAGTTGGATCATGCAAAATTCTGCTTAAATTCTTGACGCCCTGCCTTGATATTGCAACATATGGGCAGTCTTATGCATAGTCTATACCACTAGAAGTCTTTTGTGCATGCATCCTGAGTTTGCTGGGACTTGAAGACCTGACTTTAAAGATGGTTGTACTCCAGCTACTTCACTTGCATTCTGAGGAGGCAGCACTGTTGATTCAAATATAAGTTCTTTGGATTCAGTGACAGACAAAAATGAACACAAGGAAGAAAACTCATAAAATTTTTCAGTTTCCTGAGTTAGGCTGTCTTTCATTCAGATACTATAAGGTGTCTGTGAAACCACTGAGGATAAGCTACATTATCCTAGAGATTCTGTACCACCCTCTCTTGGAGTAGGAGAATATTTTGGTCTCTCGATCAGTTAAGTTTCTGAGTAAAGACTATATGGTAATTGTACCTGTCACAACTATCCCACTTACAGAGTCATAAACATGCCTTTGATTATATTAAAAGATGGTGTTTCACTTTGCCACATTTTGATTTTAATTCTTGTATGTTAAAAGATGGTTAATACAGAAATACCTCATATCTTTCTGATAAAGAAAACTCTGCCTATGTTAGTCTTTAAGTACGTTTCGAACCCTTTCAGAGTGCTTAACACACTATATACAATGTGAATATTTTTCAAACATATTTGAGCAGACATTAACACTAGTAAAGAAGAAAATTTTTGTCAGCTACAAGCCATCATATGATGACAATTTTGAATACACATAATTATTTTTATGCAATTTCCTTACTGCTTAATAATCCCAAAGTGTGTATTAAGAAACCTGCAGAGTGAAGTCATGAGAATACCTCTGAAAAGTGAGTTCTGATAGAGGAAGCTGAGCCGGGAAGGAGGGGAAATTCCCTACGAGAGGTAGTGTTCAGTGAGATTTCAACTTCAAACTGCAGCATCAAGAGAAAGCAGAAAGAGTCGGAAGTGCAAGAGGTTTGGACAGAAATGCCACAGATAAGACAGACTAGTAAAGTTATTTTCAAACCCCGACAAAAACTCCTAATGAGGGTGATTTTGCAGTACCCCTTGAATTACCAACTTCCCCTGGACTTTACACTTTCTGCTCCCTTGGATTCAAGGACACTGAAAGTACAATTTAGAGACAACATTGAAATGCATATTATGATATTTTTGTTTTATTGCTAGAAGGTGTAGGATACAGTTCCTAACAGGAAACTGTACTGAGTACCACAGGACTATCTGACTATCTCAGTCTTATTTGCTTTCGGTGTGATATTATAGTATCCATTATAATTAACTGTCCAGAACAATTTGGTTAATTCATTTAAACTAAATTCTGACCAGGAATGAAAGTTACTAAATTACCAAAGCTCTAAAATGAAGCTGTTTCCTATACTACATTTGTAGAACCCTTTAATATATATTCTGTATCCAGTGACTTGATTTTTCTTGATCTCATTGCCACTACCCTGTACTTTAAACCTCTGGAGAATTCAATCTGACGATTCTCCATGACTAACAAGCTATTTAATTCACCAATGGTTTCCTTCATTATTTTACAGTTGCAGCTTGGGAAAAGTGAGTGTATGTACTGACAAGACTATAAGGACTACTGTAATAACACTATACCACTAGCAGGTTCTTACTTAGAAGTAATTAAAAATCCTTGGAAGAAATGCATGCTTTTCATTTGTAAAAGAGCAGCAAAGGCTATGCAAGCTAAATGTGGCTTGAAATGAAGGACAAGGTTTGCACATAAAAAAAGGTTTACAGTTATTATTATTTTTTCTTATTGTGTGTGACTTAGAGATAGTGCAGATATATCCACATATAACTCTTGCTGGAGACCTACAGGACCTTCAAATGTAGCCTGGACATAAGTGAAAGAAAATCATTTATATCTGATAGTTATGAAAGGTCATGAGTGAAGAAATAAATTCTACATCTCATAGGTCTAGCCTTAGGGGAGGGAGGGAGAGGGCACATTAGTGCTAAGATCTGTGTAGAGCTTTTTACTTGAATGTGAGTACATATGCATGTATACAAAACCACACAGAACCTTATCAAACCACAATAAGAATTCACATTTTCTTATGTATTTACCTTTTCTGTTCTTTCCTCAATTAATCTCCTTTGGTCCATATTCCTGCACTCTCCCACCTCACTTGTGTTCGACTCTTTTATTTCTACAGTTTCAAATGATGTCTTACTGTCAAATAGCAAACTGTGCTTCCTAAATTCTAAACAGAGAAGTAAAACTAATTCTCAGATACTAGATCTAACAGCATTCTAAGGAACCTCTTACTCCAGCCCAAGAAATGCACCTGCAAACTCTCCTGCACAGTAGGTCAAAAGTAGAATGAATTTAAATGGCCTGATCCCCACCTCATTTGTGAGCAGCAGAATGGGACTTATTATGCTCTTGTGACATTGTAATTGAACTAGTGTGGGGAATCTTCAACAATTCAAACCAGAGGTACCACTTTGCATCAATGGGTACTCATCATGTCACATTTCTTGATTAAAAAAAGGCAGTATGTGAAGATGTACTACAAAAAATGACCATGCCTGCAGCCCTTATTATACTTGCCTAAACAGCAAACAGTTTGCATTCCAGCCACTTTCTGTTCTAAGTAACTACCTTCACAGCCTGGGGTTAATGATCATTAACAATATTTGACATAGCTGAACAACAGCTAATAGCACACCACACTAATTTCTGTTGAAAATCGCCTTTAGATACCACTGAAGGCTACCTTTTTAGAGGTGTATCACAGAACTATGTGTCATTGGGTGTCCTACTATGGTCAGAGAGTTTATGACGGTGCAGACAGCAGCACTGTTTGTGTATTTGTATATTTGTATAGGTTCAGCATTAAATGATATTTTTTTTTGTTTCTATCTATGAGATAATGTAGGTGAAAATGTCTCAGGTTCCTGCAAAGGATGTGTTTACTAGAAATTAATAAGAAAGTTAGGCAGGACAGGTTATTTTAGGAAACATAAACAAAGAAAAATAACAGCAGCAAGTAAGTTTCTGTTTTGATTTATTCCATATTTCAGAGATGCTGCTTCTACAGGGAACAATATGCAAGGCATTGGAAATTCAGAAGGCACTTCTTTTGTGTATCATAAAAATGTGCTGCTAACCTACAATACCCTCATAGAAATACAATTCAATAAGGAACTCAGTTGGGAAGATGCCTCAAAAGAACAACATGAAAAAATGGTCAATACAAGAATGATTTAGTTTACCTTACAAGGGATTTCGATGCTGGAAATAAATAGGGCTTTGAAACTTTTAAAAAAAAAATCAAGATAAACACAGACCTATATTTTTAATTCTCACATATATTTAATATGACTTTTTAGCAGATCATTGCCTCTGAATCATCACTTCTATCAAGCCTATCACTTGAGAAGTGTTACAGCACTTAGCCCTC
Source organism: Campylorhamphus procurvoides (assembly GCA_013396655.1). Classification (NCBI taxonomy): domain Eukaryota; kingdom Metazoa; phylum Chordata; class Aves; order Passeriformes; family Dendrocolaptidae; genus Campylorhamphus; species Campylorhamphus procurvoides. The sequence continues at coordinate 400,626 of WBMV01008995.1, read as the reverse complement.
AGGGCAAAGATAAGTCTTCACCATTGTCACATACAGTACACATATTGAGCTATATTATGCTGAATGGGAATACAGTACACTGCAGAAACAGTAGTGAATCTTGCAGAATATACTGAGATACTTATCAAGCTGTTAAAGGAGACATCAGTCTTTTGTCTGCGGTGCCCTTGACACATTATGAAGGAAAGTATCTGGAAATTCTTTGTTTGTTGAAGAACCCTCAGACCCCTTAGGTCTAATGTAGGTTAAATGCCCCACAGAAAACACCTTGAAAACCACTATCTGAACTCAGCAGAAAAAAATAAAGGATGGCACTGAATAAGTAAGACTGAACAACTGTAACAAAATATAAGTCTGAAAATCCACATGCATCCTAAAATAGGAATAACTAAACCTGGACATCCGGAGAATCAAAACCAGTCATCTCAACATAAAACAAAAATCAAACTCAAAATCAAATGCAAAAACCTTCCTCAAACAACTGCTACACCAGGGCTTAAATGAATGATGGGAATTTTTACTTCATTAGCATTAGATTAACATTGTACATATTTTCAAGGATGAATAATTATCTGCCTACATTCAGAATTTGCTTATTGAATAAAATGCAGACTGCACAGCAAACATCCTGTATAACAACCTTTATTTTTCCCCATTAATTTCTTGTGTTAAAACCTGCAATTTACTTACTCTACACAGTCATCCTTGCAATATTTTGGGTGGAGAAGTTTTGGACAATAAACCCAATAGAAATTTATGGTGTAACCCAAAGTTTTTTGTTGTTTTGTTTAGGTTGGTTTCTAGTTGCTTTGTTGTGTTGGTTTTTAGTTTTTGTTTTTGGTTTTTTTTTTCATTTTATATATTCCTGATTTTGTGACAGAAACTTTAATAAATGCATGAGCTAAAAAAGAGCCATTTTTGTTGCTTTTGTTTCTTTTCTACCTCACAAATGCCATAACAGCCAACAAAATTTTCAAAACATATAATGAAATAATATTTTTCCTTTCATATTTTTCCACAGGCAAATCGGAGAAAAATCTATGGCTTTCCTATCTCAACAGAAACATACATAATAAAGAAAATGAAAAATAAAACCTTAATGTTTTCTTTAGATTAAACAAAACAAAACACAAAATTGACTTTCGGTCTTCAAAAAGCATTTATACTTTGTTTTAGAAATTGGTTTGACCAGACCTTAAGAGCACAGAGATACATTGTCACATTCATCTGCTATGTATGCTGTGTTGGAATCTGTAGCAGGTGAGATGTCAGCACAGAAGCACAGGAGGCTGCTACGCGCCATGCCTTCTACCTCCTTGCCAACTCAGCCAGGGTGATGGAGAGCAGCAGCAACACACAACAGACTGTCACTAAAGCACTGCCTTTCATCACTGGTCACCTCCTCTGGCCACCACGGCCTGTTTTGGATTGTGTGGTCAGGGCTGGGGTTGTGAGAGGTGCGTAACACTGCACCACTGTCCGGTGGCAACAGTGGCTCATGTTCCAATGGTAGGATGCCTGCTGATTTTTGCCCACCCTGCACTAGCCTCTAGAGGTCTTAGCTTTTGAATTGCCCACATCACTAGGAATTCAAAGTCAGTTAAACTTCCGTGTATGATCGCTAATACAAATTACGAAAAAATGCGTTCATGTTTACATGATAGATATTTCAGTTCTCAGCTTACCAGGGATAATGTGATTAGTATGCAATTAGGGAAGCATGGAGAAATCTGCCATAGAGAAGGCACAAGAGAAAATGATGGTACAGTTGGCCAAAGAAAATGGCTTTGCTAGAAACAAACTTAAATGAGACTTCAGGGAGTATAGTGCCCATAGCAGAGTTAATTTGCACAATGGCTACTTAGAACTAAGGACACTTAAATTACCCCAGATCTTGGAGAAATTATCTATTTTATATAAACAGGAATTTAGGATGTTTGAAGATTGTTATTTTGTAATACTGTCTTGATACAGGAACAAGGAGGAAGGCATCGGGCAAACATTCTCACCATCAGTTTGTCTCTACACCTCAGCTGTGAGATAAAACAACCTCTAATTTCACTCCTAAGACTACTGACTGGAGCCAAACAGAAATTATGAGTTGCACCAAACTGTGCATGGAGAGTGTAATGTGTATAAATATCCAAAGGGATTAGCTAAGACCACTAAACTCATTTCACTTATGACCTATTCAGATTTAAAGTCAGTCTCTTATCATTACTATTTTATTAGAATGAACCATTCTTAAACAATTTATCCAGAGTATTCCCTGAAGCATGCATTCAATCAATTCCAGACATTCGCTTTTCCCCTGGACTTTCCATCTTACAAACACATTTTTTTCTACCAGTACAGAAAAACGTATTTTTACATCAGGGCACCCAAAGATCCAAACTGTGCTTTCCTTATGTTGACAGCTGGGAGAACACACCACAGTAAAATTCAGTGTCACTTTAGAAGGAGCTTATTAGGGTAACTTACTAGTAGCTAACTGTACCTAATCCACTTTAATATTTTAAGGATTTCCAGTTTTCACTCATTGTCTCCTGCTTTTCAGAGCTCTGTCAAATAGCAAGGGCAATGACGGCTGCCAGCTTTTTCTTTGCCATGTCATCTCAGTGCCCTCTGGGCAAGGCTAAATAATATTATATTACATGTAGAAAATTCCATTCAAAATTTAGATGTCTTTAAATAAAGCAACATGGAAAAACACTTGCCTAAGCACAGTGCAGAGTCACTGAATGCAATGCAATTATCAAGGAAAAAGAAAGGTCAAGGTCATGGTCATCAACTTGTATTTTGACAAAATAATGCTGAAAATTTGCTGATGTCCATCTAAAGGGCTCAGCCAATTCAGTCAAATAAAACAGAAGGTACAGAGAGTTAGTAGTCCATTTACAGTGCACTCATCCATGTGTTTCAGAAAGCATCAACTTTCTCTAAAGTACTAGCAGAATCACAGTTCTTTTTGTTGAACAGAACTCATCCAGCTTGCATGAAAGTTTATTACAAAACTTTTAACAGTTTTTTATAATAGAGTCTTCTCAGCATTTATCTGAAAAAGTACATAATTCCTCATGAGGAAAGCAAAGGGGCAAGCACTGGTCTCTTCTATCTGGTGACTACTGGTAGGACCCAAGGGAATGGCAAGACACTGTCTCAGAAGAGGCTGGATATTAGGAAAGGTTCTTCACCCAGAGGGTGGTCAGGCAGTGGAACAGGCTCCCCAGGGAAGTGGGCACAGCGCTAAGCCTGACAGCACAGGGCTAAGCACTGATCGTTATGAGTCTTTTCCAACTCAGCATATTCTCTGACTGTGTGAAGCGTTTGGGCAACACTGTCAGGCACACAGTGTGATTCTTGGGGTTGTGTAGTGCACGGCCAGGAGTTGGACTCGATGATCCTCATGGGTCCCTTCCAACTCAGGATATTCTATGACTCACCAATGAGAACGGCAGGCGCAGCATGTAGGTCACTGCAGAAAGAACACTATTTGACATTTTATAATTTAAACTGCCCAAATGACCTTCTTGGTCAACTATTGAAGGTTGGCAACTACTGAAGAATGCTTCTACAAACAGGTTTCCTATATGGCAAGCAGGAGACATGTCATAGGGTTCATAGACCCATCTTTTCATAGAGCACAGTTGCATATAAAGTGACTAAAAGAGAACATTACCAATATTTTATTACCAAGGATCTTTTCTCATCAATCTCATTCAGTATTTCAGCTTCCCTATTGATTATATGGCAGTTTTTAAATGGTCAGAGACTGAATCCAATCAAACCTGTTGAAAGAAGCAAAAGCGATCAAACTGATGAGCGCATATTATATTATTTACAACACAAATGATTTGGTTCCTGGGGCTTTCCTCAAATAAAGCAGTGGGCTGAAATAACCAATGATTAAATTATGTGGAAAGCAGCACACTGAATCTGAAGGCCTGGACTCACTATACAAAGATTTGGAACATGAAATATTATGAAGTCAAGAGTATTTCTCTCATTTCTGCACATAGACATGAACAGACAAGAGTTATGTCTCTGTCTCTATCAATAATTACAAATAAATATTTTTATCTATATGTCTACTACAATGCTAGGAAAATAACTACTTTATCCATGTTTGGATATCCTTAAGTTTACCTGTTTGAATATCCTTAGTTCTTCTATAGCCAGAAGTGTCATATAAAATCTCTGCAGTCAGCTTAAAAAATTATTTTTGCTAAGGTGAAAGAGTCAATAGTTTGGTTCTACTTCACTGTCTACACGCCTGGATGCTTTGATCAACAGACCAGGAGGTCCTTCATATTGAATGAAGCACCTTGTAGTCTGATCCCATGCTTACCACGAAGAGACAATCATAACACTCACAACACTTACAGGTCATCAACTTCAAATACAAAGTGTATGGAATTTAAAAGGATGCAGAGCATTTTCAAAAGAAAAGACACTTCAGTTTTGAAAGGATATGGCTGTATCTATTTAAATAAATAAAAAAAAAAAAAAGGCAAGCAAGCAAAAAAATATCCAAATCTGTAAGAAGTGAAGCCGGCAGAAACACAAGCCCTACCTTCTCAACCCTGACTACTAATAGGAAGAGATATCTACTCACCTACTAAACATAAGAAAATTCATTGTGAGGTTAGTCCCAAGTCCAGTCTGTCCTAGCTCTGGCCTGTTAGGATAAGAAAAAAGACCAACAGACATGCTGGGAGCAAGTGAATGGAAAAGATGGGTTGAGATGCATATCTTTGAAAGTTCAGGTAAACATCTGAATTGAAATCCTGATTCAATGGCCCTAGCAACAGTTTTTTTGCTGACTTCATTAGGACTTCATATCTAGAATAGGAATCTTATGTAATTTCAACTTTTGAACACAACAGTAACCAAATCAACAAACAGACCCTATTCTGAGGAAAGCTCAGGCTATTCTTTAATTTTTCTAGACTTTCACATATCTTCATATTTTATCTTGGGACTTCAGGAGTGCTCTGAAAGTTATATTCTAGGTAGATTGGTGTCCTTCATTTTTCGCCTAAAACACTGATATGCTTTTTCTCGATCATAATCCAGTGAGCTCACCTGAGAGCAACAGAATTAGATCACCAACAAAATTCATATTGAATAGGCTTGCTCTTCCTGACCTTTTTGAAACAGTAAGTCTACTCCAAATTTATCTGCACTTTTGGGGAGAACAAGAAAGTATATAAATTCTGGGATTTACTATTTTTTTTAAAATTCATTATACTCTGAAATTAAACATTTCCCAGTCTATCAGCCCCATTCTATCTCATTTCCATCTTTCTCCCTCTCATCACCAGGATGTGGGTCCTTGGTCACTAATTCACCCTTAACTATCAAGCAAAGAAATCCAGGCCCTAGCCTTTTAGTACTTTCTTACAACCAGACACATCAGGAGTCATCTAGTATCTCATGACCATAAAACGAGAACTTATTTTATTTAGCAAGAAAAGCCAACTAGGTTATTTAATGAAGCAAGCTCATTGCAAATGTTAACAAAATCTGGCAGGATTTTCTTGCCTGGTGTTGCCATGCAGTTTAAAACAGATGGCAAAGCTGAACATAAAAATCTCCCTTTTACAGCAATACCAATAACAATACTGCTTGCATTATAGGCCAGAAGGCTTAATGGAAACCTCAGTAAAATTTTCCATGATAAACCAAGTGCTGAAATAGAAAATCAGTTTATGCACCCTAGAACCATAAAGAATGAGTCTGCTGAGACTGAAGTGTGATGCTGGTCATATACCAGAAGGCAATGCGGTTTCACCCTTGTTAGTGGGAACTATAGATCTGGGTGCTGTCTGTCCTTAGGCTGATCTAAACTCACTGAGCTGCCAGGCTGATCTTCTTCCAGTCGCTTCACCTCCTTCATGGTAGGGCCACACTACAGGTAGAAAGGGCAAAGACATCCGGGCCCACACTAGGGAGGCTCACAGATACTGTGATTGGAATGTGAGGAACATCTACATTTTCACTGAGAAGTTCACTGTGATATTAGACAATAAACCTGAATATTAAACAATGCATGTATTTTCAAACAATTTGCGTATGACCATAAACTCTCTGAATCAACGGAAGGATTAGGATACAGTTATGATACAACTAGAATACAATTTTGTGGGTCTGCCTAATTTGTGACTTCTCTTTAGGGGAAATTGATCAAATGGATATTGAAAAGATGATGACCCTAATTGTGAAAAACGAGGTATCTGTAGGCTGTTTATAGATGGAAGGAGCTGAAAAAAGTAGGAGCCAGATAAGGAAACTGGTAGGATTTTTTTGTGAAGAAACACAATGTACATGGGAGTTCTGGTTTTAGTAAAGTTGGGTGGTATCTAGGGACTACTAAAGCATGTCAAAGGCAACAAGTGCTAGTAGTGGAAGCCCTAATTTGAAACAACCCTAAAATAATAATCTCTGCTTGCTGCTGGTTTGTCCATACTAAGATCCAGTAGAAGTCGTGGTAAGAGAGGTGCTGCTGTGATAACCATCACAGCCTTTAGTAATATTTCTGTGTCATCCATCTGAAAATATCATATTCAGCTTGGGCAGTGGAAATAGGGGAAGGTCTGCAGGTGTTTATATTGTTCCCACATTACAAATAAATGTGATACAAGTTAATTATATACTATAGCATTGTCAGATTCATATATTCTTATTTTCTAATTCTAGTGTCTGAGTTTGTGTTCAGGAGGAAACGGTTTTATCAGTGTAATGAAACAAAACAGGGTGTGTGACAAGCAGAATGTTAAAAAGAAGAGCATTACTGGTGTTGTACACAGAAAGTCATTGATAGGGAAGGAGTTTGCAAAATTAAACTGGACAATTGTGTTTTTTCTTGTAAAATCAAAAAGAAACAAATTTTAATATAGTTTAAGCAGACCACCAGCATGGAAATAATAGTCTGGTATGATATGAACTGAAACAGAAACTCAGATGAAGAAGAAAGCTTAAAAGACCCTGTTACCGCTTGGAATGAAATAAAAAAGGACAGAAATATCTGGTTTCTCTTGACAAGAAATAGAACTGCAATGCAATGGCAGGAGAAAATGGGAGGGCCCACAGATAGTTTATACCATCAAAGGACCAAAACTGTTAAGGAAGTTTGTGTGCCTCATCAGCTGCAAAAGAAAGACACTAAATCCTCAAGCTTTATTTGCCTTCTCTTCAACCCACTGTATTTTAATCCTCATGAAAGATAGCAATCTCAACATCTTTCTCTGTTTGCTGTCACACAAGTATTTATCTCCTAAGGCCACTGGGGGAAAACAAATCATAGAGAAGAAACGGCTTGATGCTCTCTCACATCCCAACTGACATGACGTTTGAAAATATCACCTTGTGCACCACAATTCTGAGTGAACTGTTTTGTTACTACAGTAGAGTAGTGTCCCAAGAAATAACATAGCCCCTTAATGGAGTCCTTAAAAGTCTCCAGTATTCTAGAAAGATGTTTGAGTTATCTCCCTTTCAAGGAGCTGGTGGTAAGTCTTGTTTCAAGGGGAATTAATCATAAGCTACACAAATAAAAAATAATACCTATAGAGTATAGGTGATGTTTATATTAGCACAGTATATTCCAGGCACTGTAGAATGCATATATAGTTACAAATAAATGGCCCCAAAATTACATGAAAGACATTCACACAAAAGGATTTAAACAAAGTCCTATATTGGCACTGACAGAACACAGTTAGAATTACAGTAGCCCGTCACACCCTTCTTCTGTAATTAACAATGAATGAAAACCTCACTGCAGCAAAATATTTAGTACAGAAAATGTAATTTTCTGCTGTGCTTTTTCCTTGGTTATTTAAATGGGAACAGTTCAGGTGCATACCATTACTTGAAGTCAAGACTGAATCAGAATTTATTTTGATGCATGTTCAGCTATATAGATGTTTAGTACAAAAATGGATTAAATAATACCTTCAGATGAAAAAAGACTGCAGATTTTGCTTTGACTTTCTTGGAGACTTTATTCTTTAAAAGTGTGTTGGCTAGCTCCCCTGAACTACAGCCCAGTCATTTTTAAATTTAATTTTATTAACTAATTTTTAACCCACCCACCAAAACGCCATTTGTGTGATAACAGCATGTGCAGGGAATTCCTAAGGGATATGGAAATTAGTTCCACTTCTGTGAAAAGACCTTTTAATAACTCATATGTTATTTTACCTTCTGAGTTATCAGTAGGCTTTCCTCCAATATTTTCTAAGGAAATGTCCTTGCAGTTTGAAAGGGAAGGGAAAAAAAAACCAGTAAAGAAAAAGTATAATAATCTAAGAGCTTGTTCATTTTATGCAATTTTGAGCTGGTTGCACAAGGCCCTTTAAAATGATGGTCCAATAAGCAACCTCAAATCCATCAAAACATTCTGCAGTGTGTGTGCCCATATACAAGGCATGTTGTACTCCGCCAGCATTTCGTTGGCTCTTCTGAATGCCAGCACAGTAAGATTCTAACTGCTGCAAATCCTCATGTTTCCACCTTCCTCCCTTGCTCTTTTCATATGCACATATGTCACTGGCAATTTCTCCTCTTTCCCTCCTTCCCTACATCCTTTTTTCAATAGTGCTCATGGATCAATAAGACATCATGGCACTGTATGGAGCCAGAGTGATTTCTCATACAATGGCTGCTGTGACCACGTTTCAATGGGAATTGCAAATCTCCTTTTAAGAAGGAGCTGAAGATATTTTCAGCCACTGAGCCACTGCTACAAGGGCACTGAACCTCGGAAAAGGCCCAGAAACCTGAGCTGCTGTGGAGCTTGAAAGGAGCTGCTGCAGCCACGACACTTGATGGATCTTAGCCTTGATTACAAGAGCAGACTACTACCACCATGATTGATGAAATCCTGCTTCAGAGAGAAGATGAGGAAACAATGAAAGCTACTGTGCTGGGGGCAGGAGGGATGGAGGGAACCAAGGCAGAAGGGAAGTAGTCAGGAACCTGATCTAATGGAAGGGAAGTACATAGGTTTATGGAGCTGAGAAGAAAGAAATTTTTTTCTCCGTCAGTTTTCTAATGGGTAGAAAACAAGAATTTTATGAACTACAGTCATCAGTTTATAGAGAAATCTATTACTCTCTGGGATCAAAAAGTGAGCACCAGTTGTGAATAATGGTTTCAGCCTGTGGCTTTGAGCATTAAATCCCATTTTTCAACCAGCAGGGCAGTAGTTTTCCACTATCACCTCAACTACAGTTTGTGTTCAGTGTGCCAGCAACTCTTTCTCACTCCATCTACATCCTATTTTTTCTTATCTAGCTATGTACGATCTTATAATTTGAAATTTCAAAGATGTTAACTGTTTGCACCCTCTCATTTAAAAATATTTTTAACCAATCTTTTTCACAACCTCAGCCAAGATTAGACTCTGAAGCCAACAAATATTGTTTCAATTACTATAAATCAAAGAGAAAGATAACTCTTTAATCTTTCAATTTTTAAATACAAATTTTCTTAGTCCTGGTTCAGTCTTTCTATGTTCCTAATTAGCCAGGGGCAAGTTCTGGGCCATATGAAAGTGAGATTAGTTTTAGTTTAATTTTATGTGAACACAAAGAGTATAGGTGGCTAATGCAATAACCTTTCACTTCTGGAGGCTTAGACTGCAATTTGGTTTAGATTACAAGTGAAATGAGTTTAATGGTCTCATCTTCACTTTTAGCAAAAATTGTTCTCATTTAAAAGCCACTCTACACTAACTTCTAAAAGATCACAGCTTTTTCCTAAAGTAAAACCAGTGCTGGGTTAGGAGTTCTGGGGCTCAGAAGTGAGTTTCATGTGCAGGGTTGCGTGAAGATGCTGGCTTAGGACTGGTATCTGGTTGAATCATGATTAACAGTAAGGAATGTTACACATATCTCAGTTATATCAGCCACAAAATTCAAATTAACTCAAAAACGACACTGCAAACACAAAGGCACATACAAGATAATACTCACAGATGTGTGGCATGTGACATGTGAATATTATACCTCCCAGAAAAAAACCCAACAGAATTTATAAACTGCTTGCACTTCTGTAATAATTACACTGACTAATTTAAAGCACACTCTTCTGCCCCTTGCCCCCAACCACAACATCCACAGTCAGGTTATGCATGATCCTCATCTCATCTTTTTGGCCTACTGCAAGGACAACATGCAAAATATTTCAACACAAAGTGCCTTAAAATGAAAGTGCTGTAGCTTGCTTCACCTCCCTTGTTCGCTGGAAATCTACGATGTAAAGAATCCAGACCAATATATCATAAAACCTCTGGTTTATAAACTCTGCTCAATTTTGTGCAGCATGATTACCATGCACTAACTGGAGCAAAACAATCTATTTGATGTGGGACCCAGGGACTACTAAATGCTGGATTGTAGCATAGTTTGAATGCTGATCACTTGTACATAACATAGATAGTATCTGGCTAAACATAATGATGCAACAGTTATTGCTCAGACAAAACCATTGCTTTTACTTCTTAAAGTCATTTAAGATTTGTTTCTTGAAATAAATACAAGGCAAGATGGCAATCTCAGTTAAAAACTATATGCTGAGATAATTTCAATTTCAAATGGAAGATTTTGTTTTCTAGCAACAAAACAGCACCTCTAACTTGCCCATTCAAATTTTGCTCCAGGCTAAAGCTTAGAATGAAAGTTTACATTCTCTGAAGATATTACAAATTTTACAAAATTTCATTGAAATTGTATTTCCTCAGTATTATTCACACTCATGAAAAACAGGAATTACATGTCCTGTTTCAATTGCTTTTTACATGGAGGTAAACCTTTAACCATAGAATGGCCCGAACCAGCTTCCTTATACATAATTGAATTACATCCATGCATATATTTTCAGAAAAAAATAGGCAGGAAAACCAGGACAGAATTTTTTGTATTCTGCCTTCAGCTGCGCTGAACACTAAATTAACACGTCCAGAGTCACCAAGTGCTGCCCTTGAATTGTCTGCTAAGAAGAGAACTGGACAATTTTTGAGGAAGGTGAAGGGGAGGTGAGAACCTGACATTCAAATGTAGGGAGGTGTTGCAAATATCTTAACAAAACGAAACTGCAAATTTATCCTCTGTGCTCTGTGATACAGTTAATGTGCTACAAATACCAGGTTTCACATAGTGACCGAGTTGCACTTTAATGCAAGCAGAATATTGTCATTACCAAAAGTCCTCTTGGAAGCTGGCCTGTGTAACATGTAGATTTATTAAAGGACACATACTAAACATGACTATGTTTTCTTCTTTCAGAATATACCCAGTATGCTGACACAATAGCATGGTGTTCTATGTTTTTGCAGTATTTAGACTGCAGGTAGTAAAAGTTAGGGTAATTTGCTTGATCTGTAGAAAACCTGGAAATCTGCATTAGCTTCAGGTATTTTCAGGCACACCAGGAGACGGAGAGAACTTTGTCAGAAGATGGCAAAAGCAATTGACGCTTGTCTTCAACTTGGTTGCAAAATTTTATTTGGAGTCCTATAAATCCCCTATAGCACAGCTCTTACTTAATATGGTACTTGAACAAACCATGTTTAGTTCAGCAAACTCCAAAAAATGGGGACAAAAAAATTCCTCTAATTTCAGTGGTCACTCAAAGGGAAAGTACTTATTAGGGACTAGCCTACAGTGCAGGGAGAACTACACAGATGCATAGAAGCAAAACAGACGTGAAAACTTTCTAAATGGACACTTTCTTAACAGAAAGTTATTTCTTAATTACAAAAGTGTTATTCTTTGAACAGCATAAGTTATTTAAGAATATTTCCACACAAACTGCATATTCTGAACATTGCAAATACAACAGATCAAGGTTAAGGGACAGTGTAATTCTAACAAATTTAGTGACAGGTTAAGATCAAGGGATGTCTTGACATTCTCCTCAGAAAGGTCAATCTAGCAGGTCTGCAATGTAAAAATGAAGACTCTGCCATCATTGCCATGGCAAAAGGTCAGACACAAGCTGATTGGTGATAGAATTATCAAATTAACCAATCGATGTGTGTGAGTAATAGATGTAAGCAATCCTGGGGGAGAGCCACAGGGCAAATGCCAGCTCATCAATAACACATTGCCTAGGAAAAAAAGATCCTCTCTTCAATCCATGTCCTTTACATTAGCAGTGGTATCAAGAAATTAAAAGAAAAATCGAAAACAACAGCTTTAAATATGCTTTCGGACTGTATGCAGCATTCAAATATCTTTCCAAAACAAGTTCCATCACATGTTATGGTAAATAAGAACTTGCTAACAATCTAAAGAAAGGAGGAACCAAGATATCCTATTCTAAACAAGTATATTCAAAGACTTTAGCATTTTTATAAGTCTGACACTGGTATAGACTTTATGGGAATGTTATTTTACCTGTGGCAGTCATAGACACATAAATCTCAGGTCTGATTGTGTGGCAAGTTCTGCATGGTAAAGTAAGAAATAGATAACAGGCATTCTAAGGATTTTATGAATATGGTGTAGCAAGTATATGAAGAATGTTTTAGTTGCTAGTCATATTTTAATGTGTATTATATATAATTTTTTTTGGTATCTGATTGTTATTAGGGCAGTGTCTATGAAGTTCTAAGGGTTAAACCCTTCAGAAGCTCTCTGCAAGTACACAGGAAGGCAGACAGTGCCTTTACACAGCAGAGGAGGGCTTTTAGTAAGGAAAACAGAAACAAAGAACCAACCTAGTAGACAAAAAAAATCTGTATTCTTGAGCTCAAGAGATACATCTCACAGGACACACATTGACTGCAGGAAAACAGACTGAATCCCATCCCTATGTATGTATTTCCAATGTATATATTTATCTTAGGATAAATAGACTGGACTGTCTAAACTTGGATGAAAATATTAACCATCAGGGTAGGTTAAGTGCATAAAAGCTGCTTTGTTATTTCAAACTTTTCTGTTCACTGTGTTTCTAAAAATAAATAAACTAGAATTATTTCAAGACCCTCACTCACTAGTGTTATTTCCCAAAGGGAGATGAACACTTGGAGCCCTAAAAATCTCCATAGCACTGCTATGGAATCCTGGGAGGGCAACTCAAGTCATGCACCTGGGGCTGTGCTAGGAGAGGGCTTTTGAAAACAGGGCAGCAGCCTGATCCCTGTCCAGTGTGCTCCACTGAGATACAGAAAGGGTGAAAGGTACACCTTATCCTGCACATGGATGAGCCAGAGTTAGGATGTCAAATGTGACAAAGCCTCTGTCTGTGTTAGCAATAACAACTGCAAGGCAGCAAACATACCATGTTGACTGTTTGGGGATTCCTCATTCTTTATAGTGACATCCATGCTTCAGAGAAAGCTAAGCACAGAGGTCTCTTCACAGTGAACCAGAGATGGGTTTACTTGGTCATCACCTTCAAGAGACACCTAGAAAGGACCACTTACTTGCAAATCTTCTGCCCAATTATCCCAAGTCATTACATCTGTTCTTGCCTTCTATAGGCATACTGCTCTCAGTCACTACCATAAGCTGTTCCTACTTTTCCTCACATATTTCTGATTCTGAGAATCTTAATTTAGCTCCAGTGATGCATCTATTATCACAGCAATATGATATTGCTATTATCACAGTAGGAATGGTAATATAGTAACATGGAGTAGGAATCCATTCTGCCATCAAAAGGCATGTATTACTGCTATTACTGTTAATGGGAGCTATGCACAGGTATCAGTGGCAAAACAGGTCTCTAAGTGAGTACAATTATAGCCCCCACTGTGAAATTCACTGAACATAATTTTCATATTGCTTTTATTATGGATATACATAACACAATAAAAAAAACCTTACTCATTTGACTAAGATACCCATTTGAATATGAACTAGTTTCTATAAAGTATGAACTGCATTCCTTTTAGAAGAAATATTTTTGATATTTTAGAAGGTTAATTTTTCACTAAGGTATTTTTTAAAATGCAGTTAATATCTTAGATTGTGTATTTATCTATAGGTAGTGCAGAGTTTTGTCAGTGAACTAACAGCTTGGACTATAGAAAGAATGAATAAGTATGGGATCATTGAATATCATAGCATTCTATTAATTCAGTTTCCTTGAAGATCTAGCCCTGTATTGCCTTCTCAGTGTGCAACAGTATGGTTGGCAATACCACTTTTAAACACTTGAAGATTTTTAATATTTATTGTTTTACATTTTGTCTGCAGTTTTATGTGCTTTATTCAGATCTATAATTTTAGTACTTCCTTTGATACCTAAAAACCTGACAAGATTACAATTACGGGCTGTGGGAGCTCTGAGTGGTGGTCTGTCCAGTCACAGTAACAGCAGCTCTCACTGGTAGTGTTACATTGCAGTAATTCCAGTCAATAATAAAAGTTATATCTAAGTCTGCCAGAAAACAGAATGACAAGTATTATCTGTTAGTGTTCCCAGCTTGGTTGAAGCAAAAGAACTAATGACATGAAAAGATTTTTTTTTTTTTAAGAAAGGGGATACCTGCATTTGAATTTCCAACAAAAAACAAAATTAAAAGACTGGATTGCTTTATACCTTGAAAACTATATATTGGAAAAACTATATCTTGAAAACTAGATATTGAAAGATTCTCACAGTAGGGTATGCAAATTTCTTTATAAAATGTGAGTAAAATAACATGATTAGCATTTGAAATATTAGAAATCACCTTAAATTTCAATACAACTAATAAAATTATCAATCTATGATGACCAGTTCTCTTTAAAAGTATGCAGAGATCTTACAGAAATGAAGTGCAATACTAAACTCTGGTATAGTCCGGGAAGATAGACACATTAGCACGTCTTAGCTGCTTGAACCATGTGTCATAACTTTATATGTGGCCTATGAGGTACAGACCATCATAGGGGCCTCAAGGTGCTATCAATACCAAAATAATATAAAATAATACTTAGAAAGTGAATATAAAAATTAGCAGACTAAGACAAAAATTAGCTCCTATAACTTCAATATGACATGTGCTATAACAAAATTCAAGATTTTTCATGTACTAATTCACTAATAGTCCTATTTAAAACAATCTAAGCTTCAGTTGAGTAGAAGCTGATGTAATGACTTATTTTGGATTGTGCTGCTGTACCATTTGCAGGCTGTGAGTACACATGCAGCCTCTGCTATTTTGTCAGTATTAAAAATGACATGACAATGCAATGAGATCTGGTTTCTGATGCTGTAAGTAAGCTGTCACCCTTCTCTCAAATTCTACGGATATATGGAATATCTAACCATCTCTGAACAAGCTCATGGTTCTAGATTAATGAATGGCATTAACAAGGCACTGATGTGAGGAAATACATCCCACTTACAGTGTCACTGCATACTACTCAACAGACCTGGGAGAAAAATTAACAGAGAGAAAGCTAATAGGCAGAAAAAGTCAAAGAATTTTTTCCCCTTCAACATCAATTTCAAGCCTAGAAACATACTTAATAAATTTACTCAGAAGTACAATGCCAAAATCCTATTATTATTTAATACTATAAAATATAGAAACTATATTTCATATATATTTTATATATGAATGTTATATATTTTATATGTGAAAACTTGGAAAAAAACCCCGCTCTTTACGTTTAACAAAAGATTGTTTACCTGTATGTAGAACAAATGCACACAGGGTATGTCATTGTCTTCAGTGATGTTTGGACACAATATCTATAATATCCGATTACTCTGTCTTTGTATTATGGAAAGTAAATGTTATTGCTTGGAAAATGGGACTGTATGAATACAGTATGATCAGGACAATGCTGCATCCTCCTATAAAACAGTGAAGCCTTTTGATGAACTGAATACAATTCTAATTAAAAATCCTATTCTGCAACATTCTGCTATAAGGTTTCTAAAATATAGGGAGAGCATTGGATTTGTAGAGATGAAAGATCAATAAAAAACAGATCAACAAAGCTGAGAGACTAAACAGGATTTGCTCATTTTGTTTGAATCTCTGACTCAAAATTGTACTGCAAAACAAGCATGTACCACTCAGCAGGAAGCACTGGAATCTAATCATCAACCCCTATTCTAAGCCTATCCAATTTACAATACCTTCTTGGGGTTACTTTTTTAAGGGTGAAATTATAACATTTGCTTGTGTACCAGAACCAAAAGTAAACTACAATTTTAACTCAACCACTGCCAAACCAGAAATTAAAAAATCATGTCACATTCAACTGTGAATGTTGTTGTTGCAGAGAAATGCAATACAAAAATTATATTAATACAAACTATAACACTCTACAATGGAACAACTCATAAAATATGGTGCTTTCCCAACTGCAGCAGTGTAAACACTATTAAAATTCAGAATCTGGCTGATTTTTGTCTGTTTGCTACCTTTTCCACCCTGTGAAGTTGTTTCAAGAGCACAGTCATTGACTACCAACTCCCACAGCTTTTACTATCAGGCAGCATGCTCTATCAGCAAGCCTTTTCCTACTCCAAAGAATATGTTTAAGGAGCTGCTATTTCATATAATCTATCTTTGATGTTGTGTTTTACAATAGCCCTGTAAAATTAAAACAACCAAAAATTTAGAGAAGTATTGATAATTTGTGTTTAATAATAAAAATATATTAATTTCTGCCTCTCCAGTTTAAAGGGGTCAAACAAACATAAGAAAGAGCCAACCAAATCCCATGAAGATTTTCTTAACGCTAAGTGTAACCTATATCAAAGCTGAATTTACATAGCAGATAGATGGCAGTTGTAAATAAATGGCCAATATTATAAGGATAGGTGAAATGAAGTAAATTAGATGTTTCTGAAGATCAAGCTGAAAAACTACAGGGTATTTTCAATGCTAGTATGTTTAATGTGTCAGATGAAGGCAGGCAGAATTAAAAACCTAAATGCTATTAAATGCCAGTGGGATTTCTTCCTCAAATTTCCTTGTCATCCTCTGAAAATTGTAATGGAAGAAACACAGAGAGCTGAATGCTACTTGCAGTCACATATTGAAGCTCTCAGCAGAGTATTTTGCCTATGTATTTCCAAACAGTGAACCCCAATCAAAGCGGTCGGTAGAATGAGATGGACGGTGCCGAGGACCTTGTACTTATGCTGTTAGCATTACAGGAGCCTTTACTTCTCACAAGATCCAATCTGGTCCTATGGGCTGAATAATAGTCATTAGCAGCTGAGTGCATTAGTTGAGACTCCAGGAGCTTGTGTGCTTTAGTTTAATCCAAAAGGAATCTAGCTCAAGCACTCCAGGACTGCTCCACGATATGAAGTGAGGGGTGATGAGCATCCCTTCAGAACTGCACCCCTGATTTGAAGGAAACACTGATGTAGATTCACTGTCTGTCAACTGCATGGATATGGGTTATGTGAATGTCAAAATTTTTCAGAAAATTTCCAGCAGAGACAAAATTCTGCCAGGTTTGGCCTATTATTCCATGTACCATTAAACAGTATTTAAATAGTTGCATTTAGAAGAAACCATTCATATAGACGGTATTTGTTTTAAGATTCTGAATCTACTATGGTTTCTTGCAGACCAGTCTTGTAATTTTTCAAAATGGAGTTTGACCCTACTTTTGATGTGTTTGTACTTAGATTTTTTTTTTCCCCCCAAGCAGGAACTAGCCTCTGACTCTCCAAAAATGTCATCTGTTAAGTAGAATGGGGGAAGTTCATTTCATATTCTTCCTTTTGGAGTTCACTGTACTCTCTAATTATATAATGTAATTGCCAGTATAAAGATACGCCATATGTGTTTCTAAAAGCCAGAGTTTCTCTTCTTTTTCATCCTTTCCAATTTTTTAAATTGAATCTTTAGATATGGCATTATAAAGTAAATAGATAAATTTATAAATGAACCATGACAGCATAACCATGTGATAATAATGGCTGATAGCATCTTGTTTACCTCACTGAGCCATTGTGAGGACTAATTAGTTAATGGTCATAGAGCAGAGTGCACATGCAGAACACTTTATAACTGCTAGATAATATTACATGTGATATACAGAGCAATATCACTACAGCATACGGCATAAAGTGGAAGCACTCAATCATTATATTAACCTGAGTCTTTCAGGTAGTAGAATCTGTCAGAGGGAAATAATGGTTGACTGCTTCACAAGTATCATTAAACCTTTCAGACAGTTATTCTCATTGCATATATACATTCAAGCCTGTAGATAATAAGCAACAAATACCACTAGTGATCTAAGGTAAAACTGAAAACACATTTCCCAATTCATCACAATAATGTTGATAGCTTGGATGATAGGAGTGTTTATTAGCTTCCTGGTACATTTATCTGTTGGCTCACTGAGATTCTGGAATATAGTGGGAACAATGGCCAAAAATGTAATATTGAAACACAGATAAAAGTTGGTTCCAGAAATGTGTGTGGGTAAGGCTTTGCTAGAAAGCCAAGTGGCCTCCTCAGCCCCTTGACACAGCACTAAGAGCAATAAAAGTGATGTTATGTAAGATACAATGGTGTCAACTGGTTTTTTTGGCAATGTTTAGAGCAGAGCAGAGCCATTTGCTCATCCATACTCATGCAGCACTATATTCATGATCATGACTCTCAGGGCTCCAATTGTAATAATATTGACAGTAATAGCAGATATAAACTGAGTATATAATTCAAGCACATACATCTGAATACAAGTTCCATCTTTTTCTGAGTATTACTAAGGTAAGGGAAATATTCAGGTCTTGCCTTAGTTTCTGATGCTATTACTGAATGTTACACTCTTTGGAAAACTATTCAGGAAGATAAGATCCTTCCTGTGAACTGAAGGAGTTGTAAAAAACCTTTCTAAGGAACCAGAGAATTAGGTAAAACAATAAAAATTGAACTTTAATTTTCATTACACGTATACATTTGAAATTTAAACATGCTGCTTAAAAGCTCCATCTTTTGGTGAGGGAGTCTGGGTTGGAGTGGAAGTGAAACTTCTGAAGTTGGATGAAATTCTCTTTTAGATTAAAATTTTTTAATTACTCTATAACTTCATCAGAAATTTAAAAGAAAAAAAATTGCTAAAAAGTTCCAATGAACCACTATGAATGGAACTGTTGAGTTATTTTTGAATGCAGTCCCTGATGCTAGCATAAATTTAAATCACTTTAAACTGGGTAAATTATATTACAGCTATAGCTCAATGAAGAATTTCCCCAGTGACACAGAAGTCCTTCACAAGGTTTATACCTTGGGAACTCCACTGATCCCTAATTTTGTGCCTGAAGCTAACCCAAGGAGTAAAAAGCTGGTTGAAGAGTGAACGGAATTCTGTTATACAAGGATTGATAATGAAGATTCAAGATTTCTTGCCTCCGTTGTTTAGGGACAGATCTGTTAAAAGTCTGGGACAATTTCAGATCAGATGAATGCAGATGCGTGGTTAAGAAGAATTCAAATACAATAAACTCACTAAATTCAACTGTATTTATTGCATTTCTTTTTTCTGGTAGTTGCTATACTATTATTAATCAAGTAAGGTTCTTAGGTTACTGTCCTGAAATTATTGTTGCCCTATCTAGAATAAAGATAATAAGGGATTTGCTAATGTTTCACAGGTTAAGCTTTTCAAGGCAATTTTTTCTAAAAATACTAGATGTTCATCAGTAAGATCCAGATTAAAGAAGATACAAAAGAAATTATTTTACTGATGCAAATTAAAAAAACCCAAACAACTGTCAATGTTATTGGGACTTCTGTCTAGTCAGTAGCACAATTTCTACTGATTTCAGTGGGATCAAATTCAATCCCAAAGAATAAAGGTTTTCTAGGTGACTAGCACTATTAATTTGTTATATTTTCCTTCCTACCCACATCACTACTTTTCAAACATTTCTTAGCAAACAACTCATAACATTTTTCCAAAAGTCTCTCCCATAAAGGCAACTGAGTGAATGCAAATGACAAATTCATTCTCTTCCCTGAGTCTTTCCTTAAATCTTTTCAACACGGAGTTACCTGCAAATCCAGATACAATATACAACAAACATACCAGATCCTATATGCTGTGACAGCAGTATCTCCAAATGCCTGGACATTTCACTAGAGCTAGGCACATCCCTCAAATTCAAACATGTACACATAGAAATACCATCCATGTAGGACGCAGCCCCAGACCTAAAATGAGGCTACCTGATGCATATTTGATTTGCATCCATTAGCAGGTAGGTACTGTTTACCCAATTCCTTTAAAAGAGGTCATTATGTTATAGGTGCATTCTATTTCTCAAAAAATCTATGACCAAAGACATAAATATATTTTAGAAGCAAGTTTGTTTATTTTTGCAGTCTTCAATCTGTGAACTTTTATTTCTTCTTAATAAAAACAGCTATATGTACTTCAGTAGATAATTTCCACTAGATATCTAACGGTAGTAGCACAAATTTTTACTTGGTTCTTCACCTACATTGCAATTTTAGCCTTTATGCAGCCACATTCATTGCTTTGGTATCCACATATGCTATAGAACTCATATCCTAAAATCTCTGAGAAGAGCCTGTAAAAAAAAAGGAAAACAAAACTCTATTTCCTTGTATCACCTTGTCTCCAATTCTCAACACTCATTTCTGGGGAACTAATTTTCTCTTTTACTTTCTGTCTTCTGCAAATATATTTGAAGAATCTTTTATTGTTTGCTGATATATTCCACACTGCAACATTCAGAATTTCTTTGTGTTCTTCTAATTACCCTTTTAACTTGTTCCTACTTAAGCTCATAGATCTCCCAGTCCTCTCCTAAACAGACTGCTTATATTTTTCAGAAGTCTTCTGTTTATTGCTCATAGTAACATCTAAGTTGCTATTACCCACTTGATTAGATTGGCTGTCTTTCTATAATTTCCTTTCTTAAAGTTTCTGTCATTCTGTATGCATTGTTATTAATAAATATGTGATCTTGCTTGTACATATACTAATGCTGCTCTCTGCTTTATAGTCAGATAGGGTGCTGCAACATAGCTCAGGTTTATAAGGGATGCATTAGTATGTGCAAACCTTTTGGTAGGCAAGTAATAACATGGATATGGACGGAGCAATCTGACACTTTAACCATTAGCTCCAACAGTTTAAAATCAGGGCCATCTTCAAGAGACAAAGGAAAGGAGAGCAAATGCAGAGACAAGCCAATATTTCTAAAACTAGCTCTACCTATCACAGCATCCTAATGATTTACAAAGTCACTCCCAAGGTACGGTAGCATCAGATGGACAACATTCCTCCACCAAATGGAAGAAATTATGGTAGATCACACCCTTTTAGTCTACAACAGGATTTTGAGCCTTATTCCACATATCTGGAACAACTTTTGCAAATTTCATGGATATGACTGCTCTATGCCTGCAATCAAAGCAGAGGAATTTCACCGTTACAGGTTATTTCATATTCACCGTTGCATACTGTAGGTCACAAACAGGAAAATAAATGATAACTGACTATGTCTTATACACCAGACAAAGGCTTCTAGTGTATTTTTATTGACAGAAAATTAAGACAAAAAGAGCTTTAGATCTTTAGTTACTAGTTCTCTACTGTGATTTTTCTTAGAGCAATTTTTAACTGCATTTAAATACACCACCAAACCCCCAAAAAAAATAAAAATAGAAGAACAGTATTTATGTAAATTAAGGAATATCTGCCAGTGACTGATCTAATTAATTATTCCATTGGGGCTACATTCTCTGTTCTTCTCTTTGAGAGGTGAAAAAAAAAAGAAAATAAACGCTAAGCTGTTAACAGAAAGAATTCAGTAAGTTGCTATGACTCAGAAAACCAAAACTCCATTTGTGCAGCATGTATTTGTAGCCACTCACATTTTGTGCATCTTTAATCTTATATGAACAGCATTAAAAAGCTTAATACCAAAAAAATGCTGCAATTCCTCTTGACCACATTCCCCTTAAACTTTAAAAGATATTTTATATGTAAGATTTTAGACAACATGGCAAAAGTTAGAAAATGAGAAAGATACACATTTCATCCTGTAATTTCACATGTGTAGCTATATCTTAACTAGCTCTGCAGGGATTGGGTGGAATCCAATTTGCCATCATTTATTCACAAGCATACTGCTTATACTGTGTACTTTTTTATTATTATTCACCATTTACCCAATTATATCTATCCTTATTAGACCCCTGCTGAAGCCAGCAAGGCAGTTCTAGCTATGGAAGTCCCATAGCTTAACTTAATCCTATTATCTCCAGATAAATGGGGATGCATAGGGCTCTAGATGGCCAAATTTAGCTCTACTCTCCCTTCCCCATGAGGCAAAAGACTGTTCCTCATCCCTATGCCTGATGTAATTAAGATCTGGAAATATGCCCATTCCAATCCTTATCCACTATAAGCATCACTGTCAATGCTGAGAAATGAACTGCGGTTATGATGCAAAGCGTTGACACTTTAGTGACATTTACTGATGTGTTAGGCCTTTACAGTGGCTTGGCTCTATGTAGTTTATGTCTTCAGGAATTTAAAACGCCTGCCTAAAAATCTAATAAGAGGAAAGGGAATATAATAAGAGAAAAAAATTGATATTATTGACATGCAAAGACTTTATTACCTCCATAGTATTTGGGTAGATATAGATTGTCATTAAATTCTTGCAATATACAATATTTTACACATTTACAGAAAATGAACTGAATAGTAAAATAGGATCAATAACAGAAGTAAAACAGTTACTGAAAAAAAGCTTTTCTCTACTGACTCCAATAATGTAATAAACTCTACAATGTTTGTACCTGCAAAAAACCCACAAAAAATTACACCAAATACTGACTTGTATTGGATATCTGAAAAGAAGGAAAGAAAAAAAGAATAGCAGAGATTGCTGAATGTTGTGAACTAAGATCTTCATTCCATGGTTTGTCTTTGTAATACACTTCAGTCATGCTCTTTTCTTTGAATGCACACCTATATTCCACCTGTTCATCCCTCTCTATCCAAATTATTAGCGCACTCAATACTGACTTTTGTAGTGATTTTGGCAAAGATAGACAGAAAGATAGATAGATAGACAGACAGATAATTAGAGTAATCAACATGTTTTTTCATACAGGCCTGTCAATTTACTTTAATCTCCAACAATTCCAATCCTAGCCTTTTCTAAAGAGAAAATGTTAAGCACACTGACTGGTTTCAGGACTGAGAGGAGATCTTATTATATAATGGAGTCTTAGGCTGGTACAACTACACTAATATTCTCCATTAACCTAAATCAGATTTTAACCCCAGATTCCAGAGTTGAATGTTTTGTGCATTTGTAATGATGAAAATGCGCAAAGTTGTAATCAGACTCCTATGTAGGACCGGTGTTTATTTACTATAAACTTGGCTAAAAGGTTCCTAGGGACTAAAAATAGTTGGGTTATAATCCTGTCATTTGGTGACTTAATATTTTTATATTATCATGACATTAGCATAATTCTGACCTCTATTTTGCAGCATTTTATATGTTTCAAGCACTACTTTTGATGCTGTATCTGTAGCATATAGAATCATCAAATAGTCACATCATTCACTATTTACTGAACATTTAGTGTGAAGTATTAAGTCTGATTTAATGTTATTAGAGCCTCAGAATAGTGCAAAATACATGAATGTAGGCATTCATCTCTCAGTTTACCATAACACTGCCATAAAATGTTACTAAATGGGTGATAAACGTTTCTTCTCCCTTTTCCTTTTTAATTCTTCCTGCTGGATGCTCTTCCTCTACCCAGAGGGCTTGCAAACTGATGCCAACTCACCCACGTAGATCAATCATCAGGGTCTTTCTACTTGCCCAAGCTGCAGCTGAGCAACTGAGGTTGGCTCAGTTGCAATTCCTCATTAAAAGTAGTCTCAAAGTAACATCGAACTTTAGGTGTAGCATTTGGATTCAATTATGAATATTTTTTGAGTCAAAAGAATCAATTAAAAATATTTGACAATCTATGGCAAAACCAGTTTTTTCCCCTTTTTATTAAAGAAAATACGAAAAATGGAAATATTGTCATACATTGCTTGACACTCAGCATCTTTACCAGAAAGAACTTTTTGATTGTGAAACTGTTAGAAAGATGATTACACTAATGATGACATGTCTTTTCCTTTTAAAAAACTGTGTTATTTAAGATCTTCCTTTTTCAGAAGAAGAAGATGAAATTGGCAGTGTTAGAGGTTAAAGTCCTCAATTTTTATACAGAAATACGTTTTTCTTCACAGGTTGGCTACCTAATGTGTTTCAGCTCTGCATGCAATATTGCTTCATTCTGATTCTTCAACTCCTAATATTTGTAGTGTAAGTCAAGAAAAGGCCAGGCTGAAGATATTTATGGTGATTGCTACATGATATGGACACCTGCCAATAAATAAGTTCATTCCTTCAACCATTTCTAACTTATGTGAGATCAATATCCAGGCTCTCTAGCAATAACCTTGCATCTATAATTGATATTGTTTATTGTTTATTGCTCACAGCGTGTAGTGCTGTGAGCAATAAAAGGACTAAGAAGGGGCTAGGAGAATAAATATTCACCTAAAGAAAAAGTCTCCTGGAAACGTATCAATAAAGAAACAACCTATGATGCAACTTCCAAACCAAACTTACAATGTACTGGTATAAGAACATAAAACAAGAATAACTAATTAATATGGACAGTGTCATTTCTAAGCACAGGAGCAAATGAGGACATTCTAATGAATGGCCTATATATGTAGTCCTGAAAAAAGACTGATCCACAAGAACCAGTGCCAAGGAGTCATAACAGAGGGGAACTATGAACAGTTCCCACTTTCAGATAGGTAAAACAACATTTAATGGCTTTGTGCAAGTGTGAAGGAATGAACAGAAAGAAGAAAAGAGAAAACTGGGTGATATCACAATATACATGGTGTTTGGGCTGCAGTGCCTATGTGGCAATGTTCACACAGATATAACTCAGGCTGTGCCATAAAATGCCGCGTTGAATAAATATTCTACAGACAATGAGAATGAACTGACACAAGACATTGTATGCATCTCTGAACTATACAGGGAGCCAGGATCTTCGAAAGAAGAAGTTACAAGTGGTAGATTAATATTTATTTGTTCTCTTCCTCTTCTAATCTTAACTCTGTACTTGCTTAGTTTAGTTAATTTATGAAATCAACTCTAGAACAGAGAAATTGACAAGCACTCATTGAGGAAAGGATATTACAGTTTAAGAGCATGAAGGATAGCAGTATAAATGATATATATTTTGCTATTAAGTGACTCATCATAAAGGGAATTACAATGAGCATATATTAGATGTATTACAAGGTGTCAAAAAATAATTTTCTGTAATATGCAAACTTCCTGTTTCATGGTCATTCTTAGTAACAAAACTGTACTCTTCATCCCTCATTTTCTGGTCTAAATCCATTTTAAGTATATGCTTTTAGAGAACTCATTCATAGTTCATTTTAAGCATCAATACCTTTCTCACATGAATACACATCACCACAAATCTTTCCAACTCACCAAATCATCGTATATGCATTTTGCAACTTCTGTCTTCCACAAAATTAGTGAAGAGAGGCAACAAAAAGCTAGTGCTCTTTGTGGAGTTTGTCTTTCACAGCACATCCTGCCCCTTTACCACTAACAGCTACATAAAGGTTAGAAAAAAGTTTCAATTAGCATGCAATTTACAGAGAATATTAAGAGAACACAATAATACATTCATAACAGTCACTTTGAACTCCTGCAATTTACGGGAATACAATCTTTTTCCTAAGAAAACAAGCCCCTATGGTATTGTTCTGTTTGTCTGTATAGCTGCCTCACCAGAACACTGAACTTACTGACCTATTTAAACCAAATTTGAGAAAAGGGTAGATATCTCAGAGATGCTGAGCACCAATGAGCTTCATGAAATAAATGTCTGTATACAGGAGAATGATCTAAATTCTGAAGGAAAAGCTCACACATCAAAGAAAGCTCAGATGTGCTTTTGCTCACTGAAGTCTCCAGATTGTACATAGGAGTAGACCATAAATATATTTGGCTTCATTAGCTTCCCGCAATTATTTATTTTCTTGGCACTGTTTTGATTTTTTGATCCTTCAGGAGAAGCTTATTAGTAAATGATTTCTATCTGTAAATGCATTTCTTTTTCAGAAATTCATTTTTGCTGACAAGCAAAATGCCCCATCCCGAACACCAACTTGTGGAGCTCCAGGCTTAGCTAATCTTATGAATGTTTCTTCATGCAGTATCTCCTAACTTTCAAGACACATAACAGACACTAAGAAATGTATGACTATGAAAAGTATAACATTTTACATTCTATCTGTGAGGAAAGTGTAGAACTGCTTTTGAATCTGACACCAATTAATAGCTCTCTTCAAAAATCTCCTTTGAAAAATCAAATAGCATTTTGGCTTGGCTGGATTAAAAAAGCTATTTTAACCATTAAGAAATACTTTTATGAGTCTTTTAATTCTTACAGGGCGTTCTATTGCTGTTATCAATGAAAGAAAAATCAATTTTGATATAGCTGCAAGTTATCATTATTATAAATAAATAAAACTGTTTGGTTTCCATAGGCCCAATCCTGCAGTACATTAGCATCACTGGATGCTTTTCTGGTGTAAAGTCGAAAGGACAGGCCTTAATGAACTCAGTCAGAATTTGTGCATTCTACACAGAACTAAAAGCTGAGATTTAGATAAAGCAAGAAGTAGAGACTGTCAGGCCATGTACTGATGCTTATGTGTATTTATGAAATTAATCTTATGAGCTCAATAGCATACTCCAGGAGCTCCCATTAATGTCCATCGGAATTATCTGTATGTTACTACTACAGAACAGAACCTTGCAAACCTCTGTGGTCAGCTGAGAAACTTGTTCAGAGCTCCCAGGTGTTGATAAAGACACAACAGTAGCTACTGCTGAATGCAATCCAATTGAATGAAATTTATTATCTTCGCACTAGGAAGTTCCCAGACTAAGTTCTGGCACTTTCTGCTATGTGTCAGAATAGCATTTACTGCAGAATGCTCTGTTCTCTTGTTAAGCATTCAGACTGAACTTTCCTTTTTGGCTCACTAACAGAAGTCTGACCTATTTGCCTTTTGGAGGTATGCCAAGATGAGACTAGTAAGGTGCAAACTGACCTGCTCAGAGGTCACCAGCACTTGAAAAGAAAGGGTGCTCAGGTACTGTACTTGAGAGGAAATCATGCACCAACTAACTGACTAGGTGGGATTTACGTGGATTATCATAGATCAAAACTTTAGAAGGAGTGTCAACATGTCAAATTTTCTTTAAGAGAAGGTAAGAAGTTCATCCAAACATTCCAAGGGCTTTATTTAGCATAACACCTTCTGCTCTATGGCTTAAAAGGGCTACTACTGCCTCAAAAAAAGAGCATGTTCTGTCAGATTATTCAAAAGAATTTAACTTTCAGGAGAAATGTTATTTTAGTCCAAACATTCTTTATGAATCCTGTAGTAGTTTGCCATCTCAAGGCTGGAGATGGTTATTTCCGATTGGTAAATTCATTACCTCATTTTCTAACCTCCCAGTTCACCTCATAGTTCACAAAGGTGGATTTTCCTCTCTGTCTCTACAGATTCTTGACATCTGAGTTTCATATTTCTCTTTTTTTAACCAAATAAGACAATAATTTCCTAAAATAAGAGTGTATGCATCTCATAGCTAATTCACTATTCAATTATTCTTAGTAGGTACAGGTCATAGCTTCAGAATTTTAGTACATATTTTTAGTACTTACTGGCAGACATTTGTTTTGTTCCACAGAGGCTTTCTTGGGTGAATTTTCTGAAAGGTTACACTGTGTTCCATTTGCAAATGATGTTTTAAAGTACTGCATATTTCTTGTCAGTGAAAGCTTTTACACGAATACAGGATAACACCTTCAAGGATCTGACACGCTCAAAAAGAAAGTCATGGGACAGAAATGTCCAAATTTGTTACAGATCTGACTGCAAGAGAAGAAAATAGAAATTCTACTGCAATATCATCAGGAATGAATCACTACATGAGAAACAGCGAACATTGCACTGCGTGTTGTAGAATGATACGCACTTTTTATCAGTAATAATTTTTCCTTTTGCATTAGGCTGGGAGCGTTTTCCAGTGATGGCCCCACTTTCAATAGCATTGCTACCTGAACAAAAGATGTTTGAGGAAAAGAATACTGCTACTGCTAGTCTTTTATGAGTTTACATCTCAACCTTAACATTCCAAAATATATTTTTCTGTTTGTATTTAAACAGTTTTTACATTAATTCAAATTCATTTAGTCAGCATATCCTTCACAATAATGTTCTTTAAAATGTTTAACTTTTATATACTAGGTTTATCTCTTATGTTTCCTATATGCACAGATATATGTTTAAGCACTTATTTATTAATTCAATTTTTTAAAACTTTCATAAACAAAATGTATTATTTTTATCCTTTTTATAGAAGACTGTGAAAGAATCTCTTTGCTCTTAGTCAGCTAGTCGGCTGATGTTTTTTATGTATTTCAATTTTCTACATCACTTGGCATTATCAAACAAACCCATAAAAGACTCATCAGGCAAAGAGTGGGGAAATGGCCAGATGACTTAATCCAACAACATGACCTCACTCTCATGTCAAGACAGCGTTAAAGTCTTGTACTGTCTGTGCAATAGTGTTAGGTTAGAGCTGCACCACTTTCAAAATATTGAAGATATTTAAGAAAAGGATTTCCTCTTTTAAGTCTAATTCAAGTCTTATTGTCAGCCACTTTGTTTATTTTGTGGCTATGATGATTTATCACACCCTGCTTACTCTCTTGGGAGAAATCAGAAGCAACAAAGACAACTTTGAGAGATTTTGACTTTTGGAGAACACAGAAAATCATTAATTTTAAATCTAAAGACTACTTATTGATTCTAATGCCTGATAAGCATTCAACACATGCTTTAGGTTTGCTTATATTAACACAATCACTGTTCTGATTTAAAAAGGACATTTTCCGTGCTATTCAATACTTTGAACGAATAAACAGGCACTAAGGGCCAAATTTCCCTTAGCTCCACACCACATGCCACCATGAACTGAACCACAGATTCTGGAATTTGAGGAATTAACAATAACTTTGCATTTGATGAATTTCACAATAAACAAACCAGATGCTCCGAAACCTGAGATCTTTATGTTTGTAAGGCAAGACAACAATCTAGCAGTGTTTAATGTTCCCAGTAGAGTCAATTACAAATGGGAATATGCTTAGCAAACAACTGAAACAAAATCTAAATGCCGTTGATGGTGCACAACCAGCAAAAGCCCGTCCATAGCACATGGGACATCTAGAAATAATCAGTACTTATTTTCACACTTAAAACCACATGCTGTAGAAACTTGCTGTATACTGTAGACAAAGTACATGAGCTCTCTTCTAGAGAAGCTGCAATTTATAACAAGGCTGATGTTGGGTTAGTGTAGGTTTCTGCTATGGGCTCCTTCAATACTGAAGACCTACATCTGAGTTTGACTTTTGATCATAAGAGGAGATCAATAATTTCAAGATGCAGTGCTGCCTTCTCTTAGGGATTCTGGAGTAAAAAAAAGTAGTCATATTTGCTACTGCCTAAAACCTCAATACCTGAAATATGCTGACAAATTATGGTGAGTCAGCTCCTCACTAGGCTTCCTAGCGTTGGGGGGAATACCCACCCTGAAAACCAGAAGCAGAAAGTGGTGGCATATGCAATGTGAAGCGGATGGAGAAGAAGGATTGAATGGTCAAGCAATTTCCACAGCTGAAAATTTGCCCCATAAAAGTTCTATTATATTTCATGTTTCTCTTTCCTGCCAGCTGTCTCCTACAGTTGCCTCTCCTAGGAAAAATACATCAACACAATGAGGATGAGTTCTTTAGCCCTTGTCTGAACAACAATTTATTTTAAAAAGAAAGTACTGAGAATAGAAAAAATAAATGAAAATACAATATTAACTGCACATCAGTCACTTGTTCCAAAATTATGCATTACCATGTAATTATCTCAGTATACAAGTGAATGAAACATGCACAACCTCCTACAGAAGTGTCTTTGCAATGGGTTTGCATGGCAAGGTTTTGGTAGCAGCAAGGGCTAAAGTGGTGGTTTGTGTGAGAAGCTGCTTCCTCCAGAGGCAATACCAGCTGGCTCCAAGACAGACCAGTCACAGGCCAAGGTCAAGCCCAACATCAACAGTTTGCAGCACCTCTGAGATAACAGATTTAAGAGAAAAAAAGTTACTGTGCAGGAGCAACTGCAGCCAGAGAAGAGAAGAATAAATGAGAGAAACAACTCTTTGGACACCAATGTCAGGGAAGAAGGTGGAGGAGCAGGTGCTTCATGCACCAGAGCTGAGATTCCACTGGAGACTGTGGAGGTCTACCCTGGAGAAGATATCCACCTTCAGTCCATGGAGGACACCACACCAGAGAAGGTGGATGCCTGAAAGGTGATGTTACTCTGAGGGAAGCAGGGTCCTGGCAGGACCTGTGGTTCCATGGAGAGAGAAGCCCATGTTGAAGCAGATTTGCTGCCAGGACTTGTGACCCCACAGGGTACCCACACTAGAGCAGTCTTGCTGAAGGACTGAACTGGTCCCTAGAAGGGACCCATGGGGAGGGCTCACATTGGAGAATTTTGTGCAAGACTTTCTCCTGTGGGAGGGACCCCATTCTGGAGCAGGGGAAGAGTAAGGAGTCCTCCCTCCGAGGAGGAAAGGAGCAAAAGAGACAACAGGTGGTGAACTGACTGCAACTCCAATTCCCCATGTGCCACTGGAGGAGAGGAGGCAGACAATTTGGCAGTCAAGTTGAGCCCAGGAAGAAGGGAGAGCTGGGGAGAAGATTTTGGAGATTTGGGTTTATTTCTCTCTATCCTACTCTGCTTTGATTGGAAATCAGTTCAATTAATTTCTCCAAGATGAGTCTGTTTTGCCTATGATGGTAATTGGTGAGTGATCTTTCCCTGCTTTTTTCTGAACCACAAGGTTTTCTTGTCCAGTTGAGGAGAGGAGTGACAGAGTGTCTTGATGGGCACCTGCTGACCAGACAAGATCAACCCACCACAGCCTTCAAGAATTTTACAAGCTGCAACAGAAATTAACAAGTCTTCACAGTCCATTTCTTTCCAGTCTCCTCCCCTTATTCTGCCAGCTCAACATGGTATATTTCTCAAACAAGTGGGGAAGTTTATCCTTCTTAAAGGGTAACTCATCAACAGACTACAGTTTCTTTCAGGTTTGCTTTGGGACTTGCACATCCACAGTAGGTATGAAAATCTCATCCTGCAGTCTCTTGTGTACACATGCATCTGTCTTGAATGGGTCTATCCACTTAAATACCTCATGCCTGTGTAATGATCATGATATCGCNCCCCCCCCCCCCCCCCCCCCCCCCCCCCCCCATTTATCCTGCTATGCTATTTTGCCTCTCAGGGATAACATAAAAGCAAGTAACCAGCTCACGTTTCGAAAAGTAGTTCTTAGAAATACACTTATAACTAACTTTTAAACAACAAAGTATAGCAGTCAAAGATACTGAAATGGAAATGCAGCTCAGTTCCATTTTGTTGGCTCAAATAGAAGCAGGAGTGACTTGATAACTCTTTAATCCTGTGGCACAGAAAGACTATAAATAACAAGAGGGAGGAGTTCTAAGAAGCAAATAGTTCCCTGGACCTCACATCCCCTGAAAAGCAGGGAAAAGAGGCAGAGAAAGTGCTCTGCTCTGCTGTGAATGACTCTTGCAATGCTCTTGATACAGTGGACTGTCTTCGTAGAGTCTTCTTACTTTCCTCATTGCAGACAGGAAGAAAAGGATTGAATGCCATTTTCCAAACTCACCAAACTCCTGAAAATATTAGAGTAATGTTGGAGGGTTTTTTAACCCCCAACCTTTGCCAAAGGAATTTGCAACTTAAAAACTCTAAAGCTTGATCTAGCTTCAAAATACACAGATGGCCAAATGGATCATTATTGTTGCCCTTCACATTTTGCCATCCCTGTGTTTTTAACTCCTACTAATGAGTCAAAAAGTTGTGTCATTGGATGCAACTAGCAGATTTTTGGTGTCTTTCTTCACTAGCATGTTCCAAGTATTATACACTGCTTGAAGACTTCTGAAGACACAAGATGACAAACTTTCTAAAAATATCTGTACTTTCCAGTTACTGCATAGTTTGAAGAAAATATTAAACCCAGTCTATTTTCTGATATTTTGATATATGCATATGGGCAAAAATGTGTACACACAAACACAAGAGAAAACTTGGTGCAGAAATCATCTAAAAAATTCATTAATTTTGATATTCCAGCTCAGCAACAAAACATTCCGTAAGAACACATTTTTTTTTGGTATTTCAGAAATGGATTATTCTACTAGTACAGAAAGCAATCTACTGGTAACTTCTTTCTCTTCTAAATTTTATAAAGGGCTAATAATCATTACAAAAACTGAAAAATTGTTGTAAAAGCAAAAGCAGCAAGCACCACCCACTCAACATCACAAACAGAAAGAGCATACCGTGGTAATCTTAAAGGTCCACCCAGGTTCATATGAGCTTTCTCTCTGAAGAAGAGTTGAGAATGCAATTCAGAAAACCAGACTCTATATTCACAGTTTTAACTCAGCATCTATACTCCTTTTAAGTATAATATTCTTCTACCAGTACCCACTCTACAAGGACAGAACTATCCATGACTCAGAGGCCAAGGAGAAGACAAGAATGGAGTAGATCATGATTAATGATTTATTTATTCGAAATTATTTTTATTGGGAATTTTGGAGAGTACTGGCAACTTCACATTTTATATATTGCAACCAAGTTTACAGAAGTTGCTGTCTCCCAGTCCTTCAGAAACAGTATTCTTCTTCACAATACCAGTTAATATTTAGTAATTCACTGTTCTGCTTAAATGGCTCAGATTTTCAAAGCTTCTTAGGCACTTTCTCTCACCAGTGATTGAAACCCAATCAGCCTACCCTGTCAATTCTGTGTAGAAATATTCTCCAGCAGGCACAATGAGTTATTTTTTGTAGCTGCAGATTTAAAAAAATAAAGCACATTTTTTTCCCCCTTTGATTCATTGTGAAACTGAGATCAGTACTGTCCTTATGCTAGTAATTTTTAATTGCCATCAGACACATGATGGTTTAGAGTTGCAGGGAATTAGCTTCGTTAATGCATTAGAATCTGCAAAGCTCTTTCCCTCCTATTTGCTGATCAGAAGCAGCACTTCTTGAAACAGATTTAATCAGAAAACACTGAAACAGAAAGTTAAATATTGCCTCTATTATTTCCTAATGCCATCCTTCACAGAGTTAAGCAACCACTAAATGTTGATAATTTTCCTGATGTGACTCTTACTGCTTAAAGAGTCTATCCTGTTTAAAAATGTCATGCATGTTGCTATTCCTACAGTTTCATCATTTGTCAACAAATCAACTACCTGCTTAGCAGCCCTCATGAGGGATTTAAAATAGCTGCCATGAAAATCCTGTGCATTTACTATTTTTATAACAAACTTGATTGTCACCTATGATATTTCAAAGATCACTTCTCATATAGACATCATGCTGGAAATTAGATGCAGGGCTTTGCTTTCCATGGAACATTATGCAGAGGCACTCTGGCTAATAAATCTTTGTAGCTAATGCATTCCAGATGGAAGCCATGTCTCAGAGATTTAACCTTCCTAAACCCTTCCAAAAATTCCTCCCATCAAAAGCTTCCTGAATGAGATATGTTTGATTGAAATAGGATCATCAATACATGACATCTAAGTAATAGTACAGATGATTACTGCCTGCAGAAAAATTGCTATTTCCCTTCACACAAAGACATTGTCTTTGCACAACCACAGGGCATGAAGATGGACCTTATGTGTTTTACCTGATAGCTTAAATGTTTTTCCTAAACTCTTAAAGCTGTTAACAGATATTACAAAGAAAACATCCACTTCTGTTCCTTTAACTTGGGTAAATGCATAACAAATACTGCTAAAAAGAGGAATCAAATCTCTCACAGAAGCCACTAATTAACATCACTGTTTAATCATGTCACCAGGTTTAGCCAGTCTACATCATTAGTTTATGTCAGACGGAAGCAATGAAACATCTAAACACCTACATGTAGATCCTTATGAAATCAGTCATGTGAAGTGGTAAGGTCAGTGTTAGACAGAGCTGCAGCTACTCTCTACTATTTAGAAACCATTACAAATCACCTTGCTAACAGATGAATGCAGAATAATTTTAGAATCCTTAGATTTTCTTGTAAGGTAATTTCTTAGTAACAGCTCTCAAATGTAGAGCAGTATTTTAATCCCATCTGTGAAAGATGAAAAATAACCTGAAGTTGTAGCCAATTCTCTATGTTTCACTATTGGCAGTGTTCAAATGGCAAACTGCTTTATATTGCTTCTACTGTTGAACTTCTGAACTCTGCAGTCCTTGGTCTAAAGAAAACAATTTATTAAAAAAAGTACAAAACAAAAGGACTCTAAATCTCACAACTGTATCAGAGCACATTCATTATGTGAAAACCTAAACAAAGTCTTAAAATGAATATGTAAAATCTTTAGGTACCAAAGTTTTATGTCATATGTACCAAACTTCTGTAAAAGTCAAATCTTGGAAGAGTTTTGTGTAAGGTACAATTACATTTCTTATACAAAAGTAGTCCTGACGTGTGCAGTCACAGTACAAGCTTGGCTCATAAAAGTATGAATGACAAGTACAGAAACAATTCTAAATCAGACTATGTAATTATCTTCTTTATGTTAAACCTTTAAAATTCTTAAGAGCCCCTTTCTGATGCATGGTTCATTTTGATCCACAGGGTTGTAATCTTCCATTAAAAGTCGATCACACCCAAATGTCATTTGCAAGCCTTCAGATGAGAGTTAACAATAGACCCCTAACTGTGGAGATGGAGAAAAGATCAAGCACACTTCAGGTGGAAAAGCTGCAGGAGCTTTGCACACAGTCAGACACCTGGGCAAGGTTAGCTGTGCTGTGGCATCATATCACTTCATTCAAAAGGAACTTCCTCTACTTAAGTGTTTGAAAGATAATAAGCAACCACCATTGCTGAAGATCATTTCATGTGGTTTAGTGTCCTCAGCCAAAGGAGAAAGTCAATGTTGGATACGTATTTTTACATCAAGGAACTACGCCTACCTGAACTTAATAAGAAGCAGAGAAGAAACTTAATAGGAAGTGGAAGATATTTCTCTTCATGGAAGGCAAGTGCTTCTTACTGCCTTAGTCAGATATAATGTCACTATAGAATATGAATTGTCTCTTTACTTATTCTATCAATCTGAGTCAGCTTCAGCGAAATGGTGCTTCAAAAAGGCAGCGATAAAAAAAAAAAAAGCTTTTGTCTGCTTTTGGAGAGGCTCCTTTCAAATGAGATTAGAAAGTTTGGGTCCATTTTTTCTTGTCTAATCCTATTATGCTCACTAATGAACTCAGTTTGGCTCAGTGGTTAAAATAAAAGCCAGTGGTTGTGTCCTAAAAAGCACAGATCCTCCTTCAGAGAAATATATTAAACTGTACAGCTCAATATTACACATTTGTACCATCCAAAGAAGGATTTTCTAAGATATGTTGATGACTGCACTGTACAGCACAAGTATTGAACAGTTTTAATTGAATGAGAAGACATTAAACTAATATAGATCTTTGCTACACCTTAAGCTAAATAGAAGGGGTAAAAGGACTACACTATTATTAAGATAAGACAAGGAGATTTTTAGATAAAACTCTGTCTTTGGAACAGTAACTCCTGCAGAAAACCCTCAGAAACAATAGATACTAAGCTTGCACTTGCAAGAGACCTTTGCTTTTGTGATATCAAAGCGTCAAGTGGCCTTGAAATATGTACAATACTGAAATTTGGTCTGGAATGTAGTTAATTTTTATCAGCATGCCAGCCTGCTCCCAACAAAACCATTTTTAATTCGAAGTATCTCAGTCATAATCACAGGGTCAAACACACTGCACTCTACAGCAGCTAAAAAAATGTCAGAATTAGCAAATACAGTTATGGCAACATATCAAGATGGGAAACCACTCTAAAAGTTTTCCACAGCATTTTTAGGGATTTTACTACCAAACAGAAAAAGGCTGTTGACATGGGAAGAGGAATTTAGCTTACGGCCCCTTTTACCAAAGAGCCAAGAAGAACAGGCTGTTCTATCTAATGACTGTCTTTGATATTGAAAAGGCTCAGTCTTTTTATGAAGATAGACATGGAGGCTACCTGGACCTCTTGACTATCACAGGAGTGCTTAGGAATCTAGGTTGTTTAGAACTTGATAAAGAAGGGACAGATCACATGTTGCAAACTTCACATTCTCATGAATCACTAGGTATTTTTCGAAATGAGAGGGACACAAGGTCTAAGCAGAACTAGACTGATAAGAAGAAAACAGGATGCCCCAAGCAGAGAAGTCCTTTGGGGATGGTTTCCTTACGCCTTTTTTTTTTTCCTCCTTCACCTTCCCTTTTGCCATGGAAGCCAGAAGGTTCTAGAAGTCTTTTGCCGTAAACAGGATCAGGATGAGGGCTGTTCTTTCATGTTCTTTCTCTCCTGGGAGAGTAAGACAAAAGTGCTGAGGGGACTCCTCAACAGTCTCTGCTGTCCTGATGGAGAAGCAACCATATCAAATAACCGAACTCACAGAGATATTGCTAAGACTAGTTTTACAACAGTTACAGAGAGATTCAGCATCTGTACATGCAAGCATCTGACTTAGTCTCAGAAACTTATAAGGGAGCATGATAACGGAATGAACTGTTGCTTAAAATTGGAAGTGCTTTAATAAGATTCTCTGTCTTTTAAAGCAGATTTCAGATTTAAATGCAAGAAGGGAACAAAGGACACAGCACAATAATGTATATACATCACATGAAATGTGATGACACATATATAAATGCTATAAATGGGGAAAATGCAGTGAAGATGGTAGAGTTCTTCAAATTCTTCAAATACTCCCCAAGCGATCTGTGGCCCAAATATTTCCTGAGTCAGATATGGTTTCTGTGCTCTATGAAAAAAGCCAGTATCATCAAGAAGGAAAGGTTAAAATGTAAAAAAAGTAGCATTGGAAACCCATTTATTCACAATTAAATGGTGCAGGGACAATGCTGGAATAGTTAAATCATAGTTTTTCCATCTCCTGGCTGCCTCACAGCTAGAGAAAGAGTCACCTTCCTGGTGAAGTTGACTATATTAAAAAAAAAATAAAAAATTGTCTAGTCTTCATGTTTCTGTTCTGGATGGAGGATACAGAACAACAAAAAAAATCAATAAACTTTAACTCCCTCTACCCTCTGTGAACAAGATGTACTGCCAGCTTCTCTGCTTACACACTCTGACTGGTGTAATGTGAGGTCACTATCCAGATTAGTTCTCTCATTTATTATCTTTCAGTTAGAATCTCTCTCCTGCCAATAAATAAGTGAGAACTTCCAGGATAACACGGATCACACTTGCTCTTCCTGTGAGAGCAGACGCTCAGAAAGGCAGAGCACAGCAGTCACGGCACAGATTTATTTATTTATTTTGATTGTTGACCTTCGTACTCTCTTAGTGTTCACCATATTCAGAGCAGACTTCCTTTGTAGAGAAAGGCTGGAAATGGTGTTTACCTGATGAAGGACCTATGAGTATAATCTCATGGACTGTGATTTCCACAAAACAATCTGTGGTATGCTAGTGCTTGAAGCAGGACTTGGGGAAAAAAAGTGATCAGTGAGGCATAGAACTGCAATTAAGTCTAAATGAATGGGAGTTCTTTCTCCTAGGCCTTGCCAGACTCCAGCATGCTTCTTACTGCAATCTAATATTTGTTTTCCCTTTAAAATGTTTTACTGCATGCACCAATTCAATAATTAACTAGTCTTGAACAGGTATGTTATAAAAAATTTAATTAAAAGATTCACAATAATGGAGAAGCTTCTGTGTAAGATAAAACTAAATATCATCTCTCTTCAATTTTAAAAAAATTGATGAAGTGGGAAAAAGGTAGGACTATACAAAGTCACAAGAGGTCCAGAGAAGCTAAGGGTGGAGCAGGCACATTTCCCACATCCAGCAACACTTGGAGGCAACCAGTGAGGTTAAATGAAAGCAGGTTTCCACAAAAAGAAGTATTTTTTTCTGCATAGTGAACACTTTCAATCACTTGTTGACATGCAAGATCGAGAGGCCAAAGTCCTACACGTATCTGAAAGCAGTTCTTAAACTCAACAGTGAGATATTAAAAAAACCCCATAAAAGTGTGAAACTTCATTTAGCTCAGAAAATCCTTAAGGTGCAGACAGACAAAAGCAGGAAGAAAATGGTACTATATGCTTGCCTTACTCTAATACTTTTCCCCATGTATTTCATAATGGCCACAGCCAAAGACAGAACACTAGGGTATGTGAATCTTTTTTGTCTTACCCAGTAGGACCACTCATCTTCCTTGTCACAAATTTGGGCCCTCAGTAACTCCAAATGTAGAAAAGATGACCATGTCAGGATAAAAAAGGTTATACAGGCAGTTCACACATATCAGACACTGATCATAATTAGAGTACTTGCTAACCCTGTGAGACAATTTATGTCATAATTCCCCAAAGTTAATGTAAACATCAAGGGAAGCATCCTACATGGTGTACCTTATTGCTCATTTAAGTTTCTGTAGTTATACAGGCATATATTTTCACTCAGAAACTACTGTGCCGCAGTATGCTATGACATGCTTTGTTTGATTATTGTTAGTCAGCATTCAGTTTTTGATGGATGGAGAATTCCTTTTTAGCTTGTTTAATGTTGTATTTTCTGGTTGTAAAAAAAAAAGAGAGGATTTGAAGCTCATGCTTGCCCACATCTAAGTAAAATAATAAATTATTGTATGCATTTCACAGTTCAAGAATTCATTAAATGTGTACTGGAAGAGAGAGTGCAGTTCTGATGACACAGGGAAAAAAAGAGAAAAAAGGAATAGAAAAAGGAAGTCAGCATGAGTTCCTGTGCTCTGCATTAGAAAGTAGGAAACATGGATATTACTTCTGGATTCTGTCCCTGGTTTACTGGATTAAAAGTCCCAAGAAGCAGCAGAACAATCACAGTCTTTAATCCAAAGCCAGTTCAGGTCAATGGGAGTATTTTCATTAATTTCAATGGGTTTGGATCAGACCCCTAAGCCTTGTGAAGTAACTGCTTGTAATGTCACTCAACATCAACTCTGACCACTCTAGGAGCCACACTGGCAAACTAATAATGAAATCCACTCTCATTTCGACACTGAAGAAAAATTATTGTAATGCTTTTTAATATTGTTGGCAGGTAAAAGACAGCAGCAATGGTGGTACTGTGTGTGCATGTTTATAACTAACTTCTAACTAAAAGCAAAACAGCCTCAGTGAAGGTCTTTTCTAGTAAAGAAATCATGAAAGAAGAATGGTGCATTGTATGTTATTTGACTCATTTGGCAGTTAACCAACCAACTTGGCAAAGAGGAATCTCCTTTAATTTTAGATACTAATGTTTGAAATACACAAAGGCATCAATTGCAATAAAAACCCAAAAAACCAAAATCAATCCCAAACCTCCATCCAAAAAGAAATATTCTATGTAGTGTAATGGCTGCAAAACACCTCATTTTAAAACCTTGTTTCTAATTTGAGATATTCTGGGGCTACCATTACTTTTTGAAAGTTGGCTGCAGTGACTTAAGAGAATTCAGCTGGCGATCTCACCGAGCTTTATAGCAGACAAACAGATCATTAAATCCAACAACATGGCTAGTATTTTCTCATCACTGAGATGAGAGTGGTTACTCCAGGTGGCAGCACCCTTGATTTTTAAGGAGCTTAGATTACTGTGTTTAGTGTGCAACAGAAAATTTTAGAAACTAGATTCCATTTTGACAAGGGGTATATTAAAGACTTGTTTCTGGTGGACATGAAGTAGAGAAGATGAGTATTTCAACTGAAAAAAATGACATTCTACATACTGAACTTATCCCAACCTTGTCATGTTTTCATTTTTTGGCCCTTAATTATTACTGATGAGGGAGCTATCTCTGGGCACAATTTGAGTCTCCCTGACATTTTCTGGAAAGGAAAAGAGAAAGACAAATCTTTGAGTAACTTTATGTTCCTAATGAGAAGTTGGGGCCTACACAAAATACATTTAAGTGTTCAGTTCATGCTTACAAGCCTAGTGCAGCACTACTCAACACTTCCTCTCCTTTTAAAATGCTCAATTTACCACTGATGTTAGAAACAACCCAACTACTTTTCAGTGCTACTCTGCCAACATGTAACAAAGAACAGCACTCCATCCTATGTCATCTTAAACCGTACACTATGGTATCCCTGGAAATGATGCATCTTTAGATACATCAGCAAGTCTTGCCAAAGTTCAAACTACTTACGATTTTCTGAAGTGGACAAATAGAAAACTAGAAATCTAGTTTCCAAACTAATAAGGACTGATTAAGTGAATCTACTAATGCATTACTTGAGCAAATTTCAATTTTCTTTAACTCTATTATATGTATTTATTTTTCTACAGTATTTGTACATTGCTTATAATGAAATTTACAGCCCTACTTATAACATCACCATGCAGCAACAAAGAACATATTCAAGCTAATTTGAATCACATAGAAGAAATAAAAAAGATTTAAACAATTTTCAGACAGTACATGTAGTACAGAACTCCACAGAATAGCTACACTGTATAAATCTCGAAGCTGTATAACTGTATGTAACTGTATATATAACTGTGTATAACATTTGTATAACTGCATAACTCTTATGCTACTTTTAAATCAAGTATTTATCCTTGGAAAAATTAACTTCTTAAATTATCTATAATAATAATTTAGGAAAAAATATATGTTTCACAATATGCTGATGTTCTTCAGAACTTCAAAACGTGTATTTTAAATGTGCTACATTGTAAGCATTAGAAAACAAAGCATCCTTTGCAATTTTATATTTCAAGGGGCGTATGCTTCCTTTAATGAGAAAGACGCTCCTGAGTAATAGTGAATCTATCATATATTTTTATATATAGGTTTATTTGTGGTGCATGTGTGCACATACACCCAAGTACTATAGATCAAGCCAGGCTGTCCAGCAGAGGGCTCCTTTGAAACAGAAAGTGGAAAAGTAGGCAAAGTCAATATATAGACAAAACGGAGATTACAAAAGTATTATGTATGCTAAGGCCCAGCAATTATTGTAGCAAATCACCGACATATAAATGGTGCATTGATGTAATAATTGTAATAATTTTTTAAAGAATTAAATACTTTCATGAGACCCTTTGGAGAAAAGTGTGGAAAACAAATGATTTTTCCTTAAAACCACTCTAATCTTCACATTTTCCTTCATTAAGGCAATGTGTGCCTACTAAGAACATCAGTTTAACTGTATTTTTATTTTCAGTAAAAATAGCTATAAAGCAACTGTAGAACTTGAAGAAAAACTGATTTATCATATACATATATACAATACTAAACTGAAAGAGAAATGGCATTAAAGAAGTTTTTTCTGTTTTTCTTTCATGAAAAATATAGAAACAGAGAACTGAAGGGAAGCACAAACCTGCTGCCCCATAAAACCATATTTTGAATCTACTCATAATCAACTTCCATTTTGTGATAATTTCCTGATAGTGCTGGTCTGCGAAAAATCTTTTGTTTTGCCTTTCAGAACCAGAAAATGCTACTGTGACAGTAAAGGGTCTCTCTCAATTTTTTTTTCAGTTTCTATTTTTTCATTTCCACTCATTTTAACTTATTTCTTTGCCGTTCCCAAGCAATACTAAGACAATATTTTTAGTTATAAAGCATGCATAAGAAGCCACTAAAAAGAGTAAATTGTTCTGATCTTGCATATCAGTTGAAGGTTAAAATACTGGTAAATCAGTAGTTGAAATGCCTACAACAAATTTACACAATACATTTTTTTGCACTTTCTACATTCTTTCATTTCCCCCCAACCCCTCACCCCAAACTTGGTAGTGATACTTGTAAAAAATACAAAAGAAAAGAAATGTGTTTGAAGTCAGCTATGTTTCCAAAGTCCCATTAGGTAATCAGAAAAGGCAAGTGATAGAGACGGTCAAATGTTAATGAGTTTTACAAATACAGGCTATTTGATATTTCTTATATAATATTTTCACTTTTTCATAAGTTCTATCACAGCAATATGCCTACAGGTGAAAAGGAGTAGGATTATGAGGGAACATTTAAAGAGGATTCATATACATGCTGCAGCTGAATATGGCTCCCATTCCACTCAGCTATTGTATCCATTAATAAAACAAAAGAGGAGTATGTAAATCACACAGTAGGATTCTCTTTTCTTCTAATATGTGCTGATAGAACTGATTCTTCTTGCCTCATTGTCAAGGACAGACATTTCCCATGACTGCAATGATGCAGATTAGGACCTAAAAGCATCCTCAATGGACAATTTCAAAAAGCCATTTGAGAAAATTCTGTACCATTTAAGCACACAAGTTGTTATAGAAGAGCATATATAACTAAGGACCACAACCAACCTTGTACAGAGCTTACTGTCTGAAGCAGGCAGAATGTGCCTGAATACTGTGCAGATCCGTATTTTCCGGAGTAACTGAACCTAGAAACAGAAAACTTTCTTATCCATGCTGTTGCTGTTGTGGGGCTAACAGGACTTATGAGGTTGCCACTTGGCTCTTGAGAAAGCAGTTGTGGAGGGGGGAAATTTGGTCATCCTGCTGATCTCTACATATTCTATTCTGCACAATTTTGACCTGTGCACATTCTTTCATTACAGAATCCATGTGCTATCTCCTGTGCCCCTTGCCAGCCTGCCCACACAGCCAGAGCCAAAGCTGGAGCTGGGCTTTGAACAGGATATAATTTTGCAAAACTTAGAGAATAACTGTATTATAACATCGTCTTCACACAAATGAGGGAAAATGAAAGACGATGGAAAGCAAAATTTTATCTTTCCTATAGACTTAAAATTGCATAAACACTTTATATTTTCTTCTTCTTTATATATGAATATCACATTCTGGTATTTA
The DNA here is from genome assembly GCA_013396655.1 of Campylorhamphus procurvoides. Classification (NCBI taxonomy): domain Eukaryota; kingdom Metazoa; phylum Chordata; class Aves; order Passeriformes; family Dendrocolaptidae; genus Campylorhamphus; species Campylorhamphus procurvoides. Next base: position 357,511 of record WBMV01008995.1, on the reverse strand, counting down.
TGTTGCAACTAGCCAGACAACATTTGCTAATAACAGCTACTTTTAATACAGCATATCAAACTGCTTAACCCCTTGGCTTGCCGGGCAGTTTAGAAGCTCCTACTGTGATGTTTTTGTTCTCACATATGTGCCTGTAAAGGCTGTCACAGTCCTCATTAAATAAACAGACATACATGCCAATTAATAATTTAATTAACAGGGAGAATCTTGACATAGAGCTAGGAGGTGAATTGCTAGCACCTGAATTGTCTTATCTTAAAATACCAAGCAAACAGGTTTTAGTCCCACCTCTAAAGTTATGCCACTGTAATCAGATTTTGTATCCACAGATTGTTAGTTCTTTATTTTACTGTCATAAAAAGTTGTCCATTACTATGTACAATCCTATAAATAAGGGCCTGGGCATTAAAGTAAAGCCACGTCTTTCAATTTTGCGAGTACTCCCAATATTTTACGGTTCTAAATTTTACCAGGATTATGTGTGGCATTTGTATTTGAAGCATGCTTAGCTTCACAGCTTTTTATTTGGATGAATATAATTGTTTTAATATTCCAAATACAACATTACTGTTATTATTTTGAAAAGTACTTTTTCCACTTACACATTCCCCTGAAAATGCAAACGTGCATCTACTTTTCTGTTCTTTTATAGCAGCATAGAACATTTCTGACATTTGGTTTGGGACAAGTCCCTTGAAATTGCTTTAGGAAGGTACAGTTATCTCTTTTTGATGCAAGTAGTTTGCTAACAGCGTCAAAATTATTTCTCTATGAGAAGCAGATACACTAGCAGTCCTCATGGATTTGTATCATTTTTTCACTTCTAATTTGGGTATATATTGCCAAGTCTCCCTGCACAACATTTCTGTTATCTTCCGTTCCTTGCTCATCTGCTCAAGCAGAACTTTGTCAAGACTCCCATCACCATGCTTCTGTCATCCCTTCTTTTACTGCCCTGCAAACAACATCTACCTTGTCTATTTATTCAAAAATGGTATTAAATTTAGGCATTTCCCAGGCCAATACCCTCTAATGCCATGATTACTGCCACTTTATCTCTGTTATCCTTTTCTTACTAAATCGGGCACAAGATACTTTTCCAGGTACTGTCTTGCCTATTCACCCTCTCTCACTTCATATACGAATACTCATTGTCTGTTTCTATTCCACAAATCATGCACTTTTGATATACCAAAATTATCCAGGTAAAACTCTATGCAACTTTAATTGCTGCACTTCATTCAAAATAGCTTTTCCCAAGCACTCACAATGTCATTTTCCATCTTTACATCAAATCCCTGCTTGAAAGGGTCCTCTACTAATGAAGTTTCACTAAAATCCATAGCAGATCTGGAAGTTCAATGTTTCTCTGCAACCTAAAGAGAAGTGATTCTGCAATAAACATTTCCTCTTAAGATCTCAGAAAGAAGAACGACTACTCAAGAAATTTTAGTGACCAGTCCTGTTAACTTTTGGACCACTGACAAAACAGATATATATGGGTATAGGATTCCAAGCAGTACAGTTCTTATATTTGTACAAATTCTGGAATGATAAAAGAGATACAACTTTGCAATGGTACTACATTCCTTTTCCTCTCAACTCTTTTTTCCCCCCCTCTTTATTGTAGTGTGAGGAAAGAAAAGTTGTGAACTATCATTGATTTCAAACTTTGTATCCATGTAACAAACTACACCTTGTGATTTAAAGTAATTTTTTGACTGACTAGGTCTGCACATTTGGCCAAGGCAACATTGACAGCATAAAACTTCTACACAAAAAATCTAAAAGAGCATCTTTGAATCATATGCCTTTCTTGTCCAATCTGCAATTTCAGGCAAGCAGTATGACTTTTGGTTCAAAAAGCAAATAAATAAATTGGCATTTACTTTAAGCATATTCCTGTCCCTCTTTCACAGTTCTTGATGACTCCTGTCACTTGCTGTATGTTCACATTATGCAATGCTCATAATGCCCTGCTTTTCTGGATTCTCTCTCCATCATAGTATTCCCATTGTTGCCCCTATAAAAGCTAACAACCACTGTAATTTTACAGTGAGATCAGCTAGTGTAGGAATAAAGCTCAAGAATATATCAGTATCAACATGTAGCTGTTTAGTGTATTCAAGAGAGTGCTCATGTTAAATTTGTAAAGTTTTTTTTTTATACAGAAGAAAATGGACTACTAGTGCATTAGCTTTTCAAAGCACATCTAGGATAATCAAGAGCACAGAATAGGAAAAAAAAAGAGAGCAAAAAAATAAAAAGGTATGATTTAAAAAAAAATCCATAGCATATAATCCTTTTAATAAAGAACACAATAAAAGCTAGAAACACCCACCAGTTCCAGAGATAATATAAATGTTATTTTAAATACCAAACTCTGCCCTCAATTACATTCAAGCAAAATCAGATCAGATTTTTGTTGTGGGTAAGCACTGCATGTTGCCCATTGCAAAAGCAATTCCCTTCTGTTTCAGAGAGCTGTTCAGTTTTGTTATGAAGAAGTGCATTTACAGGAGAGAAGAACTATTTGCTCATTTTCTGTATAGAATCTGATTTTACCAACAAAGCAATGTAACATGGAAGTGCGATTATTTAAACCAGCACTTCACTACACAGAGGGCTTTTCAATGCACTGCTCTTGCCAGGCTTGTCACAATGACTGACATTTTCTAATACTGAACTGGAAATAATATGGATATTTAATACTGCAGAGTTTACATCAAGTAGAAGAAAAGTGCTATTGTTTATCAGCAATCTCCTTCTGATGGCACATATCTAGATAGACATAATTACTGCTGTGATGAAACATGATTATCAAATAATGGAATAAACACATCTGTGCAATATATGCAATATTTCATATCGGATGATTTGGAATTCTTGTAAATACCTATTCTTAACCATTTTCTATGCTTCCCACTTGATTTTTGACTAAAATTTACCTTTTAGATGTGTTATGCTACTCATTAATTTTTTACAATATCCATCTGTGCATTGCAATCTCTATTCTCCATGGCTCCACATTGTTTTGGCTAACTAACAGGCCCATATGTTGCCTTAATGTATTTCTGCACAATGTTTCTGCTTTTGGAAAAGAAAGGGAAAAAAAAAACCACAGGGAAAAACCACAGGCCTAAATAAGCTATAAGGAGCATCCACATACAGTTAGACTGTCTTTACTGAGTCTGGAGACATTATGATTCTGCTGCGACAAGCAGCATTTGTCTTCATTTTGTCTGACTGTCCTCATGTGTTATTATTAGTGGCTGTCAGGCAGCAGCAGAAAAAAAAATATCATCACTTGACTAAGAAGTTGAATGCATAAATGCAATAACTACACACTGGTAGCTGAGGAGAGGATGTCTGATAAGATGGTCTAAATGCAAAAACCTGCCTATAATTACATTTAAAAGGGAAAACACCGCCATGTATCTGGCAAAACATAAGCATCCCTCCTCCCTTCTGCTTGTATAGCTAAATTGGGAACTAATTATAAATACAACTTAGCAGCATCTAAAGAAGTTGCTTTAAGAATGTCCTTTCAGAATGTCAGTTTCGTTTAATAGCAAGAAAACAAATATGTTGGAATATTCACATCAAGTCATGTTTTTCTGATAAAGCTGATAAATATGAACATTTTAAAGACGAGTTCCTTATCATACAGAAGTTCACACTGACATGTATTTATGTATTTAGCACTTTTTAAAGCCCAAAGCACAAAACTCTTACTCTGTAAGAAAGAGAAACCATAGGCTTTCTGCCTGTCATATGTACAGATGGTTAAAAGCAGGTAAAAGCTTATGATATTCAGAGTTTTAAAGTGATAAATTATTTCTCTATGAGTACATTTATATTGAAAATATATAAACGGAAACATTTGCAGATCATCTTTTTTTTTTTATGACAGCTAATAGCAAATTAATCTATGTAGTCTCATAACAAACCGATATCCCATGAAACTTAGCCATTATTGCATTATTTCATAACAACTTTTTTAGCTAAACGTATTTCACTTAAGGATTCATAATCAAATGAGTGCCAGTACAAAGAAAATTTTGTCTTCAGCAATGAAAAAAGCCCAAAACCAAACAAAACCCCAAACAAACAGAAAAACCACCCCATAACAAATCAACGGTGAAATGGGGGTCCTGCTGCAGTCAGAGGCAAAATTGCCATTTGCTTCATGGAACCATTTCCACTGCAAGAAGGTCAGCAAACAAGTTATATTGGGAATCAAAACAAAATAATTTGCAGCAGACAGTACTGACAACAGTTTCCCATGAGCAGTCTTCAATGACACACACAGCTACTAGGAATTTTGCCAGTACCTAAAAGAACTGGTTGCAGATCACCATTTATATTAGCTAGGAAAAGATGCTTAAGATGCTTAGCACTCACTGATGCTCCTGTTTGTTTGCATTCTAGGTTTGTGGGTAACTACCAAGTTCCAATTTCCAAAATTAACCTTCGCTTTTACCTCTTTTCATTTGGAAGCCTTCTACTGGCTTTCCTCTTTGAAATTTCACACTCCAGCAGACCCAGAGGTGTGAGTTGAAAGGGGAACTCTAGGTCACAGTGTTGCCATCAGTGGTTCAATCACTGGATTTTCTAATTTTGGTCAGATTTTATAGAAGGTTCAAAGCAATAACAACTTACTACACTTCACTTATGCACGTCATAAAAGCTGTTCAGCTTCACAAAATACATACACTAAATGAAAATACACAGGAAAACTAATGCACCAGGGACTGAATGATATGCTTGGGAAACACAAGAAGTCTGACATGAAGCCAAATTCATGAATCCCCATCCAGTCTTCTAAGCATGAATTGGTGGGCTATCACACATGCTGAACAGTTAGGAACTCGGAGCCCTTTAGCACAGCTTTTTCTCCCATTAGCACTGCAAACCCCAAGGCTGAGACAGGAGAAAAGAAAAGGAGGTAAAGACTGGCTAGAGCTTTGGTCTATTTTCAGTAGAATGATGAAATTATTTTCAAAAGTAAAATACATATGATTACTGTTGATACAGAACTGAGACAGGTTATACCTTGACCCACATATTCTGTGTTTTAGCTCTGTCGAAAAACTTTTATTTAACTTAAAGAAGGAAAACAGTTTCAACAAGATAAATGAGAAACAGCCATGGAACCCTACTTGGCCATATTTAGAGTTATTTTTCTGAACCACACTGAGGTAATTGCACAAGATTATACTACACAGAGCCATAAAACTGTATCCCATCTTTAACGGAACCAGTCTCTGTGCCATGTATGGGAGAGAGAAACAACCATTTTTCTATTTCCTATTTACAAAAATGCTCTTGCATTCTTTGTTTTTCCTTCATGGTATCACATAAACCACTAGTGAAGAAGACAGTGGTTTGTCATTTTTGGGCAAGGAGAGTTAAAAGGAAAAACCTTATTTAAACTGACAGAAAAACTGAGGAAGTGGAAAGAAGTAAAAATTATTAATCTCCACCTAATGATTTAGAACTCCCTGTATTAGCATCATGTATAATACTCTTGATTAAAATTAAAGTGAAATTAATAATACTCCTGCTAAGAACTCCTTTTTCATGATGTTGACCATGCAGCATAAGATATCAAGACTCAAACTGCATTTCAAATTCCTAATCACTGGAGAGCATAGGTGTGTACTAATCTCTTTTGGGTTTCTCTTGTGTCAGGTAATCCCTTGCTTCAGTTCCTTCTGGAATAATCAAAAAATTGGATGAATCAGAGGGGTTTAGCCTTTTCTTGGCCGCATGAGGTATAACTGGTATGCTTCTGCCAATTAAATGGGCTGTGCTCTTATGCTTCAGGACATAAACGGTTGCATTTTGTGTCACTCCATACAGTCTTAATCTGAGTTTATTGGCCCTTCAGACTTTTTTCATCCCTCCACGATTCAGTAGCTGTTCCCAATTAATTGCATGCTTGGGCACTGCCATTTTTCATCAAGGGGTTTTCATTTCTATAAGGTTTGAAACTTTGTTTTCCCCACTCTTGTTCTAGAATAAAAACATTCACAGATGCAGTTAATCAGAAACATTTAATATGGAACATATCCATGTGTAGACAAGCTATGTAATATCCTAATTTAAAAAGAAAGCTCTTTCTGCAATCTTTAGGGCTGCATCACAGTATTCCTCCATAGCAAGTACAGATGAGAAAGTCACGTTTGGCCACATTTCTTATAATAACAAAAAATAGTTCTCAGGAATGTATGTATTATTTCAATTTTTTATTTGTTTAGACTTGCAGAATCTTTTGAAACAAATATAAACAGTAATGGTTATATATGTTCATGAATACACATGAACATGTTATTGCCTTTTTTAAAAATTTTGTTCCTCTTTATTGACGTTGGCCTGGAACAATAGCAGAAAAATGGACTTGCACCTCACAACTTGATCTATTTTCCAGTCAATTAACATATGAACTACATTAGAAAAGCACTTTATTTGATGTTTTATAAGCTATTTTTCCCAGCAGTGGTGGATCTTGTATTGCATCTCACTCAGATCTACAGGGTGCAGAAGCATGCAGCTTTGCCTTTTGGTGTGCTTCAAGAGGCTACATTCTTCAACTCCCGGCACCCCCTGTTTCTGTGAGACCTTGCAATAGACTCTTGTATCACAGTCAAATATGTCCTTTTCTGAATGGAGTGCTCAGCATTTCAAGCTAAGCCAGAGATCAGCTCTAATATGTCATTCTTCCATACTGCAAGAGAGGTTGCACTTACTGTCTGGCAGAGTACAATACTTCTCAAACTACTCAATCAGTTAAGTATTGCATATTAGAAATCTTATACTCTTCTTGTGAAGAGCTAGAAAGAAATCTCGATAATGTAAGCCTGTAAGAATCTGATTTTTTTTTTTCATCTACATGATTTATTTTACTCACTGAGAAGGGAAATGAGCACTGAAAAATTTAAGTTACTTTTACATTAATTACTAATTTGCAGATATTCTTAATTTCATTCTCACTGGTCTCTTATCCTTTTCTCTACTTCTTCCTTCCTGTTCAGTTTTTTTTTTTTTAAGTGCTCTGTAACCTTTAAAAAATGTACAGACCAGCTTCCTTTGGAGTAGTAACTATAGTTCTTCTGTAGTTTATACTATTTTCACATGGATTCAGTACAAATCACTTTTCAGTATTATCTGTACAATTTTTAAATACTTAGAGAAATTCTCCTCTGTCTTAACACTTTCAGCTTGTGCCTTCACTTTTCTTCACAACTGTTAAACCAGATCTTTGGATTTTATGGTTGGTTGAGCCTATAAAACCACATTCAGATGGTCTACAAGCTCCTAATATTTTTTAGGCACTTCTGAAGGCCAAGAGGTCTGGACAAGGACAAAGAATTCAAGCCAAAGGGCTTCCAATGGCATCTGGGCTAAATGTTATATCATGCTGTCATTATGTCATCATCAGGGCACTGGGTAAAGGCCACTCTTGTGTATGTTGGAAGAGAAAAAGAAGACATTCAGGGATAAGTCCTATATGAGAGATACTGCTGAGTATTAAAGGTAGCTAATGAGACACTCCAGATTTTGGAGATGCAAAATGTCAGGACCAGCCAAATAATGTTTTCTCATGTTCATCCTTTATCCAGAGCCACAGGAGCTAGCAAGGCAACATTTAAAGCATAGGAAAGTTTCAGAGAGCTATGTCAACTCAAATGTGTGAGTGACAAATCATTATTTCAATCCTTACTCAGTGAATATGCACTTATATGAGAGGCCCCAGAAAAGCAGCTCCACACTGGAAGACTCCTAAGATTCCAGAAAGAAGCTGCAGGGCGGGAGATCACAGTTCCCAGTGCCATGGAATTAATATCAGCTGACCATTTTACAGGGGTGTGAATGCAAACAACAAAATCCCATATATGCCAGCAGTGTAGAAAATGAAAAAATTTATAAATGCTGGAAATCTTCCTACAGGAATTACATCAAGCTATTTTTCCATTGCACAAATGTCCACTTATTTTCTGATTAAATCAAAGTGTACAGAAGCAAAGGCTCAAGGCTACTCAAGACCTATAGTGCCATAAAACAAAACGGGCAAAGCTCTGTGCCAATTGAACTTTGTGAGTGACACAGGGCTGAGGGCATGGGAAGTCTCATCTGACATGATGAAACCTTCCAAGTACTAAATGAATATGACCATCAATTATGAAATTCACAGGCAATAACAAAGAAAACAAAACACACCCTCAGCCCTGTGTAAGACCTACAGGATATCTTGTCCTCAAGGTTCTTATTTTTATCATGCGTGCAAAGAAGATTCTCAGCATGCAAATATGAATAATTTAATGAACAAATATATGAGATTTAGCTACTCATTTGAGGGGATTGTTTTAGAACAGATGAACATAGAGGTCACTTTAAATTAGAAAACAGATTGAAGATGAAATATAGTACCACCACCACCACCAAGTACACTTGGATTTTAGCTTATATGGATTTATTAAGAGCCTTTGCTGAATAAATCCCCTAGATTTACTTCTAACAGGGTAGGATTATTATTCAGTTTTGGTTTTGAGACTCTAGGTGCTCATTTTATTTAGATAACACATATATGGAAGTGTGCTCATCTAAACTCAGCTGAGTACACAGGGAAGCAATGCTCTCCTACAGCCATACGAGAATATCAGGTTATTGACAACTCAGAGGCAACTGTCACTGTACCATTTGACGAATAACCACCCTGATCTAAGAAATTTAGAGAAGCGTAGGTAATGATTTCTGTGTGTGTAAACTCTCTCTGTGCAGTGTCACACAGTAGTAACTGAAGTAATGTAAAGAGGGTGAGAATCACAACCCTTTGTGAAATGTTTCAAGCAAACATTGAAGTATCAGGAATCTGCGTTGACTTGAGAGTCATGTAAATAGTGTCAGCTTATAAAAACAAGGTGATTCCCTGGATAGGACAATACCCATACAGCGTCAAAGCTCCCATGCGTATGTAAACATTCTGTGTAAATATTTGGTTGAAGGTTTCACTATAGAGAGATTTTGCTGTCCCAGAGTGTGGACGTTGTCTAGAAACCTGAGATCAGGAATGACATGATCTCATCTCCCGTTACTTAGATAACTGCATTTGATGCATGCCTCAGGGAAATTGAAATGATCTTGGCGGAGGATAAAACAGAGGATTCAAATGTGCTCTTTAACTGATGATCTGGACTTTGAGAATGAAGTTCTGTCTGATTTCAAATAGACTTCTAAATATTAGAGAGGAGTTGACAGAAATGAGGAACCACAGATGCAGTTAGTGTCAAGTTATTTAAGTCTGGTTTTAGGACATTTTGGAGCGGATTGCCTTTGCTTGCAATTTAGAGGCTTCAACAGCTGAGCGTATGGATTGTGTCATTTCACAAGAGTTACAAGCCTCTAAAAAGAACACATACATCAATGTGGTTATTCTTTCTGGAGCATTTCACATGAATTCCAGAGGCTAAAGGTAAGGCACAGCTCATAAAGCTGTAAAGCACATGATGTTCTTATCAAGGGGGATACGTTTTGGAGACTACTTTCATTGCTTATGGTTTTCCAGAGAATACAAGCACGTCTGTCCTATATAATGAAATGAGTCATATTTTTAGAGGATTGTCTAATCATCCTGATTTTGTTTTACAAGGTGAGACTGTCAGAGGAGCACATGGTGGCCTTTTGGACAGACAATATAAGACGTGTGCAGCCATTAACAAGCAGACAGCTGAATCAGGAACAGTGATTACATTATAAAGACTTTATTCTAAGGTGTTTGATCCTCAGTATATCTTTCAGAACTAAGCACGTGCTTAGGATTTGTGACAGAGTTGTTGATGTTAGCCTTCTTAAGTGTTCTGGCTTCAGCATTCTGGCTTCTGAAGACCAGTGCTGGCCAATGCTGCCAACAATAGAGGATCATCAGTTATTAAAACCAATCTAAGAAACTTGGGGCCAGCAAGACAAAGGTTGAACCTGCAAAAAGATGTCTAATCTCACTGCAAGATGCCATTTTGTTCCTAAGATTGCTTTTAGAAGATGCTTTAGTCTTTTCCATTAGCTCCAAAAGGAGCAGGGGATAGAGTTCCACTCAGAGACTACCAGAGTAAGTGTCTATTCAATCTAGAATCTAGATTGTGTTAAGAGTTGAAAAAATACTCCAAAAAGAAGTGATTGGAAATTCAAATTTTACTGTTTCAGGTTACTCAAAATATGGTAGGTGATACAAGAGTTACACCGCTACAAGAAATCTTGACTGAAAATAATGAAAGAATTAGTTAATATGTATTTGTTAAGCTGGAAACCTAAAACATTAGTATTCCTTAGTACCAAACTAGAGCCACATTTCTGCTGGTAGCCTCTATAGTAATAAGAAAGCAGAAGAGTAGTGCTTTCACACCCTTATCCATACCACACATCACCTCTTACGAGGCTGACATAAGGATGGTTATGACAACAGTATGTAAGTTCTAAAAGGGCTTTTGTAACTCTTTCAGGAGAGCATTTAACAAGGCATCCCTGCTCCCTCATGACACAACGGCCTTTAGCAAGTTAAAGTATTAAAAGCATCATCAGAATGACAGACATTTAATTTGCTGAATGTCAGACAGGACTATAGTTTTTAGCAGCTATTACCACAAAATCCTCCTATTCATTCCAGCTGCTTCAGTAGTTCAAGTATCATTACCAAAATTATGAAACCCTGCCAAAGAGATGAATAAGAGTATGACAAAATACAGTTACTTATTCTGTTCTGGACAGCTACAAACATGGGGTTTGGGCCAATATACACCAAAGATGTTTTTCATAGAAAGGTCCTGGAATGATTTTCTTCACAGATTATTTCCTGCTCTAGTGTGGGATTTACTCAGTTGTGATTCTGGCAGCAACTACTGAATGAAGACTAAGTAACTCTTCCACCTCAACTAAATGCTTAATAACCAGAGGGCACATAAATGTTCCATATCAGCCACTATTTGTCAGGACTGGAGGATGTATCTTTTTGTATGCTGAAAATCACTGCAGATACACAATATAATGCAAACATATTGCTGATCCAAACTCGTTGAATTAAGTGTTTTAGAAAAACTAAAACTGTAGTTGATTGCAATTACTTTTTGAAGCGTAAATCTCTGCCACGGGCAAGCAGGAAACACTGACAGCAATTTTTTTCCCTATCTCATCTCTACAAGCACACGGAAGTGAGGTGAGTCTCTACATATTTCATTTTCTACCACTGAGATGGGAAAAGTGATCGCCAAGTGACATTTGGACCTGGGACCAAGTGAACTATGACTCAACCCTTCCTGATCTCAGATTGGGCTGATTTCCAATCGGCCTCTGAAGACTAGGCTACAGCAAATGCAGGAAGGAGCTATGGTTTGAGAGAATTAAATGTAGTCTGGTATTGATTTAAAGAGAGAAGGATGAAATGCAACTGCAAGAAAATGCTGGGTGGAAAAAGTTAAGGTTCTTGGTTGTATGCTGCTTTTCATATCAACTGTAAGAAACTAAGAGCCTTAAGAGGTTTAAAAAGAATGCCAAAAACCTCAATTGCTGTTCTTCCACGTGTACACCTCTAAGGTATCTCTGATCTCTAGCTACAGTCATCTTCAGATCTGGTTGTTCTCCTTTATCAAGCATGGACTAGAGTAACATTTGTAAGGGGTATAGCTAGTCTCTTAGCCTCTTGTATGTAATGACAGCCACTAGACTAAAAAAAAAATAATTAAAGAATATTCTACAAGTGAGAAATTCAAGTCCCCAAAAACTACAAAATGCCAGAATTAACATTGCTTGGGAAAAGTTGACCCTTCTCTTCACCCCATGTATAGTCATAATGTCACAAATTTTAATTACAGGACCATATAATAATTTTTCCACAGCAGCCCCCTGCCTTGCTTGAAGTCCAAAATAAATACTACTCAGAGAAAAAGGCAGCTCTTCAATATTTTTATCCTTAACATGCTATTCCTGGCCCCTGTTTTATTTACTGCACACCATCAAATGCCTGCAGTGAATGCAGAATTGTTTATTTCCTCATGGTGTTTCTAGAGTGCTCATCACCACAGAATCTTCATGCCTTGTAAACATTAATAAATTCATCTTCACAATGAGATGAGAGTGTTACTATTTCTATTTTACAGGTGGGGAAATCAAGACAAAGAGACTTTGCAAAGGTCAAAAAGTTAATAGGTAGCACAGCCAGCACTGGAACACAGAACTGCATGACTTCTAAGTGTCTGGTCTGGAGAGCTGAGTGAAGTATCCTACTACTGGCACTTCCTGGGACGAACTCTCATGTAGTGCAGTTGTGTATACTCTGATCTTTTCTGTACCTGCCTTTGTGAACTCGAACCAACGTCAAGGATTTGAGGAATGTACAATTAGTTGACTCCTGTCAATATTTTAGTTTAAATTACTTAGTCTTGTATAAAAATCTGGCAGAAACATAGATTGAACTAAGGTCTTTTAGGTACATAGTGAAATTTTGTCATTCAAGAGAACAATCTTTTTCTTCCTGAAACTCCATGATGTTTTTACTCTATGTAACTCCGTTACTAAAGAAAATAATAATTATAGAAAAATTCCTCATAGATAAATACTCTGTGTTATCTTTACACAGCCACAACTCCTCTTCAGGACCTTGTTTTTCTGCATATTGAATAATGCAGAGAACTCAAGTACAAAGCAGTGTGTGATCATGTGGTTGAAGACTTTATCATAAAACATAAATGCAAAAGGAACAAATTAAGGTTGTGCAGAAAGCCATAAATCCAATATTGCTTCAGCTTCTGGTAATTGACTTTCTAACCCAGTTACTATTTTTTTAATAGTAGCTTTTAAGGTTGCTGGCCTTTTTTTTTGGTAGGAAAAAAATAAAGACGATTCAACTGCGTGCAATAACGTTCAAGTTACACTTGCATACCAGAAGGATTAAAAACCTGACAATTGAACTCCAGAATACGTGTTGAAGGACTCCCTGTGTTGCTGAAAACACAACATGGGTGGTTCTCCAAGGAAGAGGAGGTGGAAAGCTTTTGGCTATGGTCTACTGCTACTAGCACATCTTTTCGTTCCTCAGCCAGACAGGCTATCTGTTTTCAGGGTTCACGATGTAGTATGTTTGGTTGCTGCTGGGGTTTTAACACTGCTACAGCCTTAGTTGTTTATTAGAAGGAGAGATGATGATATTTTGAATTTTTCTAGAAAAGAATAGTGATGAGTACCTGATGAGATTTGAGTACTTCTCTCCAACAGTTCTACTTAGAATTTAAATATCCGATCAATCATTTGAGAGCCTGCCATATAATAGCCAGTAGCACAGGTAACAGAAGGCAATGGACCATTTTTCCTTCTGAAATACATATTTTGTGAATGAAACTTCAGTAGAAAAAAGCATGGTACTTCTTTAGCCATGGGGTTTTAGTGATGCAGAATATTCAATCCCTCTTTCAAAAAACGCAATTGCTAAAAGCTGTTCAAATCTGAATAAAGCAGAAGCAAACTCTATAATGAAAACTGTTTTGGCGTGGTAAGTATAGGGAGCAGTAGGTATTTACCACCTAGTACAAACTGGTTTTGAAAGCAATTGATTCAGAGTCTGCTTAGAAGTGCTGCTTCCTCTGTTTCCTTCAAAAATTTTAATGCAATAGGATGTCACCAGGCTGGACTCCATGGCACACAAATGGTGGCAGCCAGCCATCATTGGGATTATCTAATATCACCTAGGGATCATTTAATTATTTAATACCACTCAGTTGAAGTGAACTACCCTTGGCATTCTGAGAGAGCAGTATTACAATGGGCCCAGGAAATACGTACAAAACTCAGGGACAAATTGTTTTCTGAAAAGTGTTCAAATTTTTCAGAAGCTCTAGTCTTTACAACTGTCTTGCCTAAAATCTATCACTGAAAAAATTCTATTCTCCAAGTGGAGATGAACTCAACTTTCCCCAGGTGAATATTATTCTAGGTAGTATACTGAAATGAATACAATTACCATTATATCATATCATATCATATAAATAAAGTCTCAGCATCCTGTTTGCCTAACAGTTAATGAAATTGGGAGCAAGAAGTATGCAAGAGGATGCAAACATCAAAGTTCCTATTCCCACAGATTTGAGGGGAAGTACAGCCAGCTTATTAGTTAAAAAAACCCCTGGGACCAAATAGACCATGTGGTTTCTACCCTATTATTTAAAGGCAGCAGTTTATAGCTTTAACATCCTTTTTCTTTTCTAGGTATGACATGCAGAGCTGCATTTGCAAGACAGATAACATGAACAAAGATAAAAACAGTGTCAGTGTCCATTTATGATCCTATAATTCTAAGATGTCAGTNAAAAAAAAAAAAAAAAGGCCAAACCTACAGGCAAACTATGTAGCTTTATGCAAGCTGCATGACTGACATAAGCTATTTACCATTTTATCAGTGATTGAATAATAGAAGCAGGTGTTCCTACTAGTCTACGCGGAATACTCTCCCTAAACATTTTCTAAATCTATCACTCTTGTATCAGTGATGTATTGTGTTGCTGTATTTTCCAAAGCCTAAGTTATGAAATAAATTCACTATACACCAACTTAGAACCAACTAGCAATGCTTATATCTCAGGAACTGTAAGCTATTAATTCTTTCTTTAAAAGAAAATTAATTCAGTTCCTCCAAAGAGATAGTGTATTTAACTTTGTATGCATGGTGCCTAGCACACTGTCTGTATGTAAATCATGAACAGGAATAACAATTTTAACAATTACTATTTTCTTATGGACTTCAAGAAGAAAAAGAATAATAAAAATGTGGAAGTAATAAAATAAACCCATATATCTATATATCTTAAACCACTGCAGCTTTCACATAAAGTTTTGAATTGTCCTAAAACAATAAATTTATTTGGGGTCACTTTTAGTATATGCTTACTTTTCTTTTTAAAATTAACAAATCCTGTGGACATAAAGTAAGCATTTATCTAATGCTGAAATAATATTTACACCTATTCTTTTGATGTATTCATCACCAAGCAGCAAAGATAGTAATGACACGTGTACACAAGCATTTCTAGCTTCATAACGTTTTGGGTCTCTTTATATCTGCATTAATGCTGCTTTTAAGCGCAAAGATGATCTTGTTCTTTCACCTACCATCCATTCCCATAACAAAGGCTATTTCCTTCAAAACTATAGTTCATAGGAAAGTACTTTATAAACTACTTCTCAGTCTATAATTTAGCAACATACAGTTGTTTAAGGAAATTATGAAAACAATAAAATATCCTTAAAAATACTTATTACCATGTCTTGGAAACCTGTTTAGTTATTAGCAATTCATCAACAAAGAGGGGTAGTTATGTACATTGTTATCTACTTTACCTGTGAAATCACAGATACATACATACACTTTGGGAGCAATGGAAAAAGTGTATATTCATAGATATTAAAATCAAATTAACCAGCTGTGATTTATTCAGTTTTCTGTATCTAGATATGAAAACAATGGAATGGGACTCTTTACAGAAAAAGAGAGGACAAGTAAAGTAAAATTAGATCATAAGGTAGCAAACAGAAAAGTTGAAAGTGGGGCAAAACTACACTCTCAGCTGAAGTTCAGATGATTTGGAACAGATTTGGAAAAACTGGCTGACAGATTTTTGTCAGATTCTGATTTCAATTTGTGTGGTGAATTAGTGTCTTCTTTTAGATAATCCCCAAGCTCAACCAACAAAAGTGTTTTCTTCAAAGCGAAGAATGGTAACTTTAAACTCATAATGAACTCCCAAAGTACACTCTGTCCATTTTTCATTGCTGTGACTTGCATGTTCTGCTTATCAAATTTAATATGCTCTAGGCTATTTTGTCAGCCCTTCAGTCATTGCTTATGTTATCTAATACTCCCACTTATTTCCCTCTTCACTGTATTTGTACTTAATTTTTATTTCCTACTGCTGATTATTGCTATTTTATATAATATAAAAAATGCTTTTTTTTCTTGTACCACTTCTTAGTCTTGTATGACACTGACACTAAAAAGTATACAGAGCAAGTAAGAATTAAAAAACAAGATTATGACAAATAAAACACTAGTAAGAACAGGGCACTATTGTTCTCTATATAGCACCTAAATCTTCTCCACCGTATGCAAGACCAATGAGCTACTGCTCTCTTCACAAATGAGGGTGTTGCAACACCTTTGATTATGTTGGTTGCAATGGTGTTGCAAATTTTGAATAACTATGAAGATATTTCATATATAGTGCAAGACACGCTCATTACCTTATGGAAAACTTTCAAAAAGCGAGAACTTTCTGACTAATCAATTTTTTTAAAGGATGTTTCTCTGTAGAAAATTTCAAGAAAGCAAATAAACCTCTCACCTTTGTCTTTTTCTTAGGCAGAAAGATGAAAAAACTGCACTCATCTTTCCTCTTAATCCTCTGCTATGCACCTTCTGGACTGTCTGACCACCTCTAGATTCAGTCCATGGTTTGATGGATTTTGTGCCAATATTTTCTACTGTCTTATTTAAAATTCCCTCTTCACATCCCCCCTATCTGCAGGAAATCCACTGCCGCAAGAATACTGTTCCAGGGCTCCAAAGGGGCTAGAAAGTGAGGGCTGGAATAGAAGGGTAGAGAGAGACACACACACGCACACAGACATGCTCTTGATGGTCCATGTGACTATTTTATTTGTTTTCCCATGATTGAGTACTGGATGGAGGATGATAGCTCCTTTTAGCATTTACTGAGGTAGACAGTCCCCTTCCAAATGCATGACTAGTTTATGTGTGCTCTTTTTGGAAGGCTTTGCACACTTGAAGAATCTCAGCAACGTACATCTTGCACTATAAAAATCTGTCTCTGCCAAGGGGAACACAGGGTTTCCGGGTACCACCAGCACACAACAGTCAACAATGTTTTGAAGCAAAAGGACACCCTAATGCCCAGAAAAAAGGGAGCATTTCCTTTTTCTGAAAAGAATTTCCACCCTGATGTTGATAATTGTTATCCAGCAAAACACCATCTTGTAGAAGCTACTGTATTTTCACTGTTTTAATGAGAAGTGTCTATGTGATCAGTTTTCTCAGGCTATATTATATATTAAAAAAAGCCCCTCCCAACAAATTCTGGCTGCAGCTTGACCAAGCAGATAGGGATATGGACACCTGTGCACAGAACACCTCTAATTGTTTCTCAGTGGAATAGAGTTCAATTTAACTTGTGCTTTTACTAAAAGATATAGAGAGTTAGCAAACACCTTTTTAATTCCTGGATCATTTTACTATGCTACCTTCTGCTTTATGGACCCTGGAAAATAGCTTAAAGTTTTATGAACATTCAAAACAAATTTCTATTAGACTAAGTGAACCACCTGTTAAAGATGTCTTTTTAATAACTCTCTTGGAATCTACTAGAGGTGACTCAATTAAATGAGTTTGAAATGTGTGGTTATTCTTGTCCAATAAAACAGGTTATTGAGAGTCCTTTGTGTTCATAACCAACCTTTGTAGCAATCCATTTCCAGTTGCAAGTCAAGACAGCACCAGCCCTTAATGTTCTAATAAACAAATGGTTTAACAATTGGGAGCTAATTGTCACAGTGGGACAGCCTGGGATGCTTCTAATCAAGCCTGTATTGTCACAATTCATTTTCATATTGTAGCAAAATAACCTCAGGAGCCCTTTTGAATTAAAAGAAATTTCACTTTATACTCATAGATGCTCAGTCTATCCATTTTAAATCATATTCAGTAATTGTAGACAAGCTTAATCTCCTCAAAATCAACAGCCAACATTTTCTTGCTATGACTTGAAATGACACTTTAGCAATAAAATCCCATTTCCAAAAAATGGATGGGATACCCTCAGTGGCAAATGACTTGTAATATTTTACATATTTACTCGACTAGATATTTACTACAAATATTACAAAATCAGTACTTATTTGAACCACAGGTGTGTTTATAGACAAGCAGGTATTGTAAATCATAATCAGGATCCAACTGGTAAAATAGACTTACTTTAGATATCTCTTCTATCTAAATTCAGGGTACAACAGTGTTTGAGATTTTTTAAAATAAACTATTTTTCATTCATTCAGTCTCATCTTCCCCATTTTTCTTCTAATATATTTTCAACTAATCCTATAATACTATTAAGATTATTAACAAAGAAAACCATAAACATATTTAAACAACCAATTTAAACAAAGTTATAAAGAGACTCTTCTATGCAAAAGCTCAATAAAAAATAACTAATTAAAGCAACACCTTCCCAGCTTGCAAAAAGGGCCCTCAAGGTTTCTACTCTTGTTCACAATTGTTCAAAGAACAAACTCATTTGTCAGTTTTGTATGACTCACAGCCTTTGCTTTAAAAAAGAGCTGGGACTACCATAGAAAGCTTGTCAGAGGGTGGAAAGCCTTGTTAATGACACGTGAAAAACTTGCAAAACACCTACCCTAGCTGAGCTGAAAGTACTTGGTCTCACTTACATAGGCACTGGCTTTCACCTTCCCCTTTTTTAAGAAATGGAAAATAAGTCAGAAATTAAAACAGTCATATATTCACTGGCTTCTGTTCAAGAAGAAATTATATGCTCTCTCAAAACAAAATTGGAGTTGTTCCTAAATTGTTTTGTGGATGTGAGTCCCTTACAATTCATTCTGAATACAACATTTAGATGTGATTTTTTTTCCTTCCACCTATAAGAAAATGTCTAAATTATTTTTCTGCACCAATCCAAGACTTTTATGGAAAATCCTACTTATTTAACCAGCCCTACTGAAACTTCACATGAAATTCCAAAGACAAAGAAAGTAATTTTGTCAACTACCTTTTCAGAGATCAGGTTTAGTTGCTTCTCTTACTGTAACAAAGTGACTTACACCCACCCCATTAGGAACATATACTTAATAATTAGCTGGAGTATCCTAATTACAATTTTTTCTTGTAAAATAAAAATGAGCAAATCTTAAAGCACTTATTTTATGTTTATTTGATGTTTCTTATTACGACAAACATGTAAAACCCGAGTTATTAATTTCCTGAAGTTTGGCAATTATCATTCCCAGTAAATTTAAAATTATAAAACATGATTATATCAAAATATAATCTCAAAATGCTTTTACCCCCTTGTTTCATGGAAAACGAACAAAAAAATCCACTCCAAATCTAACCCCAAATCTCAAAACAAACAGAATGACTTATTATCCCAGAAGTTTCTAGGTAATGAAAAAAAAAAAAAGTCTCATGATGACTGCCCTTTATGCACCTGATCTCTTGACCCAGGTTTCAAGGCGGTTGTTCGTTCAGAACTCTGTGCATTTCTGCCTGGGCTTTCCACATCTTAAATATTCTAGCTGGTGTTTTTCCTGCTGGTTTTTAAGAAAACTATTGTTAAATAAATAAAAAAAGGTGTCTCAAAGACTAATCATAGAGGAAATGAAAAAATGAGATAGATGGAAAGTCAGAATACATCATTAAGTCAGAACATCATAAGCTTTAGAATGAATAAACAGAATTCAAATCTTATTGGACACCATTATGCAGTATATGAAATGGAATTTTTTTCTCAAGATTATTTGATGCCTTGAAACAGAAACAGGGAGAAACGATTTTATAAGATTTTAGTTCTGATTTGTGCTATTAAGTTTTGTTAAACATAATACGTTTACTCTTGTTTCCCAGACTGTGTGGAGTAAACAATGACACTCAGTAATCATGTTCTTAAGAAAAAATATATAGCATGCCCCTTTGGAGAAACAGTTTTTAAATTCTAATAGAATTTCAAGGTTATTATCTATTTCAGATCAACACTCGAGGTCAGAGTTCACAGCAGCCAGAATTTACAAACCTCCAATGGTTTTTGATTGACAGCAATCAGCATCTCTTCAGCATCACTGAGGGAACAAAGTACAGGTCAAGACAGCAGGCGATTTCATCTGTCATTTTTAATTATCTAAATTATATTCACAGACAAAACCTTTCCCATCCATCAGGGCATCGCATTACCATAGACAATGTTTGTTTAAAGAAGAGGCCATAAAATCAAACAATTATGAATGCAGACAAGCCTTGCTATTGACTGCATAAATAATCAAGTGAGATTTCCAAAAGTCTCTGCTAATGAATTAGTAGATTGCTGGCAGGAAGTGGCAAGTAATAATACAGACAACAATCTAATGTTCTTATTGACTTTTACTAAAGCTTAGCTACAGTAGCAAAGATCCAAAAATGACGTCAAGTAAGGTTTCCATAGAAGCCATATTGATATCAGTACACTGCTAAAATACAAGTAGTTAACTCCTGACCTCACAGTAGGACCAGCAATCCCCTGTGAGAGAGCTGAAGCACTAACAGTACAATATATCATGAGCTGAGCCAACAGCCTCAGGGCTCCAACATTACTGCAAGGGCCTCTTCTTTTGCTGCGTATAACAGTCTGATCCACAATAATTCAACTGCAATCCCAAAAATTAATTCCATTTGAGTCTGTCGTATGAGTAAATAAACATCTGCAAACTGAAACATATGCATCTAATATTGTTATGGAAAATGTGGTGTGCTGAACACAATCTGATGGAATGGACTCACCTTTCTCATCCAGATGTCCCCAAAAGGCTAACAAGTTCACAGTTTAAAGGCCACAGTCACAGGTGACATAAATTGCCATAAGTGTGTTGCTCCATTTACACTAGCTCATTAACTGTAATCATAGGTAACTCTCTGGCCAAAATTTTAATGGCAGTATTGGTTTCATTAATCAGAAAAAGCTGACAAGGTGAAACTAGTAAGAATCTCTTTCCCTGATTCTACGACACTAACATGAGACCTCCTCGAGGGGAAAATAAAGGTACAGAAAGATGATACATGAAATGGGCAGACTGTCTCTGTTCAGTGGGGCAAAGCTTAAGATGCCTTTTCTCCCACTAGGAAATACTGGAGAAGGATTTCCTCTGGGCAAAGAGTAAAGGAATTAGATTTGACACTATATGCACTGAGAAGACAATAACCTGGTAGGTGTACAATACAAAATAAGAGTGAAAGCTTCTTGCAAAGCCCTTGAGGATGGTTATTGAGACAGAGAGAGACTAGCAGAAACATTTCTCCTCATTAACACATGTAGGCCTGATTGCTGTCAGCATGTAATTCTAGTTTCTTTTACCGGAAAACATAACACTAACTACAAGTCTCACACTTCTCACTCATATGATTTTTCTGGAACTGGTTTGGCAAACAGTATGGAGCAAAAAACAATTTTGTACTTCCAAATCACAGTAGTTTTTCCTGCCAACCCAATCTATGTCTGCAAAATCTTTAACTGCCAGCTGTGTTTCTGGGATTGTCCTTCACATCCGTTGTGTCTGACTGAGGACAAACTAGTTCACTGATGGTCTCATATTAGCTCAATCACATTTTTCAAATCTTTATTAGCTCTTAATAACCTTTTACATTTGTTAAAGAAAGAAACTGGACTCATTTCAATGGGATTCCAAAAAGCAAGTTTCAAAAGGAAAACTGAGAAAAGCTCATGATCCAGAAAGATAAGGACTATCATTATATTTGATCTTGGTTTACAGGGGTGAAAAAAAAATAAAAAAAAAGTATAATTAGTCCCATGTAACCCAACTCCTGGCCCAAAAGAAATTAGTGGAAAACTCTTTACTTTCCCTTCAATACCATCACCTCCCCAACTCTATCCCCCAGCTTTAGTTATTGTCAAGGAATACATCTGATTCTCACCAACTTGGTCATGAAGACTAAACAGGCCTCACAAATTGTATCTTTCTAACTGTAATTTTCCCCCTTGAATGCATAATTTGTATAAAACACAAGGCATCAAATTTTTACGCAGCACTGTGGAACTATGTCAAAAAACCCACTCAGAATTTCTTCTCAGTAGGTAACACAGTGTGACTTGTTTTCTCACCTGGTAACCAGATAACAGACACAGTAAGATTGCAGTAATGGCTTACAGCTCCTACAGCTTAAGTTCCATGACTTCATGATTTGAACCTCCGGTTCTCATCAGCTCACAAAGATGACTGACACCCTAAATTCACCTTGAATGGACGTCTGATAGAACATAACGCATCTATGTCAATAGAAGTCAGTCTAGATCTGACTGGTGTGAAGGCACTGCCAACCTAAATGGAAAATACAGTTCAACTTTACAATGGTTTTTTTTTTCTTTAGTTGGAGTAAAAAGGTTAATGATATCTCAGTTCAGAACTTTACTGTAGCTGTGTTTCAGTGGGAGAGAGATGCATGTAATTCAGATTTACATTCACAGTTTTGGGTCATGGCAAGATCTGAGTTTCTAGAGCAAGCAGATACAACCAATAACTGCTCTGAAATTATTCTAACAACGGGTATTCCTATATAACACACCTTTAGCAATGACTGCTGAAAATGGTGTACTCATTAACTCAGTAACCACTTGTTATAAAACAAGAGATGATTCTTCCAAATATGAAGGCCTTTGGTCTATGCATTTCACCCAGAAACTTTTGCCAATTTTTTATTTATTTTTCAAGTTTAATATTATGGTTTATTGAGATTTACACTTTCTTAGCCATAGGAACTACTTTTTCTACTACTAGCATTGTAAAAGAAGCTTAAAGTTTACATTCACTTTATCACAATATATTTTTACATCATATTAAGTCCTACGGAAACATATTTCAGTAATATTAGAAAGACATCTCATTTCTCCTAGTAAAACATTGTTTTTTAAAATCCTAATACATGTATATAAAAATTAAAAATGTTTTGTGAAGAAGGGTTCTCTAAAATATTAAGTTGTGTTTAATAATAGTCCTTCTTTTACTAAAGAAATTATTTACACCATGGACAGTCTGAATTAAAATAATCCATCAATGCATCATAACTTGGTTGCAGGCAGTGACACAAGGAAGAATGCCATGACAACAAACCCATGGAACTATATAAGTTTCATAGTACCAACAGAAAAAGAGAGTCTCAGTTAGGTGTCTGTCTCAGAGAGGAAGCTGGCAATATTTATAGAGAATCATTACTTCTAAAAATTATGTTGAGAAACTACTTAAAAAAGGACACAAGTCACTTTTGATTAGGAAACAGTTGTGAAGAAGGATGGCAGTATTTGGTCCCAGAACTTAATCCTGAATCTCCACTTGAAGTAAACAAGTATAAACGTAAAGTTCTTATAGGAGATCTTGACCTGACAGTCTAGGTGATATAGACGCAATTCTTCAAATGAATTAATTATATTCCTTCTCCCCTTGATATTAGCAGTCATGATATTTTCAGTAGATGAATTGTTTCCTGGGTAAAAGCTACATTACAAGACACTTTGGATTTCATTCTTTACATAGTTATCTTGTAAAAGATAAGGCTAGATTCCAGCAGAAGACATTAAAACAAGTGATTACTGACTTAAGATTATTTCAGGCTTTTTATAGGTTGGTAATCCAAGAAATATGTGGCCAGCTAAAGTTCTCTGAGAACAACTGTTACCTACCTTAGATATTTAAATGACCTTTTTCAATGGCACCATTGTTCCGGTACCCCACATTGCAATACTCCAGGTTTCAAATCACAGAAGCTAGGAGAAAGTACTAAATAGACAAAACCCAAACTGCCCCGAAATAATTCCACTATCAAGGAAATTTTCTTTGCTAAAGCTATTTTCTAGATTTGCAAAGCTATCTAGAAAAAGCAGTACAAGGAAAACGGTATTAGAAAGTTGTGCAACAATCAAGTTTCATTGATATTGCTTCTTCATTAATTACAAAACAAAACCTGGTGATGACAACAGGCAGGGTTTTTTTTACAAGTCAAACCATTCTAGACATGTTTAGTTCGTGTAATTAGAGAATGTTCTATCTCAAATGGCTCAATTGGTTACATAAGATTGTCACATGACCAAAAGTCAAAATACAACATCAACAAAAACTGCAAAAGGACAAAAAGAGTTAAACAGAAAATAACTCCTTGAAAGAAGAAATCAGAGTAATATATATATTTCCACAAAATAAAACAAGGAAATTACCTTGAAATAAATCTTAATGAACAATTTTTTATATTGACAGGGAACTATTAATAACAGTGTTCTTAAAAGAGGTACTTCATTTGAAGGAGGACATCTTCCTACCTATAATTAAATCCCATAGGCAGTTCTGCAAAAGCCTTGGCAATATCAGGATTTATTCAGTCATTTTTGCTCTGCAGCTCCTGGAATTCACTCCCGGATACTATTTCCTTAATTATTCTTATAATATTTTTTGTTTCTGTTTACATGCACCTATTAAGACAATCATTTAAGCACCTTTTAAGTTAATCATAAACTTCAGGTTAAACTGAAGCACAGAACACAATTCTAAAACGGCTTACCATAACTGATTGCTCAGGTGGATAGTATGAACTCTCAGGAGTATCCACGGAATTCAGTCAATTAAGCAGTTTGAAAAAGGGTGAGAGGAGCCTCAGAACTGAATTACTTGAATTTTTGAGGTCCACACAGTGGATGACATTTCCTGCTTCTTAATAAAGCATTGAAAGTCAGAGAAGTAAACTTCCACTTAGACAGCATCATAAATTTCAGAGTGAAAAGGTTTCAGGACCTTTGCTAGCTTAAACTTCTCTAACATTAAAGCTTGTAAACCACTCAAAGGTTGTGTTGAGGGATTAATTATTTTTATATTTGAGAACTTTTGGGGTTATTAAACAAAAAAAAAAGGCACTTCTGGAATTTAAGCCTAACGTAAGCATATTCATAAGCAAGTCAGTTCCATATCCTGAAAAGGTCTGTCTCAAAATATGCTCTGAATTTCCTCCTTTTGACTCTCTTATGCAACTGAAGAAGTGTCCTCATTTTGCTAGTCTATTCATTACAAGATCTTGGTCTTGCGTTGTATTGTAAAAAACCCATCTATTTGTAGAAAATCTCTATGTTCAGTGTTTCCCACACTACATTAGTTTACTGTGGTAGGTGTTCTAGTCTCTTATTTGGACTACGTAAAATACCCTTAACTACATACTGTGGGTCCTGCAGCATAAAGTTCACAGAGGAATTTGACTTCAGATGATTAGCTAAAAAATTTATCACATATGACCGAAAGGTTTAGCTTTGCAGAAATATTTCCCAGTACACAGTATTTAGGGAAAAATCAGAAGATCAGAGTGAAATCAGAACATAGCCACGTGTTTTACTTGTTATTCCACTTCAGGATCTTTTGTAGTGAGGAGGTCACACAGATGGATCACAAACCTACAACTTTGGTCATAAAGGAATGCTTGTATCTTTATGCAAACATTTTCAACGTTTGCTGAATTCCACAGCCCTATCTTTTTTTTCTATGGACAGGATGGCCAAATAGAAACCTCTGTATTCTTGCCAGTTCTTTTAATGTACTATTGATACAGACTGCAGTATTGTTCACTACTACTTTCTTGTTAATATTCTTATTTTGAACAGTAGCAACAAAGAAGTTTCACATTTCAACTTTCAGCCTGACAGGATAAAGTGAAACACACAGGCAGTCAGGTCTACCTTTTTTTGGGGTGTCTGTAGAATAAAACAGACTTGAACAATCACGAAATACCAATACATTGGCTGCTACATTAATCAGGAAAAAATATTCTCCACCTCTTAAATTATTTTCATAAAAATCATGTTAGTTTGATCTCTTCTGATGTGCTAATATGTGGGTGACAAAAAAAAAATCTAGTTCTGGACAATTAGGATTAATTTCTGTGCTTCTGCTATATATGGAAGAGAAAACTTTAAGAGGTAACTCACAACAAAAACTTTATTTCACATCTGTAAAATGCCTTCTATTTCTAGTTAGCCTACTGCATGTCCCAGACATCACATAGTTAAATTAAGTGTTTCTGCTAGAAAAGATACAATTTGCCTATAGTAAGAAAAATCAGGAATGTTTAGTGAAACAACCAGCAAAATAACAATGCAGACCATTTTTAAAATATGCCAATACTTTCCAACAAGAGATTTTTCTGGGGAGTTACCTCCATGGTTTTATTTACCTTTCCCCCCTAATATAAAGCACTTTCTTACATAATGTATAAAATATTTCACAGGAAATAAGGCAACTGCAACGTCTCTAAAACTGAATGACACAAAACACAACAGGACAATTAAATAATTAATATTCAATGTACTACATTTATTAGTGACAAACTAAATTAAAAAGAAGAGAAAATCTATTGTACAGAAAAAGTAAACTCAGCAGAGGACTATTTTGTTTCTTTTTAAAATTATATGTCTTTTTTTACCTCAAGAGAGGTTTATAAAGACATATCTTAATGGTGTCTTAATGGGTTAACACAATGAAAAAGGGAATTGCACCTTTTCTTCATCTTACATTTGGTTGGGGTTTTTTATTTATTTTTATTATTATTATTTTGAAACATTTCCCTTTTTAAACAGACCCAAAACTTCTCTTCTGGCAATCAGTATTAGCCCTGGTTAAAATCAGAAACACACTTCATAAAGTCACACCTTTATGAGAAATATTCTTGTTGTTTTATTAACAGCACTGTAAAATAAAAGTACATAATTGCAAAAATTCAATGAAATTCCCATGGTAGAGGTATATTAAGCCATATTAGCTTCAAATGACTAAAATTTTTATAGTACTAGCTTAATGAATTAATAATTATTGGCTACTTATTTTAAAGGACTACCACTTTTTACAACTCCCAATAATCCTTATACACCATATGAATTCTATATTAGAAAGACTTGGCCATAAGTTTTCAAACTAAAAACATACAAGCTGTGCAGCAGAGCCGATAAAAACAGCGTGTGTCCCTGTTCACAGTCCACACCTCCCTCTTTGTGCAGAAATATCTATCTGGACTATTCAAGGGTAAAATCAGCTCTGGCATTTTGACCACTTAATGCTTACAGTGAATTTAGTTTAAAGATCTAAGTCAGGCAAGAAGTGAATGCTCCACTCAGGTATACAGCTACCTCTGAAGTAGATTATAGGCAACTAAAGAAGATGGTTTAAGGTTCGTTTCCAAGCTCTTTTACAGCTTGATCCTGTAAAGGAGGCCAGTGTGCAAACTTTCTCAGTCCTAGAGTGTCCTTGATGCTTCTTGGTGTCAAGTGTTCATTCTTAAATCGTTACTTCTATTTCAAACTCTTTGAAAGACAACCCTCCCTCTCACTTAAACAAGTGAAAATTAGTACTGTATAAAGAACTTTGCTGAAGGAGAAAATACTGGGAGAGAGGGGAGACAGAAGCCCTTATCTCTGTTACAGGATTTTCTCACTGAGATTGCACAGTGTAGCATGAATGGACTTAGCCTTCACAGTGTTTATGAAACTGGGACACCATAAGAAGAGAACTTCTTTATTAAAGAGAAGTTATTTCAGGGTTTCTGGAGATCAAGGCTGACTCAGGAACCCACACCTATCTTCCAGGGGAATGAGCAGGTAAATATTAACAAAGTTTCTTCTCCACATGAGAAATAAACCCACTTGTAAGTTCCAGTCCTTCTTCTGTCTTTTTTTTCCCCTTTTGGCATTTAAAAATGCTCTCATTTTCTTGCTGTGCTGCTGTTTTTTACATGGATGTATAAGCAGGAAAAGCCTTATGCATCACAATCTTGCCATGAATGGGAAGAGCCCTCATACAATCTCACTGGACTTCTTTCGACCTAAATTGGCCTTTCAAATGTAACAGCACTGCTTCAGAAGACTTGGCTTATCCACTCAGTGACTGTGCTGGCTGGGATCTCTAACTCACTGGGAATACAGAATCTGCTCCAGCTTGGGAGCCAACTGCTGGTGTAGTACTGACATACGCAGGACCCATATGCCCAAGTCTGAGTAGGAAACCTGTACCGTGGCATTTGCTGGTAAATTTGCTGGTATCATGGCTTAGCTGAAAAACCCAATTGCCTGTGGGCTGCGGATCAGCCTACTGCTGCCCTGTACTCATGTTTTGTGCATTCGGGAGTGGTGCCTCTCTGTTAAGGAGCACTATCTGAGCATAGTTGTATCCCTTAATACTTTCATATGCCACTACACATCTAATTCCAGTATTTCTACTGTTCCTGGTGATTCAGGTACAGATGATGAAATCTTGAAGGTGCAGCAAATATGTAGAATGTGTAAATGTTCATTTCCTGTCTAGTGGATGGTAAGTTATGCTGACACCATCCCTTACTTTTTAATTCTAAACAATTTTTTAGATATACTGTCAGGAACTGCAGGTGTAAGATTTGGATGACACCACAAAGACACTTTCATAAAGAGGGAAACATACATCGTTAATATGCTCTTTAATGGTAAAAAAAAAAAAAAAAAGAAAAGGAAAATTTTTCCAATATAGTATTGACACCTCCTCAGATATTTGCATGTGTCACCCTTGGCAGGCACATTCTTGACACTACAGAAGATAAAATGCCCTTTAAATAAAATGCTGTGCTCTGATGTTGCTAATGTTCTTCCTTAGTTGCTCTGAAAAAATATGAGTTTTTACGTCTTGACTTGAGAATGAAATCTATTGACCTTAGTACGTGGCAACAGAGCTTGATAATACCCATAAATTAAGCAATGTTAACCATTTCCTTAGTTAAGAAATGGAAAAGGACACTTTCCATTTAATTTTGGAGTCTACCAAAACCACAGTTTCTCCATGAGGGATGTCACTGAATGTTGTCATTCCAGAGCAAGGCTTAAGGACGTACATGCTCCTAAATACAGCAATAGAAGCTACACTCACTTCTTGCCAAGCCTCCTACATGTAGATAATTCATACCTCATCAGGAATAATCTATCTGGGAGTTAGGGAAACTTTTGTAGAATGAATGCCAAATGCTGCTAATTAGGCTTGGCAAACACTGGAAGTGTGGGGGGCAGTTCAAAGTCAGTAGCCTAAATGTGCAAGGACTAGACATGAAGCAACTCCCTTCCTTTCCCACGGCATGTGCCCAACCTTACGTGGACTACTGCATTCTAAAATGCAAATGTGTGGGGGGCACACAGTAGCCACAAATAAGAATCCCTATAATGCCCTCAATGCAAATATTTTTTCTTGTTTTGATAGACTAATAAAACTCCATATCATTGAAAATTTGCACTGTTTCCTACCTTCTAATATACATTCTGATAAATCTTATTTATGTGTAGAATATCTAGTACTTTTTCTTCAAAGCGAGCATCATATTCTGTCTTTGGTTTTGTTTGACTACATAATTTTTAAAGGATGAAAAACGCTGCCTTGATCATTACTGTTTCAGATACGTAAATGCAAAAATTATTTGAGAGAGAATAAAAGAGTTTGGCAGAACAGTTTTTCAAAACTACATCTTATAAAGTCTCAAATTTTTGTTCTCAGAGTTAACAGGGGGCTTACTCTTGTTTCCAGAGTTGCCTGATGACCATATGTCATAGGTTTATCTAGTTAGGGATTTTTTTTATATAAGAGGAAGATTGGCTTCTGTTGGAAGCCTCTGGAAGTTTCCCTCCATCCTATAGAGCAGGGCCAATGAGGGCCAGCTCCGAGGAAAACTTCCTGCTTTTGAACCATTAAGTTACGCCCCTGCGTGAAAACATATTTAAGAAGTTGTGGCACAGTTAGAATTCGGCAGCCATGGCTTAACAACATCACAATACAGACATCAAGGTCAGTGCAGGAGGAGAAGAGGAGAAGGAGGGGGAGGGACCCCATAGATCAGAGAAAGGACTTAAAACTGTTATTCCCTGAATACGTTGGTGATGACCATGGTGATTACGAGGTGTCCCCTCGAAGCCCATGGGATCCATCAGGGTGCAAAGACCCCCCTGACGGAGCAGGGGGAGGCATGAAAGAAGCTGTTACCTCGTGGGAGGCCCCTAAAGTGGAGCAGAGGTCCTGCAGAGATTTGAAGCTGAGAGCCATGGAGAGGAAGAACCCACGCTAAATAGGTACAGCCAGCTTTTCCTGAGAGACTGCACCCCATGGAATGACCCACGAGAGAGCAGAGGATTTCTCTCTCACGGAGGGGACCCCACGGAAGGCTGGGGAAGGACTCAGAGTTTCCCCTGTGACCCTGGTGACAAATGTGGTGAAGCGAGCTGTCCCCTTTGCAGCCCACAGGAAAGCCCCCTGAGACAGAACTGTTGCTTAAGTTTTGGACTTACATCTGTGAATGGCTGACCCAACAACAACTGACTGTAAACCTTCCATTCCTCTGTCCCCCACACCATTGGGGGAAGGAGGGGGCATGGACAGACAGAGGGGTGTTGGTGGAAAAGTGTTTCTAACCTGTTTTTATTATTTTTAGTTTTTAGTTTGTTTGCAATAAATTTAAGCATTATTCTAAGTTCTGCTTTGCCCGCAGTACTAATCAAAGCTCCCCTTTTGGTTGTTATCTCTAGCCGTAAATTCCTAGCTGTTTTTTTTTCCCTTTCCCTCTGGAAGATGGAAGGGGGGAGGGGGAGGGAAAGGCCTTGAAGGAGTTTTGCTGGACACCAGGCGTTTATCCCGCATCAAACCACCACACCATATACTTTATAAAATTAAACACTGAAATTCTAAACCACAATAGAAATACATTTTTGTGCAAAATTTTGGTGGCTTTGAATCTTGAAACACTAAGATCAGACTTTCAATGTAAATCTTACCTGTAAGCAACTTTCTTTGAGATTGTATAGAGGAAATCTGAGTCTTTACTATATGCCTGTTGCATATTAGGTCTCCACTCAAACTCTGGCTTCGTTTCATTAATTTTCAATAAAACCACACTTTTTTTCATAATATGAACCAAGAAGTATTTGCAAATAGCCTGAAGAAAGCTGACCAGTCCCATAGTACCTCTCTTCAAAGCCTTTTGCCTAGGGTTATTTTTTGAAGAACAAAAAACTAAGTGACTTTATCATTGGGCTAGGAGACAACTGCTATAGCTGAGAAAGCAAAGAAAGTGTCCTCCACAATGATGACAACTCTCTACTGTAGGCCTTCACTGAGGAGGACTTCTAAACCCTTGACACAGACACACACCCATCACAGAGTTTTCTTGCTCCTTAAAGTGTGCATTAAAGGCACACAATCTGCCACCTCTGTGCTAAAAAACCACCAAAACTCAAGAATGAAACCGTAAAGATTAAAATCTCTATGTTGAGCAGAAGATACTATTGAATGGAAAAACGAAATAACAAATACTAAGTGCAAAGCAAGCCAGTGATACACACTTTAAATCACTAGCTGTAATATGTAGGAAAGAATCTATAATGCATTAAATCAAACCTGAATTCAATGAGACACAATCAAAGAGGTACAGAAATGTAAAAGGGTATAGCAATCTCCTTAAAATGAAAAAAATGGAAAAGAAGAAAACAACTCATTGGCTAAGTGCTGTGCATAATTAATGAACAGAAGTCATCACCAATTTGCATCTTATGTGACCTTATTAAATGTGTGTGTGTGTGTGTGTGTGTGTCCAAACGTGATGCCATGTAATTACACACAACTACTTCACTGTGGAAATGTTATAATTTGTTTCCATAGTCCCTTTTTTATTTTCTGTACAGGTAGAAATTCTAATACAGTGACATTTTAGCAGCAACTAATAGAAACAACCACTTTTAATCAACTTTTGAGATAAAATACTTCAGAACAGAAAGCATGCTCTACAAGGCTAACTAATTCATTTCAACAATATTTGTATTCCTTTAAATATTTTGAACTTAAAAGTCTGTAAAGGTGCTTGCACTTGCCAAGTAAAATCCAGGAAAGCAGAACTGTGTCTAGGGCTCCAGCTTCTATAGCAATGGGGAAGGTTGAACACACACTTTCCATGTCAATATTTAATTTTTTAGTTATTTACTCCTCACAGTTGGAAAAATAAAATAATAAAAAAAGTGACTGGCAAACGCCTGATATGATGAAATAACTCGATTAAGACCAGCCTTAAACAATAGCATTGATATGAATCTCAACCGTCCATGCTCCATTTAAGGGTGTTGTGTATGCAGACTCCAACATTACCTTTTGTCAGCTCCCAGGGAAAAAGAGGGCACATAGTGCTGCCCTTCATATCTATTGCAGAGGAGTACAAAGGATGTTTAAAGCCTATTTCCAGTGCTTTTTATTTTCATAAAGCCTGAAATGAGGAATATAGTAATATTTGAAACTGTCATCAATGTTTTCATGAAAGTGAAGAAAAATATCAGTTAACTTGCCCAGCATGCCCATGAAATATGCTTTTCCCCAATTTTATTTATTTATATAAAATCAACACTCTTTTCCTTTCTTGATGAATAGTGTGATTGAAAAAAAAAAAAAGAAACGACATTCTAAAGCCAGGACACTGACTGTCCTCACCTATACCTTTACAAACAGCATAGAAGGTATAATTCTTTCTGGTGAACCCACATATTAGTTTATCCTGTCTATACTTTTCAAGCCACCTTACTTTAGAGAAAAATAGGGCAAAACCCCAAATCATAGCTGAATGCAGACTCCAATAGAGTTCTGTTGATGTATCTGAAGAAAAAAAAAAACTCTTTCAGCTTCTATAGGCTGCAGAAACTCCTCCATTTCTTTTAATGACCTATTCTCTCTGTCTGATTCAATACAGCCCACTGGCTATGGAAATGACAACACTCAGCAGGTGACAACAAAACGGTCAACAAACAGTGCTGAGATATGTCATTTTCTTCAAATACTTTCTCAGGAATTAAATGACACACTACCATATGCTGTGTCCTGCTCAGATCAAATATTTCTTTATTAAATGAAACTGCACACTTTTATATATAGTTGCCATATAAAATGCAGGTTTAAGTGTACTGTTCCAAGCTCCAATTGCAAGACAATTTGCTATTTTCCACACCTCCCCCAGTCTCCTTTTAGTATATAACCCCTTGGGCAGCAACTGCTCAGATGCTGTACCTTTGCCATAACTCCAGATTGAAAATCCTGCCCTTATGGAGTCAATCTGATGCATTTACTGTGACTGGGACAAATTGGAGTATGCAAATTAGCACCTTTTGAGTCTCCTGAACCCAGGAAATTCTCTTGCTACGTGTTCCAGTTAATGGACCTGAGATGTCCTTTGTAACAGTGCTGTCTGCACAACTCCTTTAACCTTTTCAGATTCTGATCTAGCCTTTGTTCCTAGCCCTTTTTAGAATCGTACAATGTATCCAGTTAACCTCTGTTATAATTTAAACCAGTGTAACACCAGAACCATATCATAGCATTCAGTGGCATTTACACATGTTTAAAGTACAAAAGAACATCCAACAGTGAATAGAGGCCCACAACATTAAAATTTCTATGAGAGAGTTTTTCTGCTTCAAATACTTGTCATTACTCTGAATCATTTACACTAGTAGGAAATGCACAATTAGTTTTCCAAAGTTCTAAATAAATTAACATCAGATGTAAGAGTTTATCCTTTTATTACAAGAGGATGATCATCTGAGAAGACTATCAATCCACGAAGTATGAAGAGTGACTATCGAGGAGACAAGTGACTGCTGATCAAGCCTGATCAGATTCCTATGCAGATTATACACTAGCTGCAGAAAGATGGAATAGCATCTATCCTCAAATCATAAAGAGAAAGCTGCTACTGGAGAGGCATTCTCCCTGGAAAGGTACACTGCAAAGCAAAATACTAATGTTTGGGTAAAATTACTGCTTCCAAGATGATTGTATGCCTATCTTTTTCTCAACATAATAGTATGCTGATTGTTTATAATTTTTTTTATTTTTTTTTAGATTGTGTTCCTAATGTAATGTTCTTAAAATAAAATAATCCAGATTATTTTGTTTAGTCCTGTCCACTTAGAATTGTAACTTTTTTAGAAAGCTGTAATTTCCCCTGTGTATATAGTGTCTCTTACACCATAACTGCATCACTGTTCAGTTTATACTAAAGCATTACAGCATCCCACTCATTACTATCATATCACTGTTTCTGAATGATTCATTTGAACTTTATATAATCATCAGCTTTTCTAGAGAAAACATGGTTGCATACTAAATGCTTTTGAATTTGGATAGACATGTAGATTTAAAAAGTGCCTTCTTGTGTTCTATTTCTGGACTGCATTTTGTTGAAAGCAACTGGTGTCCCCTTTGATTTTGTACCCAAAGTCTCTGGATGCTGCTTATGTCATAAAAATAAGCTGTACATGACCATGAGAATGTTCAGATTCAAAATTTAAGTATATGAAGTAGACTAGACGTGTGCCTTATAGAAATCATTCCCTCATAGAGGTTTTATATGATCTCCAAACCAGTTCTTGTTATGTACTCGTTCTGCCTCTTTGCATTATGCACAGCTCTTCACTGCCAAGAGAAAGTTTAGGATCTCTTTGCTGCATGGTTTGATCTCTAGCAGTCATTTCCTCTTAATTCATCTCTTCATTTACACTTTATTTTTGTCTACTAATGCATAACTTAACCTCTACCTCATCCCAAAAATCTTTACTTTCAGACAGCGCAGATCTGTGCTCTCCAAAATGTCCTAAGTTTTGTCAGTCTTTTCACATTTTCTTCTTTTTGTCTGCCTTTGACACATGCTAACAGATGTCAGTTAGTAGTCTACCCCTTTAACCCAATGCAGACAAGAAGCTGAACAGTCTTCGTTCTTAGAAAGTGTACCACTGACACCATCATTAGCAATTGCCCTTCACAAATCTCCAAGCCAGTAGAAGTCTTTTCTCCTGACATCTTTTTCAGCCTGGAAAAATCCTACCATCTGCTGCTTCCTCACCTTTAGTCTTGTGTCACTATTTCTGTGTTGACTAGTGTTATACAGAGATAACCTCATTATGTAATACTCAGGATGACTGAAAATAGCAAATGAGAAGATAAATCTTCCCCCTAATATTTTATAGCACTCCAACACTTTCCTCTCTCTTTTCCCACTTTTTAAATTTTCTTGTCAGATGGGACTCCCTATCATAATTTAAATATTGGAAGAAATGAGATTTCCACTCAGCTTTAGCCTAGCCTGTCTTTAAACTTAATGTCAATTTGTGCTTGTTCTATTACCACCTATAGCTAATCAAAACCCTACAAAATTTTGCACAATATTTGTGGGGTCAGTCAAATTTTAGAACTATGTATTTTCTTGTTCAATTACAATTATTTATTCAGTTTGGTTGATTTTAACACCTAAGTAACAGTGTGTTTATTGGGCAAAGTATTGGTACTTGTTTTCACTACAGGAGAAACTTCTGTTTCATCATGACACTGTTAGATGTGTACAACTCTTGTACCTTCATCCACAATCCTTCATTATTACACAAATGTAAATAACTTGCTGTGTTCACTGATCTCTAGTATGCCTTCACAAAACATTTTCACAGACTGTGCTCACTGCTTGCATGCTTAACATGCAATTTACAAGGTATGGAGAACTTTACCCACATGTTCTGCAGCAAGATGTTTTTCGAAAAAATGTCATTGCATTATACTCTAACCTAGTTACTATAGGTAAATAGGAAAACCTTCCAAACATTACTAAATACTGTAATGAAAAAATATAGTGAATTCTTTCTGTTTTTTGTCTATGCAAAGCTTCATAGAACACCATTGTTCAACAATTGTGCAAAAAAAACAACAAAACAAACCAAAACCAAAAAACAGAGAAGGAGGACAGGACCCATTTGGACAACAGAGAAAAAAAATCTGCTATGAAAGTTTCCTTCCAATTTGGTATTTGTTTCTACATCTTCTGTATTTGATAACACTAATTAAAGAACTGGATGATAAACCTGCATTAATTTGAGGAGAATGTGAAAACATTTTCCCAATAACAACTTCTAATTTTTCTGGTTGAAAATGTGGAAAAGCCTTTTGTTTTCTAAGTACTGAGATATTAACAATCTTTGTTATCATTCAGTTATCACTCATGTGAACATGAGTACTTCTGCGAGTATCACACGTGATTCAAATTGTTATTTGCAGTTATTATTCAGATCAAAGAGTAGGATGGGATTAGGTCCTTGAACACAACTGTAGACAGAGCCTTATGTTAGTGTAGGGGCGCAGGTGGATGGGGTCCTAGATACCTGCAAACAGATAATGTTAGAGTGCTCACTTGGAGTGAAGAGATTGTTATTAATTTTCCACTTTTCTGAGAAACTTAATCTTATCTGACATGTTCCAAACAACAAGCCAATGACCCACACATAGTCTAAGCTACTCTATATGGTACTGGCATCCCCTGGAACTATTCGCTAGAAAACACAGATCTCACAAATGTCACATTCTTCCTTCGCATTTACCTCACAATAAATAAGGGCCCCTCTCGGAAGAACTTAGGATACTAAGTTGACATAGAGGATATATTTGTACAGATTTGTGTTGGTCTTATTATTAGAGTGTGGGATATATTGATAAAAGTAATTAAAAAAAGAATATAAAACTATTAGAATGAGGGACATTGTTCAACTGTTCACAGCAATTCATCAGGTTTCTTACATCCATAGGATGTGGGTGGTCTGTTTGTTTGTTTGTTGACTTTAAATACAGAAAAACTAAAATAACATCAGTGGGTCTAATAACCTGTGGCTTCTCTGTAGGATGGAGGTAAAGAGGCAGCTAAATCTCCATGAGGTTCCATCCACAAGCTGAGATTTCCAGTGGAGCAAAAAGGATGTGAAATATGTTTACAAAATATAAGACTGCCTGTCATGAATGGAAAGCCGGGGACCACTGCATGGAGTAAAGCCAAATTGCAGCATGAGCTATGTGTAGCTTCCAAGTCGTTCAAATTCAAATTCTACTCCCATTCTACATTGACAGTACATGATCAAGTCTGTGGTGATACAGAGGCTTCTAGGAAGTAAAACAAGGGCTTACAGGCCTTGTGCATATTACAGATGAATTTGTTGGGTCCTTTTGGACACAACTGGACGTTCACTGCAGGTATCCTGTCTGAATTGTGAACCACTTCATTCAAGCTAAGTGGTTTGTACCTCGTGACTCTTGACTCAATGAAGAATACAATGTATAGAGTCAGATAGTTTTTACTAAGGTTGTCTTTCCTTTGCTCTTAGCAGAAACCTGATTTTTTTTTCTCCCATTGAATCTGATATTGCAATTACAAAAAACTTTGTTCACCACAAAATACTTTCTGGGAGAGAAAGGTACAACATAAAGTAAAAGGGAAATGCAAGTCTCATGAAATTTCCAAGACAACATTCAACAAGGCTTATGAAAAGCTTGTAGAAATGTAGGTGAGCAACTTTATGGAACAGATGAAGAATTCAGTAATTGTCATCCACCGTAAATCACAGGTGCACAAGAGATCTTGGATTGGATGGGATTGGATGAGATTGGTGGTTGGCTTTTTTTCTCTGTCTAGTCAGTTCATTTCTTCTAGTTTAATTCTCTTTTTCAATTTCTCTGACTAGTACAATTCTATAAAATCTATCAGAATTATGTGCAAAAACTTCAGGGACATGGAAGAAATTAACTAAGATCTTCCATCTAGTTTGATTTTGGATTTGGTTTTGTTTCTTTGGTTTTGTTTGTGTGTTTTGAAACTCATGGTGCAAGTCTGCATCATAAGGGTTATTCATGCTAGTGCTCACAACTGAAAAAGCCCACAAAAAAATAAATTGTTGCACCGACACTTCAGTTTCTCTCCAGTTTAAAGATTTCTTCACACAAAATGACATAGAAGTAGGACAGTATAAACAATAGTGTCTAAGTTACTGTGTATGGTAATGTAATGCTATATGAAAGTATCACAGCTTCTTAATAGTTGAATAGGCACTGCTGAAGCAAAGAATGCAATTATGAAAGTTATCACTCTTGTTGTAGAAATACAAAATGCATACTGCTTGCTACAGTTCATATAGACACTCCTGCTATTATTACTAATACCATCTTTCTATCCCAGTCTTACTTCAAAACTATTCCATTGTAATTGATTCCAAATATTTAGCCTTTAAGAAAGCAATGGTATTTTTAAAGGAAGAAACATGTATTTTTAAAATTACAAAATTTTATTTCAAAATATTGAACATTCTACTTTTAATTGTTTTACTGTTCAAATTGTAAGGTGTGCTCTTTTTTGTTCGAGAATTTTAAAAGCAACTAATTTAAATATGCAAAATTATCTTGAGTTGTTCATACGTGAACTTAAAAGCCATGCAACACAGGAAAATTAAGTAATTATGCCTCCAAGTTATTTACTGCAATTAAGCTCATTTATCATATGCAAATTAGTGCAAACTGGTCTCATTAGTTACTAAATTACTCAATATGAGCTGAACAATGTAGCACTCCAGTTTGTAATGAAAAATCCCTGTAGAGGCAAGCAGTATCAATTAAGCTAATTTGCATATGCAAATATATTCACTAACTTTCCCTTTTCTCTATATTTAGTTCTACATTTCCTGATTATTCCTGATTATATGAAGAATATGGGGTTACTGACCCTTTTCCACACCTTCTTGATAGCAATGAAGTTACAGAAAAAATTCTGAGGCCCTGAAAAAAATGATGAAAGTCTTGCAAATTTTTACCATCAGTTTCAGACGAATTTTTACTAGTAGGTACCAGAAGCAATTTTCTTTGCTGGATTTATTTGATAAACAGATATCTATATCTATCTATCAGTATTTACATATATATGTAAAACTGGAAATGTCTATTCTCTTTATGACACCACTTTTTAGAAGAAAAAGAATGTAGATGATAACAAAAGCAAAGGACAAAATTTGGCAAATCAAAATTCTTGTCAAAAATTAATTAACATATTGCCATTATCCATTTTTTCCCTTCATTACATGCTATTCTACTGTTCATAATCCAGGTGATTTTACTTGGAAAACATTTAAAAGACATTGCACTGGCATGAAGTATCTGGCAATCATGTTTTGTGGTGTCTTTTTTTCCACAAGTACACAGTGGATAGTGTCTTTGGCTGCAAATCTACCATGAGAATCTCTTCAGCATGATATACAGTAATCACCTGTGCCTTGGAGATTTTTTGACATAGAATCATAAAATCTTAAAATAGTTTGAGATCATCTGGTTTCGAACTCATTTCCATGGGCGGAGAACCTTCCACTATACCAGATTGCTCAAAGCCCCATCCAACCTGGCCTTGAACCCTCCTGGGGATGAGGCATTCACAACCTCTCTGGGCAAGGTGATCCAGTACCTCACCACGCACATAATGAGGGTGTGCAGTAAGTGCTACATTTCATATGGAAGCAAAGTACAAGCCTCTATGTATATCTAGATTAGTACAAGAGACAAATGCAAAGGTGCATCCAGCCTTATGCACATGAAGTCCTTTAGAAGTTTTAAATTCCCTTTTATCAGGGTTTTTACTCAATTTTTCATCTCTGGATTTATGTAAAGGTAAAAGTGCATGCATTTTTTTGGAGTTGGTAGAGTCTACCATCAACTGAACAGAACTGACTGTGTGATCACTGGGCACAAATGCTATCTCATATCAAAATAAATAACTTTTTAATTCTTCTTCTGACAGGCAGAAGTTTAATCTTCTATTTTATCCACTTCTTAACTGTATATGTAGTTGTATCAATATTATCAAATTTAGTAGTTGTATCAATAATCAGTTAAGGTAACAGTATTTATACATATGACTCCTTAATACTAAAAAAAAAAATAAAAATTGTCATCAATTAAGGCATTCTTCATTGAATGATGAGTATTTTGTGTACATATATGGATTTAATATATATGGACATGACTAATATATAAGGTATACATAACACGACTGACACCAGCTACTTGTAGACTCAAGATGCAAAAATATTACAATATGCACCTCAATTTCTGTTTTTCGACATCATCATTAATAAACTATATCCACCTCTCAAAAATATACTATGTTATGCTTCTCATTTGTCTGTCAATAAATTTTGAAGTACCAAAATATTAAAAGAATTAGAGAGGCTCCTTAATTTCTGAGCTTACACTTAACCCAGTCTTCAAAATATTAATAGCAAAAGGGATTGCACAGACTATTAATTCAACTTCTTCAGAGAGCAGACTTTGAAATCAAAATTCCCAAAGTGTAATCAAGGTTGTTTACTTCACTTGCAAACAATACTTATCATGATACTTATTTGGAAATAATTTCTATGAGCAGCAGACTAAGTGAGAACATATTAGAACAGTATTCCACCACAGAATCTGACTGTTGTTTTAAAAACAATTTTGTCTTCTAGTGATTATCTTTCTACCTACAAGACCACAAGGTAATACGTTGAAGTTCATTCTGATCTGTTTAGAAGTGGTGTATTTGAATGCATGACCCAGATTTTCCTCCCAAAGGTTGATTAATCTACTAAAATAAGAAAAAATCTTAACATACTGTGATAAACTTGCCACCATTATTAATTCATTTTGTCCTTTATCCATCATCAACAGTCTATCTCTTGCAAATACCAGAGTGGAACTTCCTATTACCAATTAAGAGAGTAATATGACTAATTTGATAAAAGCATTAACCTCTCTGAAAAGGCTGCATCTCAGCAGATATTCAATACAATGCTGATGACAGTTTTGATGGAAAATCCTCAGTCACAGGTACAACCGCAATACAGGTTTTTTTTTTAGTAGCAGTATGATAAAATTATTTCCTGAAAACACCTTAGTTTATCACAAGTAAGCACAAAAAATAAGAAACACAAGGGAAATCTAGTTTAAACAAGTATGAAAGTCACTGAGTGTTTTAATATGCATTAAGCGCAAAACTCTAATAGCAGGTAGTTTTCAAAGTGGCCAACCTAGGATTTTTCATTTTCATTCATAAGAGTCATACTTAAGGATTGTATATAAATCGGTCTCAAAGATGTTTTATCTAGATATGAATTTTAAATATATTGTAAAAACCATACATTTAGAAAATAATATACATTTACATATTCAACGCAATGACAAAATACATCCACTGAAATATCACAAAACTGCTATTTCTGCTTTTTTCTACATGTATGAGACAGCATAACAGTGTTTCTGGCTAATATACAAACGCAGTACTATAGATACTGGTGCAGATCTCTGACATGGTAACTACAACAAAAGTAGTTGCTTACAGAATCAAAAACTTGACCTAGACCTTTGCCAAGAGTGCACACCTAAGCAAACCACTTACTTCATGATTTTTGTTCCAGAGAAAAACTAATTCTACCAGTTAATATCATGTTTTCCTAAAGTTATCTTTGTTGCTATTCTGCATTTAGTTACTTTCTAAAGATGTTAAAAATATGACATTACCAACAGCGCTTTTGAATGCCACAGCTGAGTTAGTACAGAGAGATAGCTCTCGATCATTTCAAATTAAGTGGAATATTTCTCATGATAATATCCTAATTTCCCTCTTTCATACCTCTCAAAAGATAATACAGCAGGCAATATATTTGCATCGAGAAGCTGTGTACATTGCTAAGAGCAGTTATTCAATGCCGCACTTAGAAAGGACTGTGTGGTTTTTATTTCCATAGGGCTGGGGCTTGCCTTACTGCAAAAACACATCACATTTTCTTCTTAACTGCTTCTACTCAATCTTTGACTACTTCAGACTAGGAAAGGTTGTAGTAACCCTACCAAAACAAAGCACACACAAGGACGTTTCCATCATGTCATTGTTTTCCAGTTTAATCTTCCGGGAATATGATGACTTGTACCATGTGACTAAGTTGTTTGATAAATACCAGATTAGTTTTATCTCATAGCTAAGGAGATCTTTGAGTCAGGCTGCTGTTCATTTTCTATTCTTTGCAGATTGCTCCAAATTTGTGATATATAATTGTGACAACTGGGATATCATGGAGGAAAGCAGTGCTCGTAAACCAAAGTGGGGAGAAAACCAACAACCCTAAACTGATACAAGACATGTAAGACAAATCAAATCACCAACACAAAATACTAGCTTTTATACACATACATACAAAACATAAAGGCATTCTGTGAACAAATGCAAACTTCAGAATTCTAATCCACAAAATACTGTGATTCACCTAAAGTAACATTTGTCCTCCCTCTCATTAACATACTCCCAATCACGGACTTTCTAAATAGAAGAAATATGAGCCTTAAAAAAAAATAAATCTCATTAATATAAGTGTTGAGAGCAATACCATTCAAATTACCAGCAGAAATATGAGTAGGTAATTATTTTGATTTTTCTTTTTTTTTTACCTGTAAAATATGACTTCCCAAATGTGATTCAAATACTTCAATGGCAAGGGCACTGGGACTTCTCCTGCGCTGGGCACCTATAACTGAATAAAAAACAGTTATGTTGCACGGTCTGCACATTCATTTCTCATGCATCCTGATCACTGACATTAATGACTTAAATGTTTTGCGTCTTATACAGGAGTGTTAACTTCCAATTTGCCTTCTGCATAGCGTATAAAATTAGTATGCAATTTCAGACTCAAATATGAAGAAAAAAATAACTTTAAAAATATATATTTAAATGTCAAAAAATCTGGAAATTAATGGTTTGTTAAAACATATCCCAAGTCCCTGTAGGTTTATGGTGATGAAAGTATACAGAATTTAGTGAAAAATGCTCCTGAAAAAGAGGATACACATAATGTAAATGTTTTGAAATGTGAGGATAAGAACTGAATATTTCTCATGAATTAGGAAGAGATGAAAGGCTTATCTGAACATGTTATTTATCTTATTTGAAACTGAAATGAAATAAGCACAACAATAAAAAGCTAACATTTGTAAACACATCTATATCAAAGTTCTCCACAGTGTAGGGAAGTATTTTAGTATCCCAGATATCCATGTTTGTTGCTGAAACAGGTACTTGAAACTTCAGCTTCTACATATAAATTACATAGTTTAAAAGTACGAAGTCAGTAATAGGCAGTTATGCTTCAAGGACAGGAGTGACTACAAATAAGACTGAGAAATCATAAAACTAATATTCCATTAAACTTTCTATGCCAGGAACACAAAGCCAGCAATCAAGTCTGAGTATAACAAAAAGTAGGCATCTATTGCAACATGATGTTTCTTCTTAGGTCTAGGCTATCTTTGCCACGTGATCAGAGAAAGCTAGAGCACAGAAAAGATGGCACAGAGCTGCAGGAACCCTTCTTTGTTGTCTTAGTGACAAAACCAGGCATATCCATAGCAGAGAAAAGAGGCAAAGTTCATTCTGCACCCTTTTAAAATGTGTACAGAAGCGTTTACATCCCAAGACCCTGATGGTCTAACACTACTGAAACTAACATAGCACCAGTCCACCTTTACGCGTTGCTATCTTTACAATGTATGATAAGAGAAGTGAAATACCAAGGAACCACTAAAACAAGCAGAATGATTGACTGTCATTACTGAACAGGCTAATTTAACACCAGTGAAAACAAAATATAGAGCAACAATTTCTTAGTCTTCTATGATACTGGCTGCCAAACATGATATCAGTGGGAAAAGATAAATGCCAAGTAATGATAGTCATATTGACCTAAAAATGTAATATCATTCCTTATTGATGCTTCATGTAATTTCCTTGCAGGAAATTCTAAGCTATTTATACTGGGCAAACAGGTGGCTTCAGGGTTAATAGATTAAGGCAATAGCTCATAATTACAAATGGTGACTGCTGTAGAGACAGTATTTTCTAAGTCCTCCTCTTTTCTCTTATTCAAGGACATAGACACTAACACGAGAGAAAAGTCATCTTCAAGACTACATTTCTCAAAAAAATTGTTGTTGTGGGACTAAACAAAAATATATAGCACCGTTAGGATTTTCTGCATTCCCATCATGATTTCTGTCAGTTAGAACCATGTTTTGTATGGTTATTTCATTTATAATCTATCAGAAACCAAAAGGAAATTAGCAGTTTTTGCTTGCTAGGCATTGCTTCGTAGTAGTCTCCATAAAAGCCCTGAAAAAAGCAAAAAAATGCCCCTGAAAACCTGCAAAACCTCCTTGAAACCCTTTAAGTCCTACCATTCTTCCATCTAGACTGTGTTATAGTTTCCACACATTGTCTGAACACATTACCATTTGGAATTAACCTTTCAATTAATTTTCTGTTTCCTGCCCATATCCTTCCTTTACAATGCTCTACCACTTGAAAGTGTATCCATTACGTATTGAATCCAGTTCTATGATGTCAGTTGCGGGGTTCTAGCATTTAAGTACCCTAATTTGAATAAAGTGTATGAAGTCAGTTCAACACTCTTTAAAACAGTATCTTTAACCTCAAATGACACTTACAGGTAACTCATCAGTTCTTCGTACTTGGGACATTCAAGTTCTACAACTCA
Source organism: Campylorhamphus procurvoides (assembly GCA_013396655.1). Lineage (NCBI taxonomy): Eukaryota > Metazoa > Chordata > Aves > Passeriformes > Dendrocolaptidae > Campylorhamphus > Campylorhamphus procurvoides. The sequence continues at coordinate 313,256 of WBMV01008995.1, read as the reverse complement.
TATGAAAACACTGCAAGGTCAGTGAGTTAACTAGAAATCAAGAGAGGGTCAGATCTTAGCTTTAAAATTTGTCAATTAAATCTTCTATTGACGGCATCCTAGAGGCTGATATGCATGTAGACAAATATTGTGTGGTACTTTCATGCCATTCAGTTCACTGACATTTTTATAGCAGTAAAAGTCTTGGAGTTATGTGCCTTGCACTTAGGCAGGTGATGTGGGGTTGCTATGACAGTTCCTAATTTTACAACTAGCATAAATATGTTACACAGAAAACCATTATGCTTCTGGTAGCCATGCTGCAACTCTTTTTTGATAACTGATTAGATGTTAAATATGCACTTTACTTCATGCATTTCCATAACTATCATTCTTCATATTTTGAGGAATGAGACAAGGATATAGAGATAAATATAGAACAAGGGAAACGTAAATTATTTGATCTTCTGAATTCATTGCCTCATTATTTTACTTACTTCAGCTTTCAAGATTTCTTGATACCTATTTGCAGCAAAAGAAATATGCTATTTTGGGAACAGAAATGCATACCACATTGGTACCTTTCAGAAACATGGCAATCTCACAGTCCAGTCACAGCACAAAACCTCTTATTTGTACCGAGTGAATTGTTGGCATGACAATAGATGAAAGGAAGACATAGACTGAAACGGTTTGATTAAAAAGCAGGACCAATGTTATTTTATTCTAAAATTTCAGAGCATAAACTATAAATACTGAACTGGCTTCCATCACACAAGTCACAGCCATTCATCTAAATGTCTCATCCTGTGGATGGAACCATCAGCAGCCAGAGCTCAGCTACTCACAGAAAACTTGGAAAGCAAGAGATTTAAAATTTATATCAAGACATCTACAAATCAAACCTTCACAGACCTAAAGATGTGGACGCATATATTTTTTAAACAATACAGTTTCCCTTTTAAATGCAGACTGTTTACAGAAATGACATTGTGAATACATGAAATAAATTTCATCTTTCAAATAACAGGAAGCAGGGAAAATTAGGATGTGGAAAAGGTTAAGCATGTGTATCAAACAGCAAAAGAAGTGACAATGGAAACAAGTTCCAAAATCAGGTTAAATCCTTCTTCAAACCTTCTCTTATTTTATTAGTATGAACAAACATCTTTGAATAGACTTTTTCACATGTGGTCATATTTTGTACTGCCTACATTTAGCTAACAATGTTTAAGATTTTAATGTACAATTGTGGTGGCCAATCAAAAAGTTGGCCAAACCAATGTTTGTATTAAATATGGACTGTTAATAATGACAAGAAGATAGGAAGACTCTTTTCATATGTGCATTTTGTAGTGCCGGAGCAGAGGAATCTGTTTTCTAAAATGTTTTACTTTCCATGGCACTGAACTAAGATTTTACTGTCCAGGCTGACATGTCTATTCCTGGCATAAGGTTATTCCATAACAAGTTATTAACAACGAAAAAATTCTAACTGTTCGCTAATTCCTCTTTAAGTTTTCTCCCTCAGTGACTCATTTGGCTATGCCTGAGGTGAAGGAAGAACCATGTCCCTTTCAGTGTATCTTGGGGGCAGTCTAAACATGCTTAATGCAACCTCAAGAGCATTTGCAATTGAGCTACAGAGTGAGAAACTAAGGAAAAGAAAAATGTAGACTGCCTAACAAAGATTTCTACGCATCCTGAAGAGGGAGGATTTCCTCTTGGAGTCAGTTCTAGGGTATGGGAGTACAGATCAAAGAATCATGTTCACTTTCTTCTAGTGAAGACAGAGTTGTAATTAAACAGAAGGGTTCCTTGAACACCAGGAGTGAAAGCACAGAACACTAGCACAGTAATCAGTTCTCGCTAAAATAGTTTTCTGAAACATTGTATGCCAATCCACAACATAAACTGGTTTTGTGGAAAGTTTGGGAAAATGCAAACCAAGAGTTTTTAAATTCTATTGCTTTAATAATAATTTTAAAACTACTTAAAAAATACACTGACCTTTTTAATTAATTTCCCTTAACCATTATTTACTCCTAACCCTTTTTTCTCCATTAGCCTCAAAATCCTTATTTTTTTTTGTATTTTATTTTGTTGATTTTTCCAAGCAGCACCTTTTGTATGCTTGGGAGCAGAGGTGGACATAGGGCCATTCTGCTACAACTTTTTATATAACCTGCTGTCTGAAGAATTATAAAAAAACAGAACCCATCTTGAAGAACTCTAATTATGACTGCCAATAAAGTCAGACTTTAATTACCAAAGCCTGAGCAGATCTATATAAATATAAAAGTTTATAAACACCTACCAAAAAGAAAATTATGGGCTTTGTTCACAAAACATGTAACCATATCAGCCCAATTGCATAGAAGCTTCACATAGGGTTGGATAATATTTCTCCCCATAGGTACAAACAAAACACATGACAGTTTCAGATGAGAGAGAATAAGAATCAGAATTTTCTGGATTGTCTCAGATGACTGTACGTGCAAAGCAGTTCACTGCATGAGCGCGGCTAAAATCTTTTAAGTATTCTTTTCCAAAATGTAACATTTTTATTATTTCAGAGTAGAAAAAAAATCTATAGAAATGATAATACAATTTCTAATATATTTGTCTCGGTGTAAAGTAGATTCTACATGAAAATGTATCTTTTTTTATTTTTAGGAACAAGTCCAAATATTCATGAAAGAAAATACAGGTGAATGTGGCAATCGAGAGGGTTTTACAGGAAGAGGTGAGATGTCATCTTAAAATCTTGGGCATTTCCTATGAGAGTAATTTGGAAATGCTTAAAAGCTATGTTTTCTAAAACACAGATACACTGACTACAGGCTAAAATGAACAAAAGACGATGCAATATCAGGGAAGAACAAAGTGTAATCAACATCACATGCCAGAAGAAAGACCAGTATTTCTTCCTGCTAACATCCACAAAATCTTTAGAAAAAAAAATTACTCCATATTTAACACCTTGTGATGAATATTTTTTCCCATTGATTGTTCTTTGCTATCCCATTTATGACTGATTCTAAGTTTTGAAAGAAATTTCCAGAAAGACTGAACTCCTCTGGCTAACCGATATGTTGAGGACATAAAGCATACAAGGTGTATATTCAGATCCTGATCTAAAGTGAGATAATTTGAGACAAGCAGCATGATGTAAGCAGATATTGTCCTCTGATTTGGAAAGGGTATCCAAAGAAATTAAATGATGTCACCAGTTACCTCACCACAAGCCATCACGTGATCCAAAATTTAGGTCTCTTATCGACCTTCACAGATGGGAAGAAGTTATAAATCTCCGATAGAGCTGCAACATATGTGGAAAGGTATTTTATCTTGGTTTAGTAAAGCTATGGGAATCATTAATGCTGTGCCATTACCAACGAAGTATCACAGCAATAAAGTATCAGAACAAATCTGTCACAAAGGACTACATGTAAGATGCATAATGCAATATATGATAATCAACTTACAAAGCTAACAATACCATGTCAAATCTATATTTTTGTATACAAGAATGCCTATTATTCTAGATGTTCATCTTCTGGTCACTGGTAAAGAGCATGCATTCATTACTGGGGAATTCCTGATTGAGAAAGTAATCCAAAACTTTCCATGGAATAACCAAACAGCTATCAAGAATGTACTGGTTAGTTAACAAAAATGTTATGTAACACAATTGCAGGTGTGGGTTTTTTATTTCCAGTACTTCATCTATAATGCTTTATCAAAAGCTCCAGGAATTAATATAATTTTTAGCAAAATTTGCTTTTCAAATTCAAGCTGCTTTCAAACTTTTTCAATAACTCTTTTAATGTCAATAACTTAAAACTGATCAAATTAAAATGTTGTCAAAAAAGAAGAAAGTATTATGTCACTTGTTAAATGAACTGAAATCAATGGATTTGAAGATGTAATATTTTCTCCCCTTAAGGAAGACTTGAATGGAATAAAGAAACTACATAAGAGAATGTCTTAGTGTAAGTTTTCACTTGTTTTCGGAGCCTCTTCCTTTTCCTTTCCCCATCATTTTCATCTGGTTTAACGGTCTGCTCCTTCCCACAGGATTTTTTTCCTTAGGGGGTGGAGGTCGAGTGGGAGGGAGGAGGAGACAAGGTTACTTAGGGCCTAAATGTCTCTATTTTTTTTCTTTTCTGAACTTCTTAAAATTATAAACCCCAAGAATGAAATAAGTATGTTTTGTGTTCTCTACTTAGTAATTAGCACTGTTTCTGAATCAGCACTTACTTGTACCTTTTAAGAGTTTATTTCAGAGATTTTTTCTGTTCACTGTAAAGGACGAAGTCTTTGCTGTGCAAGAATTTCCAGTGATATAAGCAAAGAGAATTCTCCATCTGTGGCTGGGGGCGGGAGCACTGGCCTTTCTCCCACACTGTAGTAGTTACTATAGGAACTATTGTGCCTCCTTCAAAAGGGCTACAGACAGGGTGATTAAAATTCTTCATGGGAGAACCCCCACTCTTGTCTCTGACAATGAAATTCTTCAGGGAGAGGGCTAAGCCTCCAGCTCAAGAACGGCAGCACCTGAGGGACTGATGTGGCAGAAAGAATCACCACTGCTTTAAATTGAAACACAAGGAGAAGAATACAAGGGCCCATACTCCTGTATTAATTTTATTCCTCTCCCACGAAATACAGGAGCATTGGTCAAACTCCTGAGAAACAGAAGGAATGAGTAACTTCATATAGCCTCCACCATGTAGAAGAGAAGCAGAAAGTGACAAACAGATAATTTTTCAAGGACAATCAACAGCAGGAGAAGAAAAATTGTTAAAATGAGATAGGAGCTTCCCAAGAAATTAAACTGTCGTAAAGAGATAGGGAAAAAATCTACAGAAGTATGGAAGAGAGAGAGATGAAGTAGAGACTAATGGACAAGGCAAGGGAGAGGGACACAGAAAGATAGGGTGAATTGAGGGCTTAAAAACCTTGGAATTTATCAGTCCTTTAGATAAATATCCAGTCTGAGAGATTTGGCTCCACAAACAGAAAAATGCATAAACATGACTTTATGAAGAAATGAGTGATGATATGGACTACTATTCAGATATAACAATAAAACACTTACTGGAGTAATAGTTCTATTGTCTAATTTTTAAACTAGTATTAAAATTCATCTGAAAAGAAAACTGCAGTCACCCCTTTCCAGCTCCAGTGCTACAGAAATGGCTAGTGTCACTGATTCTGTTCTCAGGAGGAGGACAGGCTATTAAACATCAAGTCAGAACAGTGTTATGTAGTGTCAGACTATACTTGCTGGTAAAACTAGGAGGCCTACATCTGTTGTCTTGCTTTTTTTTTTTCTCCAGTCTGATCCCAAAGGTTCATGTTATGACATTTGTAACATCTGCTACAAATGCGGAGGTAAGTCAGGCACAACCTTATTACTTCCAATCTAACGCTCCATCCATCCACAGGGTTTTCATATGCCACTACTATGTCAAGGGGACTAAAAGCTGTTCGATCTACATGAAGCAAGGTATAACGTATTTCTGAAAGTCAAGAAGAAGAAATCCTGCTTTGTTTTGTCTCCCCTTTTTTTGTTACCTTAAATCTTGGCAATGTTATTTCAGAATATTCTGTGAATGAAACAGGCAAGCTGCTCCTCCTTACAGCCAATACAATTGCCTTTTTATGCCTTAGACAGTGGCGTGTTAAAAATTGGCAAGCTGTAATTCACATCCTTCCCTGTTTTCATTAACACTGAAGCATATCCAGCTTCCCCTAACTAGACCCTTCATTACAGAGGTCTGCTTTCTTGCATAGCCCTCTTTTCCTTCCATACTTCTCCCACTATTTCAGTGGCCTCATTGCATTGTTTTAAGAACAAACCTAAGTTTTTTCAGTGCTCAGTGGTAAAATGTACTCCTGACAAAATCAAACAAAAAAAAAAAAAAAGCTTATTTCACCTGTTGTAACAAAAAAGTAAATGAATAAGGAAAACAAAATAAAATGCATTACAACTAGCATTCTCTCTTTAGGGTTCTTATCGAACTTTTATTGATATATTTACAGTACTAGCCCATTGTTAATGGGCTAAGATACTGTATGCTGAGAGGTTTATGCTATCACTGCGACGTGTCTGCACGGGAAGCCAACCATTTGCTATATGGCTACAATCACCTACTTCAGAAATTTCTTAAGAAATACATGTAACCTCTTCTGACAGAAAGTGGAATGTAGTTTTAGAAACTAACAGCTCTAGATGTTACTAAAGTAGGTAATAGGTTGAACACTCAGCATCAGACACCAAAACTAAGACAAATTCCACATTTGGTAGAAGTAATTTAAATTCATTACAAGGCCTGCAGAACACTGTATGGTAGCAAATGAGAAAGAAAACCCCATGCCTGATGGTGTAAGCTGTTGTAAGTTTTGTAGTACTTTTTTCTATTGTACTATCACAGGCTAAGTAACACTCCCCTCACACTCACCCAGATAAGAACAACACTGAAAAAAAACAGAACCTCTTATGTTAAATGAACACTAAAAATTTTAAAATATGTCAAAATATGTGAAATATTGGAAAATGTAGGAGCCACATTCACTTCTGGAATATAAAATCCAGCTATGATATAACCAGACATTTACTAATGCATCATTATACTACCAAAGTAAGTGACATACCGAAAGGAATCAAAGTGCACAACTGTTTAAAGTTGTTTCTGATTTTAAGGTGACTTTAGGACTTTACTACTTTTACAGACTTGGGCTTATGATTGATGCATGTAGGTGGTGGATTTGTTTGTAGATGCCTTTTTTCCCTTTTGTGATGTAGTCAGAAAAAGATTTAATGAAGGTTCATAAATGAAATGAGACTGGGTACAAGTCTGCAATCAATCCACATTTTCAGAGAAAAAATCTTTATCAGCTGCCAAAACTGAACCATGTAATTAACTGAGGATTCTGGTAAGAACCAACTGTGCCACTAGTCAATTATTTTTACTTGTCTTCCAGCTGCTTCGTCTCTCTGTTTAAAACTGAGACTGCAAGAAAATGCAACTATTGAGAGTTTGGTGATTTGAAAAAATAACTGAAGAAATTTAAGGAGATTACTAAGACCAGCTGTAGTAGAACTGCAAGTTTTTAAGATCTATTGCAACTGGTTCTCAGTTTCTCAGAAGAAATTTTGAGCAGGACCTTTTATAAGAACTAAAATAGTGTTTCAGAATTGCTGAGGATTGAAAAATGAGCATGTATAAACTGCACTGGAAATCCCCAAAACCTAATGAAGCAGCCTTGAAGTGGTAAAACACTTCAGAATACTAGTTTAAGCCACTACGACTGGGAGATGGATTCTTAATATATATGTACAAAAGTGCACTATTATTTGTAATAGTCTGTTTCAACACTTTTTAAAGAAACAAACTCTTGCAAATCCCAATGACTAGTAAGAAGAATAGTTAAATATTTACTGGAAATAGTGTTATAGTCTTTAAATCTTTGTTAAGGTTAGAAGAATTCATATAGTTCATGATGAATGAGCTTGAAAATAAATTAGAAATAAGTTAACATATTTTCTGTTATCATTATTATCAGCTCCACCACACAATTGGTATTTCCTCTTTTATTTGCAGTAGGATCTTTGTAAATAGTCACGTGAGAGAAGTCCAGTTTCCTTTGTCTTTGGAGAGTGCCTGGGAAGGAACTTTAAGAGAAGAATGATCAGAAGACAGACAGAATAGTTATCGGAGAGAGCTTAGTAGTGAGAAAAAAAGGAAGCAAATTCTCTACAGCCAAAGAGGACATGTGTAGACACAACATTCACTTCATCAGAATTGCATTCATTAGCATCAGGAATTAATTTCAGATCCAGATTCTTTCTGTAGTGAGGGAAAACATTGATTTTATTTATTATGTCATAGCTAAGATTCACACTTGCTACCTGATAAACTCAGGCCTGTCCTGCTATAAGAGAAAAAGCAAGACATTCACTGTTCAAAATATACCTTGAACACCTTAACTGTAAAAGTTCAGTGGGTTATTCTAGCCAGATATTTTAGTATTCTTTAGCAAATGAACTTAACAGCATCAGAATTCATTCCCCACACAGTACTTGAATCAGACATGGACACAGATGGTTACCTCAACTTTGGGGGCAAAGTTTCATTTTGCAAGATAACACTCTGTCTTTAAACCAGCTCTTTCTCAGTTTCTATTAGCACTGATAAATATATTATTTCTTAAGAGCTTTGCAATCATACTGGCAATGTATTGCATTTAGATAGTTTTTCAACAATTACATTCTATCATACATACACCAAATTTAATGTAATAAATGTATGCATTTTCTATTAAGAGAAATACTTTGTTTGATACAACAGTTCAGCAGTCTGTGAGCTGAGATTTTACTGAAATAATGTCCTTTAAATTGTTTGTATTTTGTTGCATTCCAGCATCACCTTTTAATTCTTATACATACTTCTTGTGCTGCTTAAAGTCCAGCTGAAGAACTAGATTTACACAACTATGTAATTTGTAACTCAAGCTCATTAATTTAAATGGAAATGACAATTTTTCTCAGAGTATAATACAATATGATAATTAAACTAAAATACAAAGTTGAATGAAGACTGCTCAGACTCAAAACAAAACACATTTCTTTTCCTGTCATGCACCACCTTTATACGTCCTGCTGAAAAACTGAGTAATGCCTGACAATGGTTATCTATTTTTCTTATTTCTCTTAGCACCCTCCCAGAAGACAGTTTGAATTCTGATATTTTTCATTATGAATATGCTAGCTTAAGGGAGTTTTGGATTATTTTAAATTGCCTGCCGTACATAACACATCATCTTATTTTTTTTACCTGAAAATCTGAGACATTTACTTGTAAAAAGTACACTTCTACCAAACAATGTCACAGCAAGAGAAATCAGAAAATGCAAGTTATTTTCTGTGAATAGTTTGCCTTGCAAATGCAATATTATTGCAAGGTATATTCTACTTTTCTCTACAAATAAGATGGAGAAAAATTAACTATTGAGCAAAACTGCTCCAAATTCTCCAGAAGTATCACTGTAAAAATTATGTTTCAAACTTCTCTGAGAATAATTCTCACATAATATTGAGTCTTTCTTCCACAGAAGAGAAGGAATATGAGGAACAAAGAGGCACCTACATGGCTGGAAGAGCAAAAGACACTCTTAGCTGTGACAGCTCATGGGCAGACATCTTCTGAAGAGAAAGGTTTATTTTGGTGAGTGATGACTTCAGAAACAAATTACTAAAAGAAAAAGTTAATGGCAGAAAGAACAGATTGAATATCAAAACACATGTAATAAAGGAAATAATAATTGGAAGAGTGTATACTGAAATTAAGAATTAGGGATAATCTTAACATAATTTTAAGGCTGTGCCTGTTTACATTCACTAGTTAGTTGACACTTCATATGACTGCTTGAGTACTGCTGACACCAGAGCTAACAAGGCATCAGGGACTTGGCTGCTTTGGCTGCATACACAACACACTGGTGGTGTTAATCCATTTGTTCTCTGAGGTTCAAATATTCTTTTGAATCATTGGCACATAATACTTCGAGTGGAGCTAAGAGTGTGTCTTTACAGTCACAATATAGGTAAATGTGATCTAGCTGTAAATGGGTTAATGTGGCCACTGATAGAGGTCTAGCTGTGATAAAAAGGCTGTGAAACTTTCCCAAGATACAAGATAAAATAACCTTTTCATCTCTATCTTACCATAGCTAGGCTGCTTCCTGTCCCTAAACTAGTTTATGCTGCTGTGTAAATATATTGTGCCTAAAGAAGAATTTTTAAATAATCTTTAATTAATTTGCTAATAGTTAATGAACGAAAATCTATTGTACAAAAAATCTTGGAAAGGAGTGAGCACACCCTTTTTCTATCTCATATTTTTCACTTTTACATTACCTCAATGCATCCTTTTTTTCCCACATTTTTTTTGTCTTCTCTTAATTTTCCTGTTTCACACTAGCTTATTTGAATTGACACTTTCAAGCACACACAAGTTCCTTATAAGACGTTCATTATGATCAGAGGACCTAAAGTTGTGTTATAGGAAGCAAAATGCATCCCTTTCTCAAGCATGTGAAGCTCCAGAAGTCAATACGGCTGGAAATGAAAATATTGAAGTAGGTATTTATTAAGTTGAAATAACCAAACAATTTAAATTTACTCATTAAACACACACTCCTATCCTCAAATCCTTGGATGCTACTCCAAAAAGCCCTGCCCTGGAAGAAATTTCTAAAAATATCATAGCTTTTATGAAAACCACAGCCCAGGAAAGTTACTGTTCACTCCACCAAAATTTTAAGGACTCATCATCAAAGGGGAAGTAGTCTCTTGTCTCGGTTTGTTATTGATAGTGGAGGCCCAAAGTGCTGCAACCTACCCTCATTTTCAGGTTAATCACCTAAAACATAACAATTTCTTTGCACTGCAAAAAGTGATATATTTAAACTCTTCCTCAAATAGTGCTTCCTAGAAAAGAAAGTGAGGTTACACTACTCCATGCATCATCAGAGAACTACAAATCAAGTGCAGCAATGGAATTCACAATGTCAGGTTTTAAATTGTATAGAAGCCATATTGTAAATACAGGCAGTGTATATCAATCAATGCAAACATAATATCTCCCACCATTTTTTTATTTTAGTTACTATATTTTATTGTACTATATTGACAGTAATTACAGTTTGGGCTCATCATAAGAGTGTACTCTTGTCCATTGGTAAAAACCTAAAAAAAATTTCAGAAAGTTCAAAATAATTTACTTTTATAAATCAGAAAATAGAACCAAGTGTTTTTATAATACCTACAGCAGCAAAAAGTCCAACCATCACAACCTTATGACAAAATGTTATCTTGTGAGTTCCAGCTCTCTTCAAAGTGTGATACTGAATCTACAAACCAGGCATAACACTAGCTTGTAGACAAAATCATCCACCAATTTTTCCATAGAATCACAGAATGATTTGGGTTGGAAGGGACCATCAGAGATAATTTAGTTCAAACCCCTGCTACAGGCGGGTCCATCCTTCAACAGATCAGGTTGCTCAAAACCCTGTACGACTTAACTTCGAACGCTTCCACAACTTCTCTGCATAACCTATGGTCTCACAACCCTTATTGTAAAAATTTTATTCCTTGTGCCCAATCTAAATTTACCCCTTTCCAGTTTAAAACCATTGCCCCTTGTCCTGTTATGGATTTATGAACACTTGACACTATGACAAGGTCCACCTTAAGATTCTGTAAAATAAAGTCCAAGTAAAGGTTTCCGGTTCCTCTTTTATTAGTTCTCAGGTTATAGATTGATCTTAGTGCTACTAATGTTGAGACTATTCAGAGAGAAGAATACAGTTAATCAAACTTATTCTATGACACCACAGGATTGGTAAAAAAATCTTCCGTTATCTTTTTTATAAACTCCCTTTATGTACAGAAAGGCTGCAATAAGGTCTCCAAAGTCTGAGCAACCTCAGATTTGTCAATCTTTATTCACAGGAGATGTGTTCCAGCCGTCTGATCATTTTTCATGGCCCTTCTCTGGACCCATTCTAACAGGTCCATGCCTTTTTTGTACTGGGGATCCCAGAGCTGAACACAGTATTCCAGGTGGGGTCTCATGAGAGCCAGAATAGAAGAGGAAAATAACCTCTGTTGATCTATTGGCCATGCTTCTTTTGATGCAGCGTAGGATAAGATTGGCCTTCCGGGCTGCAGTCGCACATTGCCAACTCATACTAAACTCTTCATCCACCGGTATCCCCCAAGTCCTCCACAGGGCTGTTCTCAATCAATTCATTCCCCCAGTCTGAATTGATATGAGGGATCTCTGTAGCTCAGGTGTAGAAGTTTGCATTTGGCTTTGTTGAACTTCTTGAGGTTCACATGGTCCCATTCATCCATATTTATGCTTATTTCTTCCTCTGGAACCACATGAATGATATGGATTGGTGTCACTGCACCACTTCAAGTGACACTGCAGAGACAACATGCTTAATTTGGACATTCCTGCCCATAATTATCAACAGGAAAGAGACCAATACCAGCAATTGCTAATCGTAGTTTTGTGCCTAATGACCATCCAGTTTGAAACTATTTTCTTAATCCCAGCTCATTTAATGCCAGCTCCTGTACAATGCTTCCGGTTAATAACATATTGCATTAAACTTATTGTCTGGCATCAAGCCTTTTGGCAACTCCTGAAAATATTTAAACTGATTTATTGTTTCTGAATTTTGTCCTTCAGTTACTGAAATAAAATGAATTAGCTTTATGAGTTTTAAGTATGAAACTTAAGAGGACCTTTGGAGACAACAGAATAAATTTTCTCTAGTCACTTACTTGCAAAAAGTAAATAATCAACAACTATTTTCCAAAACCTGTGAGAGAAGGGGATCTTTAATAATGCCCCAATATGTCATGCCTTGATACAAAAATACTTATTTGTTTCATTTTAAATTTGAGCATATTGGTAAACTTACCACCATATTTTAAACACTGAAACAAATAGGGCAAAGAGTATATTTTAAATAGCATGCAGGGTAGCTGCCTATTCAAGTTCAAGTAAAATCTCTAAATCTCTCCTTTCTCCAAATTGCTTATCCAATAAAGGATGTTCCTAGAAGAGAAACAGGATATGGACTTTTCTGACTTTTGAAGTAGTTTTGGTCCCAAATCCTTTCATAAAGAAGATATTTAATAAAAGTGAGTTTTGATTCTATGTTTTATATTGCAGTACAGCAAATAATTGTGTGTTCAATCGCTTGTCATAATATAACATTATCTAAACTAATAAATGATTCATTGCTCTAAAAATATCGTGTTATGGATGAAGTTTAGCAAAGAGAATAAGCTTTATTTGCATTTAAAGTTAGAACAATTTTAATGGTATTTAATGTTTCTCAACATGTAGAAATTTGTTGTTCCATTCCTTGTCTAATAATGGTTCTCTCACTTACTAAAAGTAGATTTGTGATTTTAGGTTCCATGGAACCTGTTGGAATAACTTTTCAGAGGGATTCCAAGATTGCAATGCACTAACCCAGATACATCCAACCACATAATAGCATAGATGTAAAGGTCTACATAAACAGAGGAAGACTTTGGAAACATCTCAAATCTTTCTGTCCACCCTATTCTGCAAGCATGATTGACCGTGTCATGTTTTTTGTTAGTCCACCTGGACAACAGGTACAGTACTTAATGGTCAAAGTGTATTTGATGATCAACTAGTGAATATTTCTCCATGACATAATAGGCTGCAAACTGATCCTCAATGACTCTTCCTACCCATTTCTATATTCAAAATCTCAAAACATAAGGAAAGAGTTTTTACCCTATCAGGAAGTTGCATAGAGAGCCTCAACATACACAAAACTGGGTGGAGCTGTTGACACCCTTGAAGGCAGGGAGGCCCTACAGAGAGACCTCAACAAAACAGAGAGATGAGCAATCACCAACCATATGAAGTTCAACAAGGGAAAGTGCTGGATTCTGCACCTGGGATGGGGCAACCCTGGATGTTCGTACAGACTGGGGAATGAGAGGTTGGAAACCAGTGCCATGGAAAGGGACCTGGGGGTCCTGGTCAATGGCAAGTTGAATATGAGTCAGCAGTGCCCTGGCAGCCAGGGGTGCCAACCATGTCCTGCAGGACAAATCACCAGCCGGTCAAGGGTGGGCATTTTCCCACTCTGCTCTGCACTGGGGCAGCCTCACCTTGAATATTGTGTGCAGTTTTGGGCATCACTATATTAAGATATTAAGATAGAGAGCGTCCAAAGGAGGGCAACGAAGGTGATGAAGGGCCTTGAGAGGAAGCCTTATGAGAAGAGGCTTAGGGCACTTGGTTTGTTGGGCCTGGAAAAGAGGAGGCTGAGAGGAGACCTCACTGCAGTTACAACTTCCTTGTGAGGGGAAGAGGAGGGGCAGTGACCAGTGTCAGGACCCTAGGGAATGGCTTGAAGTTGTGTTAGGGGAGGTTTAGGTTGGATATTAGAAAAAAGGTTCTTGACCCAGAGGGTGGTTGGGCACTGGAACAGGCTCCCCAGCACTAAGCCTGCCAGAGTTCAAGAAGAATTTGGACAATACTCTCAGGCACATGGTGTGACTCTTGGGGATGATCCTGTGCAGGGTCCCTTCCAACTTAGCATATTTTCTGATTCTGTTATTCACATTCATCAAATACTTAGTTAGCAGGCCTGTATAGAGTCTATTAAAGGAGGGAAAGGTGCCTGAATTTCAAGCTCGGGGACATATAACTACCTCATGCTCAAAGTTTAACCAGAAAATGTAGGTAAATTGCTACACTATAACCACAGGAGTTCCCCCACATGATTTGTGCCAAGTTATCTAAAGCTCAGTGATGCTGATTCCAGGGAGAATTTTCCACATAGTCCTCAGAGAATTCATTTTGGACCTGTTTCTAATCAGTATATAAAGGATTACTTGAACGTTTTGGTAAAGTTACTTAATAAATTAGTCAATCTGAAATTTTATTAGCTGCAAAGCATTACAGTGGTCATATAACTGAAGAACACTAAGGGAATTGAAGTCATATTAGTCATTTATTTAGGCAGATACCAGAGATCAGTACTCAGTACACGATGCTAGTGGTGACTTTAAGCTAAGAGTTGCAGTGGTTCTTATATGGTTTTTGTACTGAGAGGTGTGACCTCTTCTTCTTCTTTATTTATATAAACCCAGAGGGAGTCCTAAATGTATTCCAGTTTCATGAATGTATGGTCTGGATTAAGAAACCAAAAGTAAGAAGAGCATGTATAAAACCCGCTGTGTCAACCAATCACCTAAAATTTACATGCTGTCAGCTTGAAAACTTTCTGTTTAACAAATTACTTTAGATAATAAATGTTTAAAATAAATGTAACAATTTGGTATTAAAAACATTCATATTTAATTCAGAGCATATTGCTGGGCTGTGTTTTTTTTTTTTCTTCTCAACTACACCTTTGGCTATTTATCTAGTTGCAAACTTTTATAGATGTGAAATATTTTAAGAAGTCCTTTGGCAATGGCCTGAGGTCATTTCCAACTTAAGAGACTCTGTCCCACCAAAGCTCATTATAGTGCATTTTATAACAAAGTCCCCTCTACTTAATTTTCAGAGCTTAGCCAAGCATATGAGAAATGCAGCTGCATTAAGTGCAATTAATGGTATAATAAATGCAGTGGAGGGCTGTTTAATACTCAAGAACCAGCAGTAAACAGGGAATCCATGTTCTCTAACAGTCAGTGATGTGTCAGAGTTCTAGAATTGTCAGATTTCCATGGCCAGGGTGGGAAAAAAACCAAAGCAGCATGTGTGTTGGAAAAAATAATATGTCCTTCAACAAGCCCAAAAGATAAACTAGAGAAGGATAAAAAAATGTTCCCTCCAGTTATGCCACTAGCATCCCGCTCTCTCTTTGAGCAGGAATCTGAAACAATAAACTCATATTGCCACCAGTGAAGAAAATAGGCAAATTCAATTCCATAAAAATTGAGACTAATAGTAAGTGACTCAATATGCAAATGATCTGGTTTTGTAACTAACAAAGTTTACTTTCAAAGGAGAAAAAGTAAAAAGAAAAAAAATTGTTACAGGAAATAATAGCAGCTTCTTATTTAAAATGAAACAAGTCACAACACAACTGGGTTGGTGACTGTAGAAGCCCTGTGACTGTTAAATATGGAATTATCCTGTAACTAAACTACCACCTCTTAGAATCAAGCATATTCTTGTTTGAAGCTAGAGAAAAGACACTAAGTTAAAGACAGAAGACAATCAACCTCTCCTAACCAAATTCTGATAGAAATCAACTGACCTCTCATGAAGAAACTAGTGACTAAATTATTCTGTTTGGGACTAATATCTCTTTTTTCTTTCTAATCTTGACACTTATTTTCTTGTTTTTATCTCAATTATTCACTTTGGCAGAAAAGAGCAGTTAATACATATGAGTGGTTCAGATTTCTGATTCACAAAAGGAAGTGGCTTTCAACCTAGCTTTATGGTCAAATTTGAAAACACTAAAGCTCTTGATTATGCATGGCCTGCAGATATCATAGTCATTTATTTTGTACACAGTGAATACACAAAAAGACTTTCATGAGTGCTGAAGATAGAAAATGTAATGATTTTTGTGATTTGCAAAAGAATAACAAACTCTTAAACTGTGAAATAAAACCAATTTTCAATATTCAGTAAGTAGTGTAAATAGAAAAGCAATACGGAAAAACTCAGAGTATCAATGTATCTTCCCCCAATGGTGGGTAAATGAAGTAGACAAGCTTTTTCTTTATGTTTCCATTTTCTAGTAAAAAACACACTAAGCATATTTTGCTTATCTTTAAAGTTGATTTCAAGCATTAAGGGACATGGATAACTACAAACAAAGAAACCTCTACATCTGTTATTTTTGGACTATGCTGCTAGCAATATCCAAGTTAACTCTGGCTGAAAATCCTACATATGGGCTTGGAAATAATCAACAGTGTGTAAAAAGACAAACAAAACCTACTTTGACAGTAGATCTCATTCCTTTCAGAAATGCATATAAAAAATTAAGCACACGCATTTTTTGCTGTTCACAAAGCATATCAATACACCTATTTCTCATGTTCCTGTTATCCAAGGCTTTATTCTGAGTTGTGGAAATGTTTTCAAGATGTCATTTAGTGTTTTCCCTTGCCCATTTTCTCTGTTTGCTGAACCTCACACATAGAATCTGTGCCTCCACTAAGATTGCTTTTCTGCTGACTTCAGAGCTATTTCTTTACAGCATTCTGCTGCCTCTCATTCTACACAATAACATATTTGTACAAGCATCACTTCAGTGTCACAAGGAAGTCGCTTTGTTTATATAGGATTAAGTGGACTGCAAAGAATAGACCATCATGTTATTTCAGCAGATTATTTAATTGGCACTCGTGTCCTACTACTAAGATCATACAGCAAATAATGTATAATTTGATTTTATATTTACATATTCTATGATGTAATTCTGAAAAATGTTAACTACTGCTCAGTAAAACACTACAATTACTGCTGAAATAACCACAATGTCGTGGACATTGCTGACATAATAATGATAATAAAGTCTAGGGAAATGTGTTATTGGTACAAAGTTCTGTAAAGATTAATGACTAAAACTGAGACAATGGCACTAGAAATTGAAATCCATCTAAGGTAAGGAATTACAACGTCTGTCATTAAACCAAAAATTATCATTTAGCTTGATTAAAGATACATAAAAGGATCACATCTTGCTTTTACCAGGAAAGGCATAACACCAAGTCACTAACAAATGATTCTTTGGCAAATTATTTAGTGTTAGCAAACTATTGAAGAAAATCTGAAAAAGCAAAGAAAGAAATCTCTCAATAATCTCCTTCCAGTTTGGAGATGCCTTGGTGCATTAGGGAAATCAAAAGAGATCTCAAGATGGAAGATGTAGAATTTGAAGAGAAGTACAGCTAGTGACAACCACAACCTTAAAAGCTAGTAGGAAGGCCAGATAACTCAGTTTCCTCAATCTTTTGGAAAACCTGAAGTTAAGTGTTATGGAGCAGTTTCAGGGAGAACAGTAAAACTAATTTACCAAGGAAGACTAAACGGTCATTTAAAAACAAAAATATGAGAAATGGATCTGCAGGGTTTTTTTCTGAGAAGAAAGGGAAATGGATATTTTAAGCAGGAAGACAGCAAGGATTCTTATGATATTCATAAGCTGAAAGAAACTAGATGTTGAGAGAAACTGATGACGTGTGGCAGAATCTTTTTCCACGAGGCTGGAGTTTGAGTTGAGCTCACATTTCTACTTGAGAACTCAGACATAAGTTGGTGGTCTCAGACGAGCTCTCAGTAGACAAGCATACATAAATTTCAGTGTGCTCTACACTTATTCCTGTGGCCAGGCAAGAAAAACTCACCCGTCTTAGAAGTTAAACTCTTGAACCGACTGATACTTCATTTTCAGCTCTGAACATATCTCTGAAGCAATGAAGGAAAGAGCATACTAGAAACTGGCTATTCTGATTCTGCCCATTTTTCCCTTGTAAAAGGTAGCTCGCCATGAACAACAGTTTACCTAACATCCTTCTGTTAGAAGTAAACCAAAACAACCTGGGTTAGGAAGAAAATATTTTCAGACTGACTGAATGAAAACCTGTCAAGGGGCTAATATTCATGTTGAATATCTGTGTCAGTACCTGTGTATTTACCCAAAGTTGAATGTGGTCTCTCCACCTCTTCTCTCATGCCTTTATCTCCTCCCCAGTAGGACTCTTTTGCAAAGTTTGTGTATACCTGGCCATGGCTTGGGAGGTGAATCCAAACTTCACTAAAAGTCAAACGATTTATGTAAATTTCTAAATGAGCTCACAGCCACGTCATCCCCTCGAAAAAACACAAACTAAAACAAAATTCCATCCAACCAGCCCCAAACAAACGAACAAACCCTACATAACCTTGGATCCCAAAATATTTGCAAACTCATACAGGAAAAATATGTGAATTTGATGACTGTGTGCAGTAGTTCACTATCAGCAGAGACCTTACTTATCAAACTGCAACACAAATTAAACATTAGCACAGAAACAAAAATTTCAGGGTTGAAACTAAGAATAAAAATACAGGCAGAAAAATAAATAATAGAATGAATGAAAATATGTTCCAGGCTTAACCTGGATAATATCATCTCAATATTCTTAATACAATGATGATCACTACACTGAGCACTGGGAAACAGGTCAGAGTAAAGAATAAAAAAAAATTGTATTAATCACAATCTGCAAAGGCAGGCCATAAAAGCCATATCACAGTCTCTGAAAAATAATTCATTAAACTATATCCCAGCTGGAAGTAGAGAAAAACAAACTGAATAAAAAGACACTAAGCAGCAGGGAGAAATAAACTTTATGGAACTGTCAAGGCATGAGCAGTAGGAGGGGGTGGGGGAAGAAACAAACAATAAATGTGTCTGGTTTATTGGTGAAAGCCACGTTAGGACAGACATGAGAATTAAATTTAAAGCAAAACCTGAGACATTGAGATAATGTCAAGCTTGAAGTATCAGATTTATCCTATTGCATTTCAGACATCCAGTACTTGCAAATTGTAGTTTGGCAGTACCTCACAATGAGACCAACATTACTAACACTAATCACTCATGGAGCATCAGGCACATCTCTTCAGTTACATGCCACAAAATGAAGTGAAAATGAAAACGACCACATTTCAGGATGGATTGTGAAAGCAAAAGGATGCATAGCCCCTATATGGGAAAGAGAACACTTTCTCAGCTTGCTTGTCTTCAGGTTTGATTTGATAATGAAAAGTCGTACTTTGCATAAACATTTGCAAGATTCCTTTTTGTGATGTTACATACCTCCCTTTTTTTTTTTTCATTTTGAGGAATAGATGGGAGAAAGGAACACTATAGTAATGCATTCTATTGTATAACAAGAGTAAAAGGAGAAATACCACACAATGCATTCTGTTTAAAGAAATTAATATCAGCCGCCTTGAGTCTTAGCTAGCTAAGTCTAAATAAAAGTATTCTCCAGTTTTGGCCTCCTCATTTTTTTTTGTACCCCAAAAGCTTCATTTACAATAATGTTCAGCAGCCACAGATTCTCCAGGCTTCATCTGGAACTGTTTTTTTTCAGAACAGATGAGAATGTGGTCCAAGGTGTTTGGGCAAAGAGGCATCCAAAGCCACCGACAACTTCAGAAAATTTCAGCCCTTTCTTCTGCCAGGTTCTGCTGCAACTCAAGGTCTTTATAAGCAGATATGCCAGTATGTGCATATGTATGTATATATAAGCAATGTACAAATGGTGGTGCACTGTAAAAGCAAATGATGTCAATCTGTCCACTTGATCCTCGGATAATTAAAATTGTTTTTCTGTTTCATGTAGACTGAATATAACAGAAGGGGGAAGGATTTTTTACATGAGCCAGACAGATTGTAGGTGCCTAGCTTTCAGTAAAACACAGAGGAAGCTGAGGCCCCAGATTGCTTCAGCTTCTTTCATGTCACTGTTACAAAGTATTAAATCAATTATATTTGAACATAATTCATCTACAAGTCATTGACATATGACAAAACAGACCTTAAGCTATGAATTATTGACTTTACTGAATGAAAGCATGTTTTTTCAATTAAAAAAATTCTGCATATCCTGGATACAGTTTTATGAAGACTCAGTAAGGATCCATGGTAAATATTCTCACATAAGACATTAAGCATTTGCAAATGCCAAATTCTTGGACTGTAATTCTTTCTCTCTGTCTTTTCCCCCTTTGACACCCTGAATCTCTACTCCATGTTATGTACTAACAACTTGCAAATTATATCTTTATAAAGCAAAAGTGTTTTTCAACTAAAGAAATGAATAATATTATATTTGACCCGTAAACATTTCTTTCCCCCACCCTCCTTTTCACAACTGAAAAAGAGTCAAACTAATTTAAACCAAATCTGATTTAAAAATCCTGCCGAGCTGAGATTTTTAAATACCAAGTTTCAGCCTGGAGTGAATTTTTATGGCTATGTTATAAACACCTGAAAACCAGCAGCTGCCACAGTAATATATACAGTTTGTATTTTTACATTATTTCCTTAGTTTCAAAAGTAGGTTCTAGTCAAAGTGAGGTTTTTCCTAATTTGTAACTTGTTATGGATATTACAGTTCCAACAAAATGCTTACAAACCAGAAGTAATTTGGAATGAATGTATATGTACATATTTTATAGTTTATAAAATTATCCAATGGATACATTTACAATTTGGCTAAGATGAAAAAACCCACTTCTGTTAGAAATTCTATGATCAGTGATCAGAAAATGAAAACCCAGCCAGAGAAAGCTGGTTAAGAATCTCTCAAAAGTGGATGTGTGTGTGTGGTATGTTAATGTACTCTCTTGAAATACTCAGTTCCACAATAGTTTCAAGAGTCTTTTAAAACAATAAGTATTATTTCAAAAAGTGATTAAAATGCATGCATTCTTTAGGTAAACATATGTGTTCTTAATCTTTTGGGCTTGAGAGTTTAACTGTTTGAAAGCGCTCAAGAAAATTAATTCATAACTAAATGTGAGCTTTATGCAAGATGTGCTCAGCTGTCTGTGCACCAGCAGGAGAATGAACCCCTGGAAATCCAGGCATTCACACAGACATGGGCATTAGTATCTAACTAATGTAACATGAGCCACAGAGACACATCCTACACCTCATCTCCAGATACATGCAGTAGCCTGGAAAAAAACATTGATACGAGCGCCAGGATTATCATTGCTGTTCAGGCAAATCCAGCTAGGTCACATAATGAACATGTTAATACAGAAAGAATGGTAGCCTACATAAAATGGATAGGTTAATAAAGTCCTTCTTATTACCTTTCTCTCCCTGAGTTTGTCTTTGATGTGCCATGGGAAGGCTGAAGAGAGAGTGATTGCCACTGGGGATTTTGAGAAAAAGTAGCCTCCGGCTTAATACAAAGCCTAAAGATTAGGGTAGAAGTGTGTAGGCTGGGAGAATCTGCTAGCTAAACATTATCACATGTTCATTTTCATTTAAAATATGCAATTTCTTCCTTATTAATTTCATTTCCTTCAAGTACATGCATAAGTTACCAGATGTAGGCATTGATGCACTAATATTAAGGGCATACTAAGCTAAAAAATATTTTATCAATGAGATTGCCATTTGAAAGAACACAAAGATACTTCAAAATATAACACAATCATTACTACACACAATAATATGTTTTTTGATGAATGGTAAATTTTAAGTATTCCTCCAGAGATACAATTTGTCAGCTCAAAGCCATCACTAGTCTGAACCATTAAGTTCTTATCAGGCTTAAGTGCTCCTCACTGGTGCTTAAAAGTGTGTTTACCTTCAGGTATTCACTTAAGGTTACTTCACTTTGAACGAGTTCCCTGTAAGGTACTGTGCACCAGCAAAATGTTTTGCTAAACAGGAGTGGTTTAAGCATTCAATACTCTGCTGTATCAGGACCCCGTTAGCACCTGCTGCTGTGGCAGTGGGGGTTGGTGGTACAGTAAATCCAAATCTAGCAGTTCTACCAACATGCTGCAGGCACATGACAGAAGGCATTACACTAGTATAGACTCCCTCTGCAGAGTCACCTTTGTTGACAAATCTTTTGAATACTTAACTTTAAACCATCAGATTTTATTCAGCGATGTCCCATCTTCCTCCAGCCAGCATGAAGTTTGTATAAAATGATAAAGCTGGCATTAGCCCTCTCAAGAGTCTTTGACTAATCAAAAAAAAAAAAAAAAGTGAATCCGTGCCTAAATTAATTCAAATCTATGGTGCTCTGCTGATATTAATAATGAAGGATCAGAATTTGTTGAACCACAGCCTAAACATATTTTCTCTGAAGAGTAGGTGCTTCATTTTGTTAATAAATAAATACTGGCTCTCTGCACATTTACATTTTATTTTTTATTCTAAACAAAAGTTCAGTTTAATTTTCCATTTCTCTCTCATTTATTAAGGAGTAGAAACATATATTTACATATAAAATTAAAGGATGGAGCACTGGTCTGATGAGAAAGACTGCTTTTGTTAAATATACTAATTGCCCAATGGGAAGCCTCTGATAGTTTTTTTACCTCCCTGTGCCTCAGTTTTCACATCTCTAACATAGAGAATTTGCTCTGTTTTGTAGAGCTTTTATAGAAGACTTAGTATTTAATCTGAGTTAATGTCTTATCTGTGGCTAGTAAGTAAAAAATAATGGTAACTTTTCAACCAAATTATGTATCTACAAGAGATAAAGGATAGCTTTTGATAGCAAAAGACCAAGAATTGTCTTATAATGTTTCTAGCTTGTATTAGAACGAGAATTATAACTGTCTTTTAACTCAGTTATCTTTGGATTGTGTTCCTATCAATTATTAAAATATTTTTTTCTACCAAGAATCACCTGACCTATTTTGCTCACTACACTTGCAATCACAACAAAAAGGAAGTAAATGAAAAAGCTGCAATGATTTGGACTACAAAATATCCACATGACCACATATATTTTAAGTCTACTGGGAAAAAAAAAAAAGAAAAACCAGAGACCATAATCGAGTATTCCCTATATGTTAAAAAGCCTGCATTAATATGTTATTACTTATGTTCTATATTCCTATTAGCCACAATCATTCGATGATACTTTTCCATAAGCCTATAGAGAGTCATAGCTCACAATGGCTCAGCTCAGACAGTTTACCATATAAGTTTGAATTCAAAAATAGGTACTGGAAATTCTGCTGGGACTAACTCCTAAATGCAGCTGACCATGAGAATTTATGTATGCATGAAACCCAAAACAGAAAGGAAGGACAGCTTACTATGAAACTATGAGCTATTTTCTCATCTTTCTAATGATTTCCACAGTTGCTGCAAAGCAGATTGTGTTATTACACAGAGTAGTACCCTGTGTTCTTGCAGTGTTTATCATCCGGGAATTTCATAGATTACTACAAAACTAGTTCTGCATAATTAATATATTTCACATATGAAAATATGAAGGTACAAAGAGATGTCTAAGGCTAATTCTGAAAGGTCAGAAATCCCTGCAATTTCTATTACTAGGGTTAGATAAAGTCTTTGCTGAAAGACAGCAGGAATACCAAGATCAGATCTCTTCTGTTTCTGGCTTGTATACTCAGGCTTTGTCAACATTTCCAGTCTGTATTACTCAGTGTCTAGTGATAACCAAAAAAACCCTACAGCAGCTAAAGACAGCAATTTAAGGCCAGGAGGGTTCATTCCTAAGCCTTCGTTTTAAATAACCGTGTTAGATTGATTTTACTCGAAGGAAAAACAAACAAAGAACCCCAGCCAAAACCAATGGTCAGCTCTTGCAATCTGTACCAGACTAGCATTGGCAAGTAGCAAATATATATATATATATAAAATATATATTATATATATATTAATATATATACCATCAAACAATTGAGAGTACATTAAGCAACATGAGCATTAAGACATAAAGTGGGAAACCTTCCTTTTATAACACATTTAAAGCAGTACATGCTTCTAGAATCCTGACCATTTTTTCTTGTTGTTCATGTAATGAGAGTTCTCCAAAATTATTTTAAATGAAACAACCAAATTCATAGCAACCTAACAGCCAAGAAAGTATTCCAAAGTGCAATGCAGCAGGAATTGTGGAAGGAGAATAGGGAAACGAGAAATGTAATTAATATACTCAATGTTAAAAAAATCCACTTGAGATAATTTTTATATTTGCTAATGATGATAATTCCTAGTAACTTGGTTTTGTTGGACATATGAGAAGCAACGAATTTTCTTGACTTTTGATGACAGTTCCTGAAACTGCCTTTACTGGTTTTGTCTAAATAATACTACACTTTTTTTCACATAGCTAAGTGTGTTTATGTATTTACACTAGTCTAAGAATAAAAGGAAAACAAAGTTTGTAGGAAGATGACACTGAACCTGAAAGCATGCTAATTTTTTCTCCTGACTTTATCAGCTGTTGTAAACATAAAGCAACATTGAGACTATTACAATAGTCTTTTCCAGCTAAGGCAAACTGCAAAACATTTTAGTGACTCTTGTACTTCTTTTACACTTTGCCCACTTGTGTTGTTGTCTGATTTGAGCTTGAATTAATGCAGATTGCCTGAGGGCTTGTACACTATGCAGTTTGCATGCATTTCTAAATCCCTTGTGAACTTCATAAGTTTATGCCACAGCTACAATGACAATTACTTCTTTGAAAGCAAAAAATTTCTCCTCAGTCTGTCATTTCCTCCTTTCTTCTTTTTGGGGTGTTTGGAACAACTATCAAGAAAGGTGAATGCAAAAAGGCAAGTTATGTATTGTGGCCTCTTGTCCCCAAGGAAAGATTCCTTCAGATGTCACAGAACGCATTCTGTTATACATGGTGCCCAACTCAACCTGTTATCTTGGCGTCTAAACCCTAATGGAACAGTCTGACCAACTAGTGAGCAGGCACAATGCCATCCAAGCATATGGACATGAATACATGCAGCCAAGTGACCATGTAGAAGAATCAAATGTGTTTGCTGAGGGCAGGAGTCCCAGTCGGAAACATCCTAGCAGCTGTCTATCCCGAAGTTTACATGCCTATGGTTAAGGGGATGTGACATAGCTAATCCAGACTTTGGCTGGATTAATATTAAAATACAAAAATTAGCTTTCT
Organism: Campylorhamphus procurvoides; assembly: GCA_013396655.1. Taxonomy (NCBI): domain Eukaryota; kingdom Metazoa; phylum Chordata; class Aves; order Passeriformes; family Dendrocolaptidae; genus Campylorhamphus; species Campylorhamphus procurvoides. The sequence goes on along the minus strand of WBMV01008995.1, from coordinate 288,025 downwards.
TGGCACAAAAGGCATTTTGAGCTCAAGCTGTGTACCAGTGTCTTCAAAACAATATTCCAAGTAAATTCTCACTGGACATTTCGGAATTAAACTATGTTGTGAAATATCCAGTGTTCTTCCATTGCTTTACCTGCAGACAGTATTAAATACAGAACATTCTTTTTCATGAGTTAAGTAAATTGTTTTACCTCCTCAAATGTTTACATCTAGAAAACTATTTTAATACTGCAATTTCTTACAACTAAGGGGAGTAATTCCTGTATCAGGGCTACAGTAGCACAAAAATCCCACTTATAGCCCTATTTTCCCAGCACACTCTGAAGCATTGCCTTTTTCAATTGGAAAAGCAACATAATATACAAATTAGAAAACAAAAAAATCATTCCAATCCATTTTACAGTCAATAAAATTATTTAATATAAATGCTACTGAAATGTACACTGTTACTGAATTGACCTTATGAAATTCTGTATGTTGGAAATGTCTTATAATATGTAAGTATATTTTAATACTGCTTTTCAATACTCAGTGAATATAGAAGTAAAAAATATTACTTTTATTGTTTATAGCAAAGACCGACATCAGCAAAGCTTTAATATATTTATTGTTGATAGCAAAGAGTAAGACGTTCAAAAGTGATTAAATAATTCAGTGGCCTGAATCCAACTATCCAGCTCACTGGAATCAGGAGGTTATAGGGATCTAAATATAATATTTGAAGATTCAGGAGTGAAGCTGAAGCATCACTAAAGCAAGGTAATCAGGGGAATATATTGTAAACTGATTTTTTTACATATTTTATTCTAAACTTCAGACAAGTCTTGTGCCAAGGGAGAAAGAATATACAGTCTTCACTACAGAAAAAAATGAGTTTACATGCAGCCTCTTTCAATACTCTGCTTACCTGAAACTGAAGGAGTTAAAAGTACTGTAAGCAGCTTTCATGTTCCATAGGAAACAGAGCCACAGAAATACAAAACAATAGAGCTAAGATTGCTTATTACAAATTAGGGCTTTAAGGCCTGAAAATTCTCAGTACTATTTAGACCAATATTTTAGAACTCTGATTAAAAATGAGATCTCAATGTGATTATTACGCAGGTTGAAATTGAGTCCATTATCATGCAGTATAAAAAACCCCAAAAAACCAACACCAAATCCACACATTTTTCAGCACAGAGCCAGCCACCTTTAACACCCCATCATTTGCAAGAACTGGTGGTAGTCTAGTTTCTTACTGTGGTCTATTAAATCATTTACATGTAAATAGAATTTTTGGTTTTTTCACCATATGCCCTTTAAAAACACATATTCAGCAAAATACCTTTTTCTTTCTACAGCAAATACAACTAATTTCACTTCTTGAAATGAGCAAAATCTCTCCTTATCACTTCCTAGATGCACAATTAAAATAACAAAATACAACCAAAGTTAAATTTGCTTCAAACTTGAATCACAAAAAGTCACAGTAAATATTTAATTCTGGATGTGTTTCCTCTAAATCAAAACTTACCAGCATATGTTGAAATTGCCAAACATGAGATCTGAGGTTTTGATTAAGAACCAAAATTCCCCGAGACTGGACTGGGTAGAATCCAACTGTTCTGATCCCTGCTTAAGAGTTTAGACAGTGGCATAGAGCTGAAAGAAACTCTGTGCAATTCAGATTGATAGCATTTATAGAAAATTCAACTGATTGTGATTCTTGGAAGAACTGTGATCATATTTTAGTGCAGGCTAAAACTGTAAATTTCAGATTATATTCAAACTTTGACATCAAAGGTGGTTCAGATATATGGCTACAGTAAAGACTCATCCCTTTTAAATGTGTCTCTATTGCAAAAGTAAGTAAAAAATCATCAGAATTCATGCACAAAGCTATATGAATAATGTCTTCCTTCCGTCTCCAATTGCCGCAGCCTCTTATCACAGAAAAATAAAAAGCTATCCCAGTTCAGATGAAAAAAATTCTCACTTCTCTTTTGTGAGAATCTGAACTCAAACTGTGAACTACTCTAAGTTCAGCCATTATCTACTTCTCTTGTTGACACTACTGGATTATGTATAAATAACTGAACTCAGGGAGCAAGGATTCCCATATCCTGAAAAGTTGTCTTCACTTCCAAGATTAAAAAACCACATTCTTACCCTTGCTCAGTGTCTCAATGACTCTGAACCTGTTTCTTACAAAACAGAACACCTGCAAAATAAGGATTCTAAGTGAAAGTCTCTTTGAGCTTACGTGCAGGTTGCTTACCTGGGAGGAGCAGAAAGTTGCACACAAATTCATTTGGCTACCTGATGCAAAACTGCTTATTTGCAAAATGTTTTGGGGGTACTAAACCAGGCCTTTTCAGAGGACTTAAAAATATTCTTACAAAGATCTTGTCAGCTCTTTCTTATCCATACTGCTTATTACATACACAGTTCTGCAAGAAGATTGCAGGTAAAATAAAAACTGGTATTATAAATTCCCTTATAGACTCCTTCAACTATATGGTAGAAGATTTTACTAGACACTGAATATCAGCAGCAATTATGTGGTAGGACTGAAAAGCAGGAAGATTTTTTTAATTGTTTTTTATGTAGCAAGACTATCATGTTCTCTCATTAACTGATATAAAAGTGAAAATAAATACAAGAGAACAGTGAATCCTAAACAGATATATTTAATATTTTCACCAAAGATAACACTCAGACTGTTCACAAAATCACAAAAAAACCATGTATTTAAATCTGTTCAGAACTTTCTGCAGTCTTCTTTGTCTTACATACACCTTCACCAATTACTCTTACACAATAAATAATGCATATATGGAAGCCTTCCATGTTTTACACCACACTTCATAGGATAAGAAGCAGTCATAAGTGTATGTAGCTCAAACTGAAGCTAGATAGCTTCCCCAGGGAGTCTCAAGCCTCCTCCAAGGGAGACATAAACAAGCACAATGAAAATGGGGTATGGGGAGATTTTTTGTTACAGTTAGGACTGGGAAAATATGAGACTATCTTTCCAAGTATTAAATTATTCTATGCTAAGTATTAGAGAGAAAGTTTCTCTGTTTTGCTGGGTGCTAAGTGAATATGAATCAGAAAACAAAAGAAAAGAACAGGCTGCTTCTGATGTTTGTGAAATCCTATAATGAGAGTAAAGAGAAAAAGATCTGAGGTAAATTTTATAAAGATATGAAGACCACACAAAGTGAACCTACCGTCCACCAAACTCTGAAAAGCCAGGAGGAAGGGAGAAAGATAAGCTAAGTAAGGGGAGAACCAAGGATGCTCCTGGAGGTGGGGGCGGTGGGGATATTTGCAACATAGAAAGTCTTGTGTGCTGTTGCTTTTGAGCAGGTGAGAAATTTCAGATTGAAATTGGAGAATAGAATGCCACTAAAAAGGAAGAAAGTGACCAGCTTCTAGGAAAAAAAAAAAAAGAGAGACTAAGCACAGCCATGGACTTCAGACTTCCTTATGCTCTGACAGTGGACACTTCAGAATTTAACAAACCCTGGAAGAAAAGCAGAAACTTGAAGCTATTGTGCAACATAGCCAGCAGTTCCTTAGGAGGCTTTTCAGCAGGCAGAGAAACTATCCCATTCTCCATCAGCTTTCAGTGCTATGCTAGTTCTTACCTAGGCAGTTCTTTATAGGATGTACTTGGACTACTTCTTTGAGCATGCTTCTCTTGAACTTACCTTGCACGAAACATTCAGTTGGCAGCTAACAGAAGAAAGAGAATCCAGGAGGAGATAGCCATTCCGGAAAAGGGTTTCCTCTAGCATGGATCAACACAGTCTAATTTGCTGACCTTTTGGCTGCCGCCTACAACTGAGCTTTCCCTTGAGATAAAAGGCAATTTTGATCTTTAGGGCTTCAATAAAAGAAAATTCCTCATCAATACATATATTGCTTTTTCACTGATGCCTTTATTTAGTATAATTATCCTAAGGATAATAGCTATATAGTATAAAGTGAAAACTAGTATGTAATAAGGAGAGAAATTCCAGAGGCAGACTTGGAAAGGAGTTAGAATCCTCTAGGACAAAAGGGTACATAAGCAGCATAGTAAGCCGGTTGTTCTGGGAATACACTGGAAGCTATTACAAAGATTATACCATGTTTCTGGAACATGGTGTCTGTTACAGTAAGGTTCTTCCTGTTTCTCCTTCCTTTATACAGGAAAAAAGGATGGTAGTGACAGACACTTTATTATTTGTTTTAATTTGCCAACAGCAGCATGCTAACTTTTCAAATTACAGACAAGTAAATGAGTTTAATCCAGTGCACCTGGAATTCCTTTTCTGCTACATGTATAAATCTGTAAGTTCCACATGCCATGAAGAACCCTGGAAACTGATATCTTTTCACACCAATTTTTAAATTCATAACTTGACAATATTTAATCAAGTGATGTTTTAATAGGACTAATATGTATTGAAAATTAATTTTTAGTTTGGATCATGGTGTATGTAAAAATGCAATGCCCTAATATAAGAAAAAGATTCTGCAAAAGAGATAACTGTGTTTTTAAAACTCTGAAGGAATTAAATGTCAGAAGACTTTGAAAGACATAATATTCATTGTTGTATACTACAAATGCGAATCCTGAGGTGTAACCCAACTGAATCACACAAAGAGCTTCCAGTATCATGCCTCGCACCAAATCACAAGATAATTTTTCTTTCCCCATCCAGAACCATACTATATATAGCCATTTGATAATTAATTTTAAAAATTATAGAACCAGAATTTCTGGGCTGCGTGAAATTCTATGAAACCTTGAATTTTTGGAAGTAGTTTTCTACAAATACTATGGGACCTGCAGTTGCAGAGACTCTGAGGAAAAGAAAAAATCACACTTTGCAATCTAGTCATGATTATTTCCTTCTTTCCTTCCTTCCTTGCATGAAGGTGGGTTTCTCTAGGTAAAAGAAAAAGCATCATCAGCTAAAGCTTGGTAAAAAACCTAGAAATATATTTTCTGCATACATTCCTTATCCAGTGTTGCAATTTCCTACCCTGACTTTGTCTTCAATTCAACAGAAACTAACTTCCTTCCACATCCAACAGCATATACAATAAATATACCAGGCTCTAAATTCTGTTCCCTGAATTTATCTTTTTTTATTATTATTTATTTCGTTCCCTTGTCTGTTCTCTACAAACCCTGCTCTCCTCTGCCAAGTGTGCCATGTACAGCATGAATTTGCTGCTGCAGCTGGAAGTGTAAGCCATTCCTCTGAGCACTGGCTGAGGATAGTGGGCTGTGTGGTGGTGTGCTCCCAATCAAGCAGGAACTCGTGCTTTTTAGCATCTCTTCCATACTCCTTCCAGTGCCTGACTTTTACACTGTCCTTTTAAGCTGGACACCATCCAAAATTTTATTTGGGATTACCTCTCACTGAATTCCTTCTCCAGAACATAATTCTCTAAGACCATTAATTGCATTCGCCAACTACAGTAGAAATACTCCACACAGTTCTGGTGTTCCCAGCATAAGAATGACAGGGAACTATTGGAGCAAGGCCAGAGGAGGGTCACAAAGTTGATAAGAGGACTGAAGCACCTCCCTGAGAAAGTTGGGGCTGTTCAGCCTGGAGAAGAGAAGCTTGTGTGGAGAGACCGCATAGCAACCTTCCAGTATCTGAGGGGGGCCCACAGGGAAGATAGAGAGGGACACTCCATCAGGAACTGCAGTGACAGGACAAGGAATAATGGTTACAAACTGAAAGAGGGGAAATTTAGCTTAGATATAAGGAAGAAATTTTTTACTGTGAGGGTGGTGAGACACTGAAACATATTGCCCAGGAAGTTGTGGATGCCCCAACCATAGCAGTGTTAAGGTCATGTTGGATAAGGTCTTGAGCAACGTGGTCTACAGTGGAAGGTGTCCCTGCCCATGGCAGCAGGGATTGGGAGTACATGATCTTTAAGGTCCATTCCAACCTCTTAACATTCTATGATTACATGAAATGTCCTGCACAAATGTCTGAACAGTAATCTTCAGCACAAATCCTTCCGCTCAATTACTCTACATGAGCTTATCTTTGCTCACATCTCCTTTTATTTGGCCTCTTTCACTATTCATCACCTATGCAATTCTACAACCACTATAACATTGTAGCACAGTATTAAAATGCACCTATGATTTGATGTTACTATAGGCCTATTGAGTGGAACCATTCTGTTCTGCATCCCACTGTGATTTTTCAGTCGTCTTTGCTGGGGTAAGTAGGTGTGTGTGTGTATTTCAGTCCTTGTTCAGTACATAGTTGTAGGCAGTCCTAAGATCACAGTAATGAGATTAAAAAGTACTGTCAAGCATGTAAATTACTAAACCTACACTTAAGACTGTTTATTAGGTAGGAAATAGATCAGACTATTCTGTGCTTCCTCTAGTTCCTGTGACATCTTATGAATCTGTAAGTATTCTCATGAGGGGAATGACCCATCATGAAAAAGTAGCTCCACCTGCTCTTCAATATATCGCTTAAAGTTTGCAAGTTTAAGTCTTGGAGCAAGAATATGAGCTGCACATCTGCATAGAGAAGTTAGCCTTCTGACATGCAGCAAATGTGCCAGCTTTGAAGCATCTTTTTCTTTTTTCTTTTTTCTTTTTTAAATCCCTAAAATAGCAAAGACTGGTCTTTGGTGGCTAATTCTTACATAGGTTTTGGTTAGTATGATATTTGGACATCAAATAATTTTGAAGTATTCACAGGGATTATGAAACATAAGAAGCCTGAGAGAAAAATAATAGTTTGCTGATAAATTGTCATTTCAGATGATGGTATTAGGTACACTGGAGAAATTTAGGGACAGTGAAGTTATCAACCGAAAATGCAACTATAAAAAAGAACCTCATAATTAAAAATATTCATCTATGAAAACTTTGTTTCTTGTGTCACTCAATTACTGATAACCATGGAAATCAGAATCTCTAATATTTTGTTAAGTTCTTTATCTCTATGAAATATAATAACATAACTCAATTTTTACATGGCATGAAGAAATTAAAAAAAAAAATCCACAGATAAATCAGAAGAGGCTCACACTAATAAAACAGGGTAGCTTTGACACCACTGCCTGTTCAGACCATGAGATGATACTATTTAGGGTATATAATACTGAAAGGGCAATCTGATAATCACACTAGAAGCAATTTCATACCATACTACTGCTGAAAAGTCAATTTAACTTTCCAGCTTCATAAGACTTTGTTATTGCTATTGTTAATTATTTCTCATTTAATGGGAAATTGGCAACAAGGTCCCCAACTGTCATTTTAAATCTGCAATAATATCATGTGAAGCTTTTCGTCCTTATTCCCAAGTCCTGGATTATCAGAGCTAAATGGCAGCTCCAGCATTACAAAAGCTCAGGGGCAGGTACTGTTACACAAATTGCCAATTCAATTAACAGTGTGTAAATGCTCCACTGGCAGGCTGAGGGAAGGACAGCCATTTTGGCAAGTGTCATTCCTAATTTATCAAACTGTCAAACCTTCCACTCAGGTGCCTGCGGTCACTGTCTGCCTCTTAATGCTAAGTTGTAAAGCTGCAGGAACCATTCTTGTAGCTTGACAAGGCACAATACTCAAAACTGATTTTAAAATCAAATGTACAGTTGTCTTAATTATTCTCAGTATAAATGATGTTTTAATTACAAAATCAGAGTTGGAATATTCAATCAAGATCCAAGATTACATTTATATACAAGGAGGCGGGCAGATCAAAGCCTGGTGCCTAGCCTGTGTTCACAGGTAGCTATTCAGTTTTTCTTAGGACACTTTGTGATTACCTCCCTCCCTCAACTACTGTCCTTTATGGTCATGAGACTCATTTGGCTCTTGGTTCTTACCAAACCACTGTGTCTGTGCTAATGCCTTTCAAGGAAAAACCCTAAAACATTGGTTTCATTTTCACAGGTCTTGCTCTCCTTCCTCCCTGAGACTTTATTTAAGTCACTTTATTTAAGGATATTTAAAAAGTCTTTGAATACATAAAAATGGTTATGAGTGTCTTCTCTAAAAGAGAAAAGCTAAATAACCTCACATTTGAAGGCTTTGCCTCATTTTTTTCCCCTTGATTTTTTTCCCCCCATTGTCAATAGAAACAGCATACAGGAACTATTGCATATGCAGATCAGAGCCCCTGCAGTGAATACATGCACTGTGCAGTTCCCTGATGCCTGCAGGATAGCGCTTGAACAGTCCCCCCATTATGTACTTTGGAGGGGGATATTACATCAGTGCATCTGTAAATGTTTGCTTTTGGGTTGAATACTTGCCGAGAGAGCTGCGGAATGTTTCACTTAAATCAAGTTTAAATTGATACGACCATTTTAAAGAAAAGAAAATGGAAGTAGAAAATAAAATACAGAAAATTGTCCTTTTAGTATGTTGTGTGACTACTGTTAGCAAAAATGAACAAAATTCATGGCACAGTAACAGCAAAAAAAGGCTCAGATTGTATAAGAGGAATGTGTTCTATAATCCATCTGTGGATATCATGGGCCAGCAGGAGATGCTCCAGAGAAACAGAAGATAAGTAGTTATGTGGTAGATAATATCAGCCCTAGTTTTCTCTTTACAATAATTAAGTTCTTAAGTAGAAACCTGTATTTATATGCATCTTCCAAAGTGATCTGTGTTTTTTTGCTTGTTAGCTCATTTGATATAGGTACTATTATCACAGCATTAGGAATCTAAATACTTTTACTTGTTATGTAAGACAGCTGTAGCCTTTGACTCAATAATATGATGTCACTGCAAGTTCCTAAGCCTAACCATGCATTCTCTGAAAGAAGTAATGTATACAGATCGTAACACAATTCAGTCGTTCTATCACATTTTAGAATGAGACTTATTTTTTTTCGGAATTAAAAAATAACTTTTACAATGCCTTCAACAGATTGGTAAAAAGCACTCAGTTTAGTATTCACAGTATTATCTTTACATCCATATGATGACAAGTGTGAATGAAGAAAGTACTGTGGAGCACAGGACTACCGGGAGTGAAGCACTGCTATGTTGAAATAAGAAGGAATTTCATACTTTGGTAAAAACCAACTATTTGAACTGAACTTGGAATGGCCCTAAATCAAGCCAAAACTGTTTATAAAGCTCTGCTAAATATTTAAGACTGTGGACTTCATCCAATGCCCTATAAAATCAGTGGGACTATCCTAAACCCGTTACTTGCCCTACTGCAGCCATATCTACATGTAAAGATGGATCTCTTAACTGATTCCAATGCATGCACATGAAGAAAAAACAGCAAGCATTTGAGAGTGATTTGAAGTAGATTATTTCTGTCATTTTAAATCACTTTGCATAATTTCACAAGGGCACACAATTAAACCAAATTTTTAAAGTAAATTAGGCGACTAAAAATAGAGAACAGGATTCCAACAAAGTTTCAAAAACAAATGGATACTTTGAAAATCCTGACAGGCACTAACTTTTGACTCTTTTATATGTGAAACATATCTGCACAGAACTAACTTTCCTCCATAGCAAGATGTCGCTTGCTAATATTATTATTGATACATTATTTACTTTCCTGTTAGGGTCTTTTGTATAACTAACTTATTTGGAGTAACACTTCATGCAGTCTGATAGCACAGGCATACTCTTTTGAACTTGAAAATGTGAACAACAAGAAGCAGGAAAAAAAATCATAAATCAGCAAAATAAAACAACTGCTCCTAGGGCTATACATCAGAAACTTTATAATCTCTATAGATTTTGCATAAGAGTTCAGGAAATTACAGGTGATAATTGAGGGGGAAGGGATGCAGTACTGTACAAGAAGCATCATGTGACCTAAAGAAATACTCAAATCAAATACTACTAGATCACAGATCATACTGAGTTCCAGACTGAAATCTTTGACAGCTATTTCAGTTTGCAAGAACTGAAAAATATTTGAATGCAGAATCCCTTCTTATTACAAGAGAAAAAAAAAGGTTATTTAAAAAAAACCCTCACATTTTTAAGGTCCTCTGTACATGCCAACCCTGTAGAACAAAATGAAGCATAAGTAATTTCAAGCAGTTCATTAAAATAAACTAGGTGAAAAAACTGTTAATAAATAGTTTTCTATGATTGTTTCTGAATCTGAGTTTCTTCAGCCAAGAATATTTTGCAGAAGAGAAGAATGAGTACTTTGAGAGATAAATTTGACAGAGATAGTAATTCATATGTATTTAATCTGATCTCCATTTACTGCTGCATCAAGAACAGCCTTTGTAAGAAAAATATTCATTGTACTGAAAAGCATCTCAGGCACTGGGGAATGATATCAATTTCCACATGCAGAAAGGCCAGTTAAGGGTGTGGAAACTGTAGCTGTTGTGAGACTCCAAATGCCTCTTTGGAGACAGAAGCTTCACAACAATTTTTATCCAAGGACCACTATGTTTGTATTACTAAATAGTGCCAAATAACCTTAATCCAGACATGATATTTATATAGTAGTTCTATACCGATGAGCTACTGAAGGTAGTTTCAGAGCTTTGAGAGAAGACTAACTAAGGACAGTCAAGGAGCTCACTCATGTCCAGAAGCAAGTTGAAAGCCCAGTGTAGACACAACCTTTGGATCTTTCCCTAAAGTCTGTTTAGGTGTACGAAGGAAAGGAAGATGAAATATATGATTGGAGCTCTCTTGAGAAACCTATGGAAGTTCAAACCAATTAACTTAAAAAAGCCCCAAACCAAACTTTGTCCTGACAGTAGCTTCAGAGTGGTAGTTGCCACAAAGTATGCTAAGATAAGGTAAGAGTTGCTCACAACCTCTGAGTGAGAGCTGGTCTTCCTAGTACACCCTCATGAAGTACTGTGCCCAAATTAAAATGAATACCCGCACAGCAGTGTCTATGAAACTGAACATGATGTGTGCAGGTTCTCTGAAAATATGCCTTGCATTTATGGCAACTTTGGGACTGGTATGGTGAAACAGAATATTCATCTTGGTATCCTGGATCCCACCCTTAGGCAACACACAATCATACAGATATCAAGTTTCCAGAACAAGGAATGGTGAGTAATCCCACAGACATAACACTCCACGTTATCCTAGATTCTAAAAGTTAGAAATTGTTTTAGGCTTTAAATTACCTATATTAAAATTCTGCCCTGAAGTTTTGGAAATAATTAGTGATACTTATGTATCAGTTCTTAGTAATAGGCTTTCATCATGGGAAACTTTAATACATTTTGTGACAGTAGTGCAAAAAAATAGAAGTCAGTGTTTCTTAGCATGCTTCTTGAGTGCTTGAACTAAATGAAAATCTTACTGAATGTGTTTCTCAATTTTTCCTGTGGAGCAATCATTTAGAGGGTAAGCACAAAATATGTTTGGAAAAATTATGGGGAAAACAAAGGCACAATGAAATCCAGCTCTTCTCAGCAATGTCTTCTTTTCCCTAACACATATACAGCTGTCAGCACTTTAAAACTGCTGAAAAAGGAGGCCTCACCATCCTGTCCGCATCTGGGCTCTGCTCCTACCTCCTACCTTGTGTCAGCACCAGCACATTCACATCTGTGCCATGAGCCATGTTGGGGAATTAAGGGGGCAGGAATTATTTCCCTGAGTTAGTCTTCAGCTGCACTAGTTAGCTGGTTTGCTAACCAAGCCATCACATACTCTTATGACCACAGCAAAGAAGGCAGAAATATGTGACCAGGAACAAAGTGGAGAGCGAGATCAATCTCTCTAACTGCAGCTGCAGTCAGTGGGATTTGGTCTTTAGCTAAGAGCTCCCAGTGTTACTGTCCAAGAGCTGTGTGCAGGTCTCAGAAGTCGCCCCATCGGAGACACAAAAGTATTAAATATTTCAATATTTTTCAGTGGCAGGCAAAAATAGAAGACTTTGGAATGGTTTTCATCATGTTTAGTTTCATTTTAGAAACATATGAAGAAGGTACTGAATCACATCCAGAAATAATCTCTCTCCAAGATACGTGACTTTTACTAGAATAAGATTCCATTTTCCTGCTGCTTAAACTTTATAACCGATTTCCTTGATTTGCCATATTTAGATGAGTGGAAGATTTTTCCAGTCTCACCACTATCTTCTCCAGTGACAGTTATATGGGGGAGAGCTATGAAATGGTACTATGATTCCTAAATTACACAGAAGTATTTGATATCTGTATGACTTCCACAGGATTCTAACTTATTTTCGAGTGGGGTGGGGAAGCTATGGGCTTCAATCCAACCATTTCTGCAGAGGTTTGTGCTCAGGATAGTCCATAGGATTCACTATTTTACTGTTCATGAAACTGTCCTTTGCTTATTTCCTCTCATGCTTTCGGAAAACAGGAGTTTGGCCAAGGACTAGGACCAACCTGGTGCCAGACTTAGTATTTTTATTCAAATGTATGCTCATTTTCAAATGGAGCTGTGATTAATTCATTGCCAAAACAAGAAAAACAATGATACGCTATTTGGGTAAAATCATTTGTGTCACTACTGAAAAGGTATCTAACAGTTACCTTTTTTGCTACTTTTGCAGGTAACTGCAAACAGTTACCTCCTGTTTGCTTTGACAATAAGCAAAATTAATAATCCTGTTGAAAACTTTGGCTGGGTTCTGCCTCCAATTTAATATAGCAAAGTGGTAGATTTCCCCATATGGAGCTTAAGAGAAGCCAGTACTTAAAACATCATTAACACTTCTTGCTCTTTCTGCACCATCTCTGCTTCTAATCCAAAAGACATCATTTCTCCATTCTTACCTCATGACAAAAGCTTAAGTGAGCAGAGAAGAGAAATGCAAAAAAGTGTTGCCAAGTATCAACCTAACAAAAGGTTTAGTGTGTTTCTACTAATTTTTGCTTTCCTGCAATCAATCTGGAGTTTCTCCATGCAGTCCCAGCCCATGATGCTTTGAAGCTGCTCTGAAATGGCATGTCAGTATCTTTAGTGTCTCAAATACGAGTGCATTTGAAAAAATGAAATAACACTCAAAACACATTTAAAATATATCCAGGTAATTTGTAGGAAAGTAAAAATGGCAATCACATGGTTAGTTCAAACATCTGATCAAATACATACTTTGTAGAGGAGTCATGACTTAGACAGACAGGAGAGACTCCCCAAAAGAGCTGGCTTAGTGCAAACCAAAGTCTTCCCTCACCAAGACATAAGTTTCAAGTAGTGCCATCATGCCTCTCTGTGGGTCTCTCCAAAGCATCTTTAGTTGACTTTAGTATCAATTTCCTTTGAGTAATGATTGTGTATTGTTATGTATCCAATTCAAATTCAGCCTGAAATTGTGATCTATGCCCTACCTAAAACATAGCCTCGAGTGCCCCAGTCACATTTCAGAAGGACAGTACCCTCCCCTCTCTTTTCACACTGGTGGAAGTGTGGGTGCTGCAAGATCTTCAGAGTCAACTAGCCTGGTTGGCCAGCACAGAGGAAGCAGGCTAATCTTTGTACCTCCTGCTTCCTTCTTGCTTCTGCAAGCAACATCTCTAAACCAGTCCTTTACTTATTAAAAAAACCCAAAATCTTTAAACTACATTTGACTGTGGTGAGGAAAGAAAAGGTTATTTCTTCGTACTGGCCTGAATATACTAATGCTAGTCACAACCTAAGCATGAAAGAACAAATTACAGTAACAGATGTCCATATATCACTAAGGTGACTTCCCTCCCTATTTTTATTTTTTATCAAAAATGGTGAGTCTGAAAAGTCAAAACAAAGTTAAAAAAAAAATCCAAAACCCTGCAGCATCTGTCTCAGTAGAGTTCAAGCTGGCTGACAGTTCCTTACACTGAGAAGCTGAGAATGATGCTATAATTAAAATTTCATGAACAAGACAAAAATCTATTTTATTTGGGAGAACTGTTATGAAAGTATACACACAAAAACTGAATATGGCAATTTTAGTTTACCCTGGACCTTAATTTAATGATTAAACTTCAGAATCCTGAAGAAAATCATTGTTAGGAACACCTCATAATTAATTATGAGTATCATCTCTGTTAGTCACAGAAGCAGGTCTTAACCATTCCAAGTGAACGTGTGGCTATTGGCACACCACCACTCCAAGTTCTCATTTGTTTGATGACTGAAGATTAATTCTCTCTGTCCATATCACAGAATCTAAACTTGACCCAATTAATTTTCAGTCTAGAAAGGAATAAGCAGACAAAAATGAGTAATGGCTCTCAGGACAAAGGAAAAAGGCAGTGATGTCACAGTCAGAGACATGTTACTGGCACCTGCTTTACTTTTCATATTTTTTTTTTGTATAGTATGCATTGCCTTTACTGAATTTCAGTCAACTGCATGGAAGACAACACCATCCGTCTTATTTCATCTTTTAACAAGGACTTGATGAGGTGACACAGGACTGATTCTTAAAAACACATTACCTGTTATGTGAGGCATTGTGTGACAGGAAGAACTATCTCCATGACAGGCACCTGACAGCAGATTTGTTGATTTCATGGTCACTTCATTTAAAGTAACAACAGGGTGAAATATGCCATCTGATAATCTGTTTGAATGTTGACTGTGAAAAGCACTTAACATTTCTGCCAGCTACTACTACTACTACAGAATCTGTTCTTCAATATGTGCAGTTTTACCACCCTCTTTAATAATTATATGTCAGAAACACTTATCCTAGATTAACGGAGGGAGAAGGGGAAAAAAATAAAAAAAGAGAACTTTAAAAAAGTCACCTAGGAAGTCTGACATTGCAGTCTGAAAGTAAAAAGATTCAAAATTTAGGGCATGTCACACAGTGAGACTATTGTTTGCAAGACGACTGGCTGTTTGCAGACAACCACTGCACCTGCATTGCATAGGTGATTTTGGAAGAGATACGTAGCCTTTCTCAGTCAGTTTTCTTCCATGTGAAAGTTTAATCCAGATACTTAAGACCAAACATCTCACTAACTGGTAATGATAGCATAATGATAAAAAGGAATGACTTGTTTCAGGAAGGGATTACACTGAATTCTGATACTACTACTCAGAATGAAATTTTAGTTAAGAAGCTGGTATTAAACACACACAAACCTATGTATCAGCATGACAGGAATGAAAAAAAAATAAAATATTAAAGCTTCATTAGGTATTTAGATATAGAGTTTGTAACACAATAAACCAGAATAACACAAAAACTATTATCCACTGTCTAGTGACTGAATGAATGAAACTCTTGTTTGCTTTCAAACAAGTTTGGGATAGGCACAGATACCTCTAGTCTAATCTGGCAGCACTGAAAGTTAGGTCAAAATCTGTCCCTAAATAGAGACATCGTAATATAAAAATGCATGACATGCACGAACTATAAACCCTTAACTCAAGTAGGACTAAATGAGACAAATCCTAACAAATCAGCACTGTACCCCTATCGTAATTAACACGTACTCACACACTGAACTATCTTGTTGATTTATGCTAACGTCCACGAAACCTGATGAAGAAATACCTTGAATCGATATGATTTAAGCATTTAAAACCACATTAAATATGAACCAGAAGCAGGCTGGTTAAAATTTACACTTTCTCTGAAAGATTTTTGACACATTCAGTGCTTGTGAAAGCTGAGGGGATGACGGCCCTAGTCAAATACAGTTGAGTGAGCAGACTGCAAGCATCCCACATTCCACCTCCAGTGCAGTTCAACCGTGACGTGGAGGGACCTGCCTTCTCTTCTACTTCCCTCCCCACACTCACCTTTATTTACTGTCTTGTAAATATTTTATTAACTAATTCCTGTTGTTGCTAAATGGGTTTGCTTGTTTTGTACTTTTAATATTTTGCTACAAAGTTTAACCTCAGGTTCCCGTCTCCTGGGATCACATCAGTGGCAGCAGAAGTGTGTATTTGAAAACTTCAGTATGGATTATGAATGTTGTTTTTATAATCAGGACATTCTGCAAGTTCTTTTATGGGACTGCCAACTCCAGTGTTTCCTACTAAACTTCAGCTACATTAGAAATAACAACCTACAGTTATTTTGTTTAAATAGCTACTGTCAGCATGAAATCCAGTAATAAATTAAAAACAAAACAAAAACAAACAAAAAAGCACTGTCAGGTGCTAAATCAATCTCTGAGCCCCACTTGCGAATTTCTGTGGTTCTAAAACCATATGCTCTTATTTTAAGAATGGCTTCTCTCTTTCCTGTCTCTGTGCAAAAGACACACAGAAACAAAATGAGACACAGTGAGAGTTATCTGGACAGAAATAGCTTTCAAAAGTGCATAACTGAAAAGTAAAGAAACCAGGAAGACTGCATAAAAGGGGTCAAATGGCTTATTTCTTAATCTTTTTTCACTTAGAGTGCCCTTTGGAATTACACAAAACTCTACTGGGGGAAAAAATAACCCAAACCATTTCTGGGGGGGAAATCCATTTCAGAGGTCTACTGTGCCCATTTAAACAGACATTGATTTTGAAGCATGGAATAAACACACCCATGGCCCAGGTCTTGGAGTACTTTGTGGCTGCTCTAAGTAGCATCGTGCACATGTTCTGGGCATGAAGCCAATGCCACTGGCCAAGTGAGGTCACCCACATGCATGGAGATCTTCCAGTGGCACCGAGCCAGCCTCCCCTTTGCCTGCTGCACTGCCCCCCTTCCTCAGCTTTCTTTGAGGAAACCCAGAGAGGTCTGCCGCAAACTGCTCCAAATCCTCGCTTGATGCAACACGGCAATTTTCAAGAGCCCCGGCAGCATCAACGTGCACATACATTTCCTACCCCCAGAACTGTGCTATTAGTCAGCTGTTGAGGAAAGTTGAGCCTAAATTAACTTGACTGACCCAATTGGAATTGCAGTCCTTGTCGAACTCAGTGGGAAAATATGCAAACTGTGTTTACAGCCTTGTTAACCATAAAGCCATTAAAAGTCATATACCCAGTAGGTTTCATAACAATGACAAGGAAAACCAGCTGCCTTTATGAAATACTGCTAGCTGTCTGCATTACCTTCCCTGGTGTTAAACTCCTCGTATGAAGTCTCCTTCTATCAGGAGGAACAACATTTGGCTTTATATTACCAAGTTGTAGAATTCATCACTTTCATCTCTCTGCCATCTGCAGGATATTGAAAATGAAATGAAAACAGAACAGGATTTTTAACATGAGGGGAACACCTGATGTATGAAGTTATTCAAGCCCCAGGAATGTGTGGTATTGCACATTCTCACTGTCACAGCCTTTGTTGAAAAGGATTTCCCTGACCTTTTCTCTAACCAGCAAACAAATAAGCCCTATCTCTCAGCAGGGGAGAGCACTGCTCCATTAGATCATTAAGCAGTTCTATTCAGACTATCCCAGTCTCCTGTCCTTGGCCCTAAAGAAAGAGCTGGCACTGGTCCAATCAGTCAGATAGAAGGAAGGCAAATGTGCTTTCGTATGGTACAGCTTGAAATGTCACAGCAGGATGAAAGTCGTGGAACAGACAGCAGTGAGGAAAAGATGTGGTGCTACATGAAGGGTAGTGTTCCAACAAGGAAAGGCTGGTGTTTCAGTCTGCCAAACAACGTAATGACTCATCCAGGCAGAAAAATATTACCACCATGGGAATATTTGGAACGTCTCAGTCTGAGAGTAATTAGGGACTAAACTACACCGGCATGCTTCAGTGATGAAATGAGAAAATAAGCAATACCTCTGTCAAGTTCTGATTGGCGAGTATTAAATGAATATGGGCTTCTATCATATCTGACCACAAACTAGTAACTTGCAGCAGATTGTCAGAACAGAGTAATATTTCCACTTTCTCATAAAATATGATGGCACAAGAAAAACCCGGTGAAGTGAAAAATGTTACAGTTGGCAGTAAGAGTTTTAAGGAAAATCATTACCATGATTATATAATTTAATCCTTGTAACAGGCATTTGCACATAACATTTTCAACCTCTAATTACTCTGTCTGCAGTGGAATAAAAAAGGGTAAGAAGAGGATGGGCAAAACCAGCAAATGCTGACAGTTTCATTTTATTAATAACTACTCTATACAACTCACAAACTGAAAAGCACAAATGTTTAATGGATATAGGTAATGGAATTATTGTACTACTTATCGGTTGTAAAAATGTAAATACTTTGGCAAGAAGGACAAATGTTAATTTTTATTCTTTTGTATTTCCAACTTGTGCACAATCTGTATTCATTAAGCAATGCAAAAGGCCTTTTTTTCTTTATAATTGTTAAGTGACATTATAATTAAATTGTATAACCTCAGCAGCATCTGCAATTTAAAGGATCACTTACAAGCTGGCTGGACAAAGTGCACCACATTAAGCCACAAAACTGAGTTACACATCAATAACCCTTCATTCCAGTGGCTAGGTCAGAACCTCAGCAACATGAAGGAAAAAAAAGAAGAAAAAGATTATTCCAAGTAAAAAGGTTTAGAAGGTCAGAAGCAAAACCGCTTACAAGATTCAAAATGGCCAAGATTCTTTAAGACTGCATACGTGGAAGCTTCCTGTGACACCTGTTTGACTTTTGGCCGCATGGACACTTGTAGTTCAGCTGAACTAAATGCAGCTCCCAAATTAAAAGGAAGGGCAAACACAAATTACCTCTCTGCACAATATGAACAACCCCCATTAGACTGGCCTAATAAACTCTAATAGATGTGTAGCTTAATACAATACTCAGCTATTGACATAAACATAAATATAAATTTCAAAGAAAATAACCTACTTTAGTAAAATTACCTGTGCAATAAAAATTAATGAACTCCAAATGATTCTGCACATCTCTACCAAATTGCATTTTCAGGCTCACATCTTCAGGACATGCTGGGTGGTTTGATGCATTCCCACAATTCATCTTCCTGCTAAGCCAATTTTAATTTAAATGCAATTAAAGGCTCAAAATGAACATTATGTATTAGATAAAGCCTTGAATCTGCAGACTATCATAAATATGATTTTCAGAAAAATTAATTACAAGCCATTAGGGTACAAGTCATCTTACTGCAAATGTTGAGTTAAACTGCAGAATCAGTTTGTTCCTTCCATTAAATGTTAAATACTGATTTTAAGCTTTGCTCCAAGTTAATAGCAGAAGGTCAGCATAAAAGACAAAATGTTTCTGAAATAATCCTCGGAGATTCTGGAGATTTATCAATCCACATTAATTGAAAAAATATATTCTCTCTAAATGCTTTGAGAGTTTCTGATCTACTTTTGGTCAACTTAAAATAATAATAAAACTCTTCACATTCTTCTTGTGCTCTGAATATAACACAGATTTCTGCAGAAGATAGAGTGGGTGTATAATTGCTTCAAATGAAAAATCACTATATGGTGTGTGTTTTTTCTAACCAGCAGTCGCTAGACACCTACAAACCACAACGGAGATGAGGCACAGCAAAGACCTTATATAGGAAACTTCAACAAAGTCAGCTTTTTTGGGCTGTAACTCCTAGAAACCCTTATGCAAAGTTTATGCATTCTAACTTGCTCTATATACTTATAGAAAAAGTTCTACCTACCTATATAAGAAATATTGTATATTATATATTTCGGAAAGAGCATTTAGCACTGTAGAGACAAATATATGAGTATATCCCTCAGAACTAAGAGCAGTTTTCCCAAATTCACAGCTCCTGAATCTCACTTCTAGCTGTGCTCTTTAATACCATCTCACAGCTACCAAATTCTTCTCACCAATATTACCCACAATAGATTCAAAGGAAAGCTGCGCATAATTCTCATCTCCCAAACTGACATATTTTATACACAATATGTCATAACTCTGC
This sequence comes from Campylorhamphus procurvoides, assembly GCA_013396655.1. Taxonomy (NCBI): domain Eukaryota; kingdom Metazoa; phylum Chordata; class Aves; order Passeriformes; family Dendrocolaptidae; genus Campylorhamphus; species Campylorhamphus procurvoides. The sequence goes on along the minus strand of WBMV01008995.1, from coordinate 268,267 downwards.
ATTTTTCATTAACTTCTGTTCTATCATTAAACAGAAAAGCAACAACACGGTTGGTGAAATTCAGCCATTAATCTCATAATAATTGCTTATAAATGTTCATGCTATACTGAAGAGCTGAATGCATCACATGCAGTTGAGGGTGTCAAGGTAACTTTCAAAAAATAAATACTAAATCACAGCTTTCTTTTCTGATATTATTCAATTTAGGCATGAACACTGAAACTCACACCTTCATCATTTGCACACTTAATTCAACTTAATTTTATCTGCTTGAATATCAAATGTTTCAGTATCCACCTCTATACCTAGGCCCTCCGCTAGCTGTTAACTACTCCAGCCCTCCAGGGGACTGCATGTGTTTGCTTCAATCCATTTATTGTCTTTTGCTTTTCTCCCTCTACCCCTAGACATTAATGTACTCACTTCTGGATATTAGTAGATAACCTCTGTGCAGTGGGAGTTTAATGAAATATCTGGCCATCAAGCTGGATGAATGTTATTTTGGCAATTGAACGTCATAATTTAAGGGTATTAGTATGACATTCTCTAATTTCAAGGAAAGTGGAAAGCTATTAGGTTCTGCAGGTATTATTAAGACGCTTTGTATGCTTTTGGATCCTTAAAGAGTTGTACTTTGGCAGAGAGCAAAACTTCTATGAAATGAAATTTATTATATGCCTTGACAGTTTAAAAAATCAGAACAATGATTAAGGCTAATGAACACAAAAGACAACTATTTCCCCAGTGAACTTGCTGCACAGTTCTACTTTTCAGCAGCAATGTTCTTCTGCAGCTGAGGTGTGTCACGAGGTGTGATACAGACACGCAACGAGATCCTTTCCGTGATGTGAATTTCTGATAGCACTATATAAGAACACAGAGAGGCACTTTAAAATGACACCCTCTTAGAACTGGAAAGAGAATTAAAGCTCTTAACCAAAGCCACCATGTTCTGGCACTGCTCAATGGGGCAAAAAAATAAGGCATGAACAATTCCTGAATGCAAAGCTGATGTAAACCTAGTACCTCAGTCCTTAGAAAAACTGGGAAAAACCTGCAGAATATTATTTCTGATTGGATAACTCAAAATTTTCACCTTTTAATGTAGACGATCTTGAATCCCTAACTAGAGTTCAGAGTTTTATTTATGAATCTTTTATCACACATGACTTCAATGACAAGAGATTCAGAAGGCAGATCAGAGTCCATAAGGATCACTGGGGGCTTTCCATTGACTTCAGCATACTGGGCATTAATATCTTAGTAAAGCCAGCCTCGGTGTAATTAATATGAACACATCATCTAAAATGTGGAAGAGATCTACACCATGCACTCCTCTTTACCCTTTCTGGTATATTCCTGCAAGTTAGCAAAGACCAGGTTAAAACCAGGTATGTTGAAACATGCAATAACATATTTAGCTTCCCTCATCAGGACAGGTACTTGTAGTGTACTACAAGTACACTTGTAGTTTCTACAGTTGTAGTGTAGGAACTGCAATTCCCCGAGTTAAAAGGAAGGGCAGACAGAAATTACCTTTCTGCATAATATGAACACCACCACCACCCACCACCCCCCCCTCCCAACCTCCAACCCCCGGCTAGGGTAATAAACACTAACAGCACTCTGTTTGGGGACAGAGCCTAGTCCTTTTCACCACAAAGCTTGTAACTCAAAGTCTGGAAGTGTGGTATCTATCACTGATGATAAAATACACTGTAAGGTAAGTACAAGAGGAAAAGAGAGAGAAGGAGATTACTGCATTCACCAGTGAGATGCCTCTAACACTGCAAGATGAATGCATGACAATGCTATGGAGGAAGTAAGAGAATACTCCAGAACTAGCACAGTGAATAAAATAGAGATACAATGAGCTGTTGTTCAGATTTTCAAACACAACCCCCTTTCACTCCCTCAAGCTTACTGCTGTTTGCCATTAGATTTTTCAATTCCAAATAACTCAGCAACTAAACAGGTGTAAAAAGTCAAACTCTGCCAAGCTTGGCTGCCCAGGAAGCTGTTGAAACCATGAGGTTCCCATGCAGAACAAGGTCTTTGTGACAGCATGAGCTCACTCTGAATAGCTGTGTGTTCAGCGATGTGCATGTTAATGAATGCATTGTTCATTGTTATCATAGAATGCTATTCGGGGTTTCACACAAACATTAATAAATGTATTTTCTACATTTTTTTTTCACTGCAAATTTAAAAGAGAAGTTACTTTTATATTTGCATCATTCTAGTAACTGCTTTTTTTACGAAATCTTAGGAAAGTGGTCTGAGGCCAATTCTCTAGCCTATTCTATTTGTCAAAGGCAAATCCTTCCCATGTCCCATTTTCTTTTGCTGTTTTCAGTATATTAATCAATTCCTACTTCCATTGTATTTTGAATTCAAAACTCAACCCTTTTTATCCAAAGTCTCCTGTCAAATTCCAGCCCCACAATGCAGTCTAATCTGACTTCAGACCATCCCATTTGTCAGCTGTTCTCTTAGAAATAAAAATTATCTTTCTTCCCCCTAAATGTTATAATCCTTGCCTTCTTTGAAAGGGTGAGAAACTTCATGATAAATATTTTTGATGAACTTTGTTTAACAGGTAATCTTTCCTAAAGAATCTTAAGCTCAATAAATTTCTGTTTATCCATAAATAAATACTACATGCACCCACACTCAAAATCAGCCTAGCTTCCTAAAAGGCCAAGACAGTCTTGAAAAACACCTTACATCTTAGGAAATTTTGTAGTCCTGAGATTAGGCATGGCACTGAAATTTCCTAACTCTACTACTACAAGAAAAGGAGCTCACCCTTCCAGATCACCAGAATAACAGTAATTTAATCTTTGCCTAAGATTTGAGTGACCTATACATACACTGTATGCTTAAACAAAAGTATTTCAGAGGCAGTTCTCCCAAAACAGTGATGGGATTTCAAACAGTTGTTGCTTTACTGAATATTGAGGACCAGATTTAGTTTCCTCAAGTTCCTCAAAGTATAAGAGTGCAAATTCCAGGCTCAGTGAAATACCAGAGTTTTTGACAATGCTAAAAGATAGACAATATTGCTTTTTATGTTTATGTATACTGATGCACATGAGTTTATGTAGGATTCAGTAGGGCTGATTCGTTTTAATCTTCTATAGAAATATTTGTTTCCTGTCTTTCATGAGCATCTACATCAGACCATTTCAGAAGGTTCATAAAACTAAATTAAAAAAAATACCCAAAGGTGTTGAAAGTAAACATAAAAATTCTCAAAACATAAAAAAAATGGGCAAGGAATAGGTCCTGTTAAGTATTCTGTAGGTATAAGTTGGGGTCTTCAAAGATACCTGTTGCTCAGCTCAAGCACCAATCAAAACATCTTTAAAACTATGACTTTTCTGAACACCTTCCGAACATGGCCTTAAGCCACTCAGCTGTGTCAGGGCTATTTTGAGATATTTTCTGGGATTATTTTCCTTTCAGCAGGGACCTGTATCATTCCCACACACATACGTATGCTGGTATACTCAGAAAAGAACTTAAACCCAGTATTTTGCAATGGGACATATTGAGTCAACAAACAAAAAATGATGAAGCAATCATTTCTGCTGACCTCTGTTTTGTTGCTAGGATTTCAGATGGCTTCTGTTTCACAAACACGTTAAATAATGGCACTCATTTTTATTTGATTAAAATCTGTAGTATTTCTACACCAGAAAGGTTCCATTTTTCATTTAAAACAAAAGATCTTTCTGGTTTTGAAATGTGTGCATTATACTTGTTTACTAATCCTACATAAAGCTTTGTGTTGTGGAGCTAGCCCACTCCCTTCCAGGAACTGTGCAACTCAGTAACTTTTTTGTATTGCTAAGAGAAAAGAATTTCCTTTTAGGGGATAGTGATAGTCTGGCAGAGACCACTATTTCCCTTCCCAATACTGTAAATATCCCATGTACTGTTCAGAGGACTATTCACAAAAAATAAGAGATGCTCTCCAGCAGAGATTGTCACTCAAGAGTGGTAACTCTATATGGGAACAGAAAATACAATGCATTGCTGATGTTAATAACAACTATGGAGAATTGCATTTAGGAAAGAAAAATACTGGAAAACAACATTGACAAAATGACGTAACTTCCAGTGTTATACATCAAAGATGTCCTCACTCAGCATTGGCGAACATGTGACACCAGTGATCCATTCAGCCTTTACTTCAGGGGTTAGTTTCCTCCCAGGGCTACCATTGGCACTAGGAATGCTAGTACAATCTTCAGGATGAGAATTCACGTGAAATGCAGAGTGTTAAAGTTACACACAGGCATTAGAGCAAATGAAATCTGAATCAGGATGGTTGCAGGTGACAACTGTAATTAGAGACTAGATGTTCTCAATTTCTTCATGGAGTCAGAGCAATCATTCAGGTTGGAAGGGACTGTGGAGGTCAACTAGTCCAATCTGCTCCAAGCAGGGTCAGCATTAAATTCAGAGCAAGTTGACTAGACGTAAAATTGTCATTAAATCCTACAAGCCACTCAGTAGCAATAGTTTGACACAATACCTTGAGGTAAGCAAGGAAACAAACCTCTGTAAGTCAAAGAACAATTACCTAAATTCTTCTTCAATTACCCTTGATCTGCTCAGATACTTAAAAGGTGTATGTATTCCAGGCAATTTCAGGGCCGAATGGAAGAGTAAAAGAAGAGTTGTTCTGTCGTTTCAAAACAAAACCTTTTTAGCACTCACAATAAGTTTCTCCTACAAGTATTTTATCTCTTCCTTCCTAGTCTGCAGGTTTAATTTCTCTCCGATTGTTTAACCTATCCACCACAGTACTTACATGACCCTTCAGTAATAGTAGCAGAGTACCTCAACTACAGATGAATTTATTCTCATACTTTTATTGAGGGATACAGAAATATTATTATCCACGTTTACTGACAGAGAACGAGACAAGGACAGATTAACAGATTTTCCAAGGTCATTCAAGAACTGGGAACTAAGTTATGTCTCTTCAATTCCAGTCTAATGTTTACACCCTTGAGCTACTACTCCTCTTTCTAAAACAATTCTGTTCCACTTTTTACCTATATATTTGTCTCAGTGGCATGTTTATCTTTTTTTCAGTCTTAAGAGTGTAATATGCCCTTTTTCGAGCTTCATGACATCTTTCCTTGCCCATTCAAACAAGATCAGAATCCTTTCCTGTCTTTGTTAAAGTCTCACTTTCAGGTACAAGAACTTAATCTCCTTCTCCCTATTTCTCTAGCATAATTTTCCTCGCATATAAGGTTCCATTCTGTCCTCACATCCCATACACAACATTCTAAATCACCCACTAAGTAAATATTCCTAGGATATTATTTCAAAGGCTATCATTTATTATCATGTCATATGAGTTTGTAATTCACAGTAGTACATAGACAACTTCCAGAGTAGTCCACACTGTGATCCTAGCCTGAAAAGCCACAAGGCTTCAGCCCTGTAAACCTGGCCCAAAATGGAAATGGACTTACACTTGAGATCTGCCCTTACAGACACTGTGAATAGGCTGTGTGAACTCAGGCAAACCTCATAAAAGCTGAACAGCTACAGCCAGCAGAGCCCATGCTTTTGGCCAGTCGGCTCACCAGCTGCTCGGTTTTCTACCACAGCTCCTGTTCAGGGGGACTTTGAGCTGCTAGATAGTTTCTTTATTTTCAGATCCCTATGTCGAAGACTTTTAGGATAAATCCACCTACGTTTAAGTCACTCCTGACTACTCTGACTAGAGTGCCACATACTTCCTAACCTTCAGCAACATCAACTGGAATGAAACATCATGTCCTGGAGATCTGGCATGTCAAAGCCTACTGACAGGCTTCAAACAGTTATTGTGAAATTCATGGTCGAATAATGTGTGTGAAAAATGGCATGTTAACAACAATTCACCTTCAGAGCCCTTGCCCCCCTGGAGATTTACCAACCTAAGCAACAGAAATGTTGTATTAGTAAAAGAGAAAAAATTTACCCTGGGAAAACACAAGCAGCAGGCAACACCCATTTTGGATTATTTACTACAATGCACGGAGACACTGTCCTGTTTTTCCACTGAACAACAAAGGTCAGTCTCTGGATAGAAACACTACACAGTTGAGAGAACAAAGAAATGAGTCACACTAAAAGCAATCAAGAGAAGACAATGCAAATGTAATAGTAGGTGAAACACTTCATGGGACAAGACGAAGTCCATCTCCTTACACTGAAGCCTGTGGCATTAACAAAAACACTTTGCAGTCTTCTGGACCGTACCCCATCACTATAAACCTAAGAAATAAACACTGTCAAAATAACTTATATTCTATACAGCTGATTCAGTACTTTAAGTCTTCCAATCATAGCATTATGACAAATTATATGTAAGGAAATCTGTCCAGTCATTCCTACTCAACCATCAGTCTACATCATCATCTTATACTTCTCCAAGAAAGTAATTTCTCCTGTTTTCCCTCCAGTCAGTGAGTATCCTTAGTCTTACTGAATGCATCTTTTTCTAAAGTCAGAAGACCTGTGATTCTTCTATCTCTCACAGAGTGGCAATTTGTCATAAACTAATGTGACTTTTACACCTGGATCCACTCAGGTTCTGAAATTCAGAGACTAGAGAAAATGTTTCTGCCTTGGACAACTGGAGTTATTTGTTCTCTCTGCATTTTACGATGCTCAACTAGTTTGTCAGTACTCATGCAAATAAACTCAATATTTCCTAATGGGATTACTATATAAATAACAGTCTGAACGTTTTCAGGTAAACGCCTTCAAATGAAGATTTGAAGGAGAAAGTCTTTGAAGTATTTCTTGTGTATTATATTGCTGTGACATCTCACATTCCCTTTATTTTACTCAATCACAACTCTTCACCTGAATTTCATAGAAAAAACTTAACATTTTCCTTTGCACTTTTAAAAAATGCTAGGATGTTACTCCAACTTCCCACTCCACTGAGCAATCTGAGAAAGTACTGACTGTTACATGCAAGCTGTTAAAATTACAATACAACTGGACGAGACAAGTTTGTTCCTGAAACTCTTACTACACACAGTCAAATTAAATCAATGGGATTTGATTTTTAAGTGATACAAATATTGCTTACTGTGAGGCATTCTACTTAATGAAGTACAGCTAGAATAGTACAAGTACTAGAATTATTATTCTTTTATACATAAAAAGGGCATCAATCTAGGTTTGTTAAAACAGAAGGAATTATTTAGACTTTTATAATTAAGTTATTTTTATAGTTGGAGTCCAGTGCACATATAAAGGTATAAATTTGCAATAGCTGAAAATCAATGCAAGTCTTCACAATGGGAAAGCTAAAGTGAACACAATGGATGACTTGAAGGCTAATAAAATAGCAGAGAAGGCAGAAAAAAGCAACCACACTTGGGAAAAGACCAAAATATACACCCTTTAAAAATCTTACAGAGACACCTAATTTGAAATATTCAAATATCCTGGTGCCTGTAATGGGCTTACTCACACGTTTAAAGTTAATCAGGTGTGTTCATTTTCGAAGATTTGGATCCAAAAATAAAAGGGATGCATCATAAACCTTTATTTCTTATTTGGACCTTAATTTGACTAAAAACTACTTTGAAGCCCCCTTCAAAGAACTGAGTAGCAGATTCACCTCTCATTGAAGTATAACTCAGCATAACAAGTTGCTTTAGAGGATGCTTTCAATGCATAAGACAAAAAATAATACTGGAAGATTTCTGGTTTACGAAGGAAAGATAACCTGCTTATCACAACTTCCTTGTCTAAACTGATTTTCGAAAACCTGTGCCACCTACCACACACTATACAGCATGGGCAAAAAGCAGCAGAACACTTTCAAGGAGATGCAATAGAATGCCTTGAACATCTACTACTAGCACCATAAATTTTTCAGTGTTTTGGACAGAAATGCTGCATGAAATTGAACAGGAATACCACTTTATCAGCTAACTATTCAGGTTTGATAGTATGTATGCTTCCTTTTGAGGCTTAATTTTTATAGAATTCTATATCTATTTTTAAAAGCACATTTATTACTATTATTATTAATATCATTAATATTATCAACACTGTTATAATGTTTCCTCATAATAACCAGAGCCTTGTGTGCCAGAGACAATATTCACAACACTGCTATGAGGCCTGTACAGATGTTTATCACAACCTCCCTAACTTAAGATATCCTGATATGCTGAACACTCACACAGTTCTCATGATATTGTTGTTAGAGCCTTATGAATACATAATCTGGACTTTTACAGTATCTGTTACCTTAAAAAAAAAGTTCATAGTAATTAATAAATGGTAAAGAAAAGCCAGAAGCAGATAAGATATACACAATACATGGACTGCTGCACAGACCAGTGACAAAGGTGATAAAGCGAGATGACTTTATAAAAGTCGGATGCTCTCTAAGGCTTCAGCCCCAGGTTTGTGCAGTACCTATCAAAACACACTTAAATAATTAGGTAGGTAGAGCTGCTTAAACATTTTGCTATCTTTGCTTCTTGTGTATTGTTTCTTAGATGTTGCTTCTTAGGTTTTAGAGCAGAGATAACATCAGTAGAGACAGCAGGAAAGTCTAATAAAATCAAAGGAGCTCTTCTTGCCATGTACAGTGAAAGGTCCTAAGACAAACCAAAGCAGGTTCTTCTCTCCTTATGCCTGTACTGATGTTTCCCTATTTTATTTTTTTTTAGGAAAACAGCAGATTCTGTGTACCTTCTGTTGCTAAGATAAATTCTTTGTCCTGCATCACCACACAGATGGTTACCACTTTCTGCTGAATGCTTACCTTCAGTGGTAGGTACATAAATTTGGAAGTTTACACTCTAAAAAACGTTCACCATGCTTCAATGACTTTTCACACTGTCTTTAAATCCTTTTATTGTAGAATATAAAAATACATTTAACAAAATTCAATAGCAAACACAAGGGAGGTTAATTTAGTCATTACAAGGCGTGTTAAGACCAATGGTAATTTAAAACTCTGTCATTCTGATGGCTGCTAGACTCCTGACTGAATTTGTTATATCTCTTCCAGAAAAATTCATCTTAGTTGAATTATGGCATAAGGAATACTTAGGAAAAGTCACCTGCAAAGTTTAGAAGGCAGTAAGTAAAAAAATATCCCATACAAATATCTTGTTTGGAACAAAAAAAAAAATAGAAATTTCCTTTTCTTAGGAAATGCCTATAAAGGATAAATCACTGTCAGTCTCACAAAGTAAAAAATTTCTACCCTTATATAACAGTAGTACTTTCCACCAGCTCTTCTATTTCTGAGGTTTAGCTTTGGCCAGCCTATGTTTTAGGCTGATACCTTGTTCTCTTGAAGAAGATATCTTTTTCTTTTTTATGAAAGATAGGTGCTGATCGTCATTATTGGACATAGATATTCTGAAAATATGGACTAACCATAATCAAGGAGGTGGTAGTTCCCTCAGTTTTCAAACTGTACATGTTCAGTCATTAGCATCTAGCTGCTGAGGATAAAGTACTTTGAACATGCATTTTTTTATCCTCTGTGCAATTGGCTACTGTATCTGAGAATTTCAAAATTCTTTTTAAGTGTGAGGCATGCTATAGGCTGCTTACATTAAAATGCTGAGCAAAATATTGTAATACTTCTAGTATTTCCCCAAATTATTTGTATATCCCCATGTAAATATTTGTTAGGATTTTAAAGTACAGTTGTAATAATACCTGGGTTTCCTCCTTTCTGTTAAGTTACTGGTCAATGCTCTCGATTTCCAACACTGAGAGGTTAGAACCCTTTTCAAGCAGGACTTAGTGACTGAGATGGTTTTATGTATTTCTGTGCACATACTTCTCTCTCCCACTAATTCAAGGGAATAAATTACTATTAATTTCATTTTCTGAGAAAGATGTGAGAACAATGGTGGAAGTCTGATAGTGCAGTACGTGATAGTGTAAGTTTTGGCATATAAGATACTATTGGCAGAAGTTTGGATAGACGCATTACACATAAATGAAAAACAGGCCATCACAAGCAAGATCTAATAAAAATCATCTATCATCTTCTTTTAATGCATCCCTTATAAGATACATTTAACAGGAATGCTATTTTTAAAATGTATTTGTTTCTTAGAGAGCTTTAAAACATTTTATAGGAACTGCATTACATATTCTTTAAACTATAAAATGCCAGCACAAGTCCAACATATAGACCTCTGAGAAAAAAAAAGAGCAGAAAAACATTTAAACTTATCTGAAAGCTACCAGAGTATCTTCTAATTGGTCAAAAGAGAGTATCTTTCAATTTGTCAAAACAGAGTCTTTTCAAGTACAATGTTTTAAGACTTTCCAAAGCTTTTCTGCATTCTTGAAGAAAGCTGAGTTTTCTCCTCAGTTTTGACATAATTTCTAGCTTTTAAATACAATGCTTTTATTCTGTCAAATAGCATGTATTTTTGGCCCTCATCTAAGTAATTTCTGGTTTTCACCTATGTACCTGATGGGAAGAATGAACTGATAGATTCTCTGATAGATCTTAGAATGTCTTAAAAAATTAATAAATTCTGAATGTCTGTTAGTGAGCAGCATATAAATGTGAAGTCACAGGTTCCTCATAACGGCAATTACGAATTTTATCCCCAACACTCAATACATTAGCAATGCTGAAGTTTGATGTATTGCATCACTGTGTGCTGAAGGTAATACTTGAGTGTTCTCAAGAGCAAGCTTGATCTGCTAATCTTGATTTACAAAACTATTCCAGGTTTCGATGTTATGTTTGACAAATTGCCAGGATTTGATGGTTTATCCTGATTTAAAGCTGCTAATGCTTAAACTGCCAGTTCTTATTTCTGTATGTCTAAGATGTTTATTTTTGGGAGAAAAACCCTGCAACATAGAATCGGCTAATTTAAAAGTGTCATAATTTATAATGCATATAATAATATACATACATGTGTATATATATGTTCCCATCTGGTAGCCGAGGTCTGTTACTACATCTGATCACAAAATCAATATATTTTCTTACTCTTAACTTTTCCCCTGAAAAAACATTTTCACTTATCCTTTAATAACCAGTCAGCTGTTCTCCACATCACTCAAGTATGTCCAGCCAGTCATAAGGGTAAATCCAAGAAACATTTGAAAATCTCATACAGCAACTAGAATCAATATCCAAACATGCTGCTATTGTGCTTCTGGGCCTAGGAAACATGCATATCTATCTAGATGTTTGTGAGAAGAACACAGCCAGACAGTTCAATCTGTGAAGGGACAAGGAGGCATCTGTTTGCTTCTGTTGTATTTTGGAGTCCACTTGAATAACTTACCACAATGTTATAGTGGTTTTTGCAGTGCCATGTGGTATTGATTCTAGTCTCTGTACTCCTATCTAACTGCAGGATGGTTCTTGCACCTACACGCAAGGCATCTGAAGCACAGTGGCACCTCTCCAGTGGCAGAGGACCAAGAGTATAAAGTAGATCACAGGATCAGAGTTATAATTATTACAATTAATAACCACAACAACAACTGATTAATTAGAATATCAATTATTCTTTAATGAGAGAGATAAGAGTTGGAATTCATTATGGTCATACCACTTACATTAAACATTTTTAGCATGTAATTTCTTGAAACAGATTTGGTTCTGATGGAAAATAGGCACCCAATATTTCATGTTGGTCTGGTGTCTAAAAACATTCCAATCATGCTTAAGAAATATGTCATCTTTCTACTCCTTTGTATCTTCTTATTCCACTCAAAGACAAAATAATTGAAGTCATTTGTGATTGATACTCAGTTCTTATTACAGTTATTTCTTGGCTGTGAAATTCTTCCTGATCTGCCTTCTCTTTCCTCCCTAGAGGTGTGCATGACTCCTCTCTTTCTTTAATTCAAAAACTCCTAACATATGGTTCCCACCAAAGCTTAAAAACTGTCTACTTTTGTAACTGTACTGATCGTGTCAAAGAGGGAGCAGAATGCCAGATTACTTGCCAGACTACACGTCGTTTTATTCAAGCATCTACAAGCACCTTTTCAAGAGTTAAAATAAATTCGTCTTTGTAATTTTTAAAAGTCTAATTTATCTCTCTACTCCATCTTTCTTTTTGTTTCCCAGTTAAAAACCTTAGTGGTGAACCAAAGCCTAATGGCATGCAGTCACCTGGGACTTAGTAGGCAGTGACTGGTGGGCACAACATGTATGATAGGAATAGCAAAAGATTTTGCCTTCCTCTCTGAAAGCTATCACTTTCTTTTCTTAATAAAAAGAAAATAAAAAAGTGGTGGCCTCCCAGCAGTGGGGAGCAAGGTGTGAAGGGAGAGCTCAATGATACTAATGATTAACGTATTTTCCAGTATTGCTGAGATGAAAGAAAATCTATTTGCTTCTTAATAAACTTACTTTTTCAATTTCATCTTTTTATCTGGCTTGGTCAAATAAGCCATACGTCTCCTATGAAGCCTCTGAGAAGGTTTCAAGGGTGGGAGACAATATAAGCAAGTCTTTGATTAAAAAAAATAGTAAGCTCAGATGATAGAAAATGCAATTAAAATAACTGTCATATTTTGAGGACTGGTTAGGTATATCCGTTATACATGTGAAGAATTCTATGTGTTTTGGGGATAAGGTGTTTCACAAAGCATAGTGTTTATTTCTATGTTATCCTTACATAAACTTTATCAAACAATATTCTTGGAGAGTTACAGTTAGCTTTTCTACAGCATATACTTTCTAAGTTTAGCTTTTACTTTCTCACTCAATCAATGATATAAGTTAACAACTCACTTTCCCTTGTAAAATTTCTCAAGTGTCTCCCAAGCCAAAAGAGGAATTCATGAAACCACGATCTTCAGTATGGCATAGTCATGTTTCCTGTTTGGCTCACCATTTGCCAGAAAGAATACTGCATCACCAATACTGCTGTTAGCAAGAAAAATACTTCAGTGCTGGTAGCTACTAGATAATCTCTGCACAAGGGAAACTAACATTCCTTCTTTAATAATTTGTTAAGCCTCATTATCAGCATATTATTTACATGGACTTGCAACATGTCTTAATGTGCTGCTCATCTAAACTGTCTCTTGTCTGAAGCTGAGGATAGGAAAACTGCTACCTTCTCAATGATGCTTTCAGTGGAATCTTGCCCTCCTCTTATTATGCCTTCTCAGGGTCTCACTTGAACAGATGTGACTCAGCTGCAGGAGGTTGTGTGTGGTGACAAAGGCTTGAAACAAGTCTCCAGCACATATAACGAAGATTGGCACTGAACTGTTAAAAGCGATTTCTTTGCCACCTTCAGTTCTACTGCAGGGAGTTTCAGTACACAAATAAAATCCAACTCATTCAAAATTTCTTTATAAATTGTAATCCTGAGAACTGAGAACTCCCACTAATTCTCAACTGAGTAACAACACTGCAGATTTCTGGTTTAACAGTCTGAATCTGTTCTGGAACATTGTAATGGGATATAGATCCCAAGAAAACATACATTCACCATGCATATTCAGGCTACCTCCTCCACCTCTCAGCTTCAACCAGCTCACTTCCTAGTGCTATATTTTTCTTCACATGTTTGAAAACCAAAAGCACTTAGACAAATCCAGTTGCTCTGTTTTCTCATCTACACTCCTGACACATTTTTGCCTCAGAAAGTTTGGGGATTGGTGATTGTCATTTCTCGTACAGGAACACACTGGAAGCTGGGGGAGCGATTGCCACTTCTTGTGTTGATCTTTTCCTTCCTCATCTGAATGACTTACACACAACTCTATACCTGTTAGCACTACCACACCCACAGTAACTTAGAACATATACTTTACTTCAAACCATTGTTTGCAGTTGTAAGGAAACACTTTTCTTTTTTAATGTTAGAGAGTACTGCAGTTCACTGCTTTCCAGAAAGCCTCTTTAAAGAAGTAGGCCATGTTTTTTATTTGTTTCTGAATTCTTTGATTTAAAAAGTCTCCTTGCAACACATTCATGTTTGCACTGAAATGCTCCTTCCACATTTTAAAAGTGATATTGTTGTTATTCTTATATCCTTTCTGATACAAGGCAAGTGATTTATAAATATTTTCCACTTCACTACACATTGCATAAATCACTAGACTGACCTGTACTTCAGGTCTTTACCTGCTCAGCCTTGCTGTGGTTTGGGATCTGTCAAAGGGCTCCTTTCTCTCACATCACTTTTCAAGTTTCTCAAGATGGAGTCCTGAGGCAGGTTAATTTTGACATTTCTTTCAAACTTTCTTTTGCTGCTTTAAAAGAAATCAACTCCGAGTGCTGTTGTGTGACAGCGGTAAAGACTAACATAAAACTGCTTCCTTGTAACTTTGAGGCAGGCGTTTTATTGGAAGAAGCAAACCAACATTATCCTTTAAGTTATTCTCTCTTCTTTGCACTAACACACAATCCTTCCTGTGCAGCCTCTTGCTACATTTTTAAAGCAGTGCTTACTTCTCTTGGTTGAGGGTGAATGCAATGAGCCCAGAGCAATCACACACTCTCTCTTCTACAGGAGAAATGAAGCAGGGAGACATAAATTTGGGAACAGTTTGGGCACTTGTGCAACAACAATTCTCTTATTGATTCATCTTCACATGCATATACCAGGAAGAGAAAATGGTTCTTTCTCCTTTGGGCTCATGAGTTCATGGAGGCATAGGTAAGGCTACTGTACACAGCTTCCAAATTGTTAGGCCTAAAAAATCATCGTCTACTGCCACTAGGTATTACAGTAAGAAAAGTCCGTGAGGCTGGACACGCATCTTTCACTGTTTTCATGTCTACATCAACTGCACATTCACTTTCAAGCTCTTCTTCTGTATTCAGAGGCAACCCCTTATGCAAGACCCCTCTGTTAAATTTCCTTGTGAACAGCTTCTGAACTTAGCTATCACTTTCCCGAGCAGGCTCTGCCCTGGCTAATGGTATCTAAAAATCTGTTTATGCTTGCAGCTAAAGTAAGCTTGAAATGTTTCTGCTTTTTACCTCCAGATATAATCTCTAAACTTCTCCTTCAAAGTACTGAATCCCTGTAAGTCCTTTGTCTGATTTTTTTTTTAAATTCGTCTTGTCCATTTGCCATGAGAAGTCATTGTTTCAGATTCTCTCCGCTACTTTGCTCCAGAATGATGGCTTTTCACAGAAAACCGAAGTGAATTCAGTTTCCATTCTGCTTCTCTTCTCTTACAGCAGTCACTGTTTAGTGACATGCGTTCCTATGGATGCTGTACCCAGGCATGGTGATTGGTTGCATCTTTTTTTAACCTTTTTTTTCTTTTCTTTTTTTGTTTTGGTGGGTTTTTTTGTTGTTTTTTTTTTTTTGTAAAGTGGCATCTGATTGTTAATACTGCCTTTCACAAAGACCATATTCTCACCTTATTTTCTCAGCCTTTCTGCATCAAGACCTATGTTTCATTTAAAGATCTCAGATTAATTTATCATCCTTTCTCCTTGAGCTTCTGCACCCACAACCTAAAATTTCTGATGATTAAACACCCATCTCATCTAACCTTCCCTTTAAGGTTTGACTGGTTTACAAACATGTAACATCAACTGGCAAAGACCACCTAACCTAGGTGATTCATTATACAGTGTTCTGTATTTTGAAGAAAATCATCTTGTAGGAGGAGAAATCTCACCAGTGCTTCTAAAGATGTTCCTTCCTCAGCTCATGAAACATCTTATGATCAAATACTTAAGGCAAAAAAAGATCATCACATCTTGAACAAGCTAAGTCCATATAGACTTCTGTAACATCTTTTGGCCCAATTAATATTTCAGTTTATGATAAGACTCATTCATTTTAAGAGGGCTGCCTGCGCATTTGCATAGACTTTAACAGTAGTAAATGGATATATCTAGCTTGGTAGTGTTCAGTTATTTGTACAAGGTTTGCCAAAGGCAAATTTGAAAAGCAAGTTATTTTGAACAGACTTAACCTTGTCTGATAAGGGCTCAAATGATTAAAAAAAAAACCTTGAAAAGTCTGCAAGTCATAATCTCCTAAGCAGAAAGACACTGGGTTTTGAAGGCTTACATTTTCTGCCTACATTTCTTTGTTGTGGCATGCAAATAGCCAGACTGCACTTTTCTGTTCCCATGCATATAAACTGGAGTAAAACTATCTCTGTTTTGTTTGGTTCGCTATGAGCTCCCTCTACTCTTAGCACACAAGGTAATAAAATATAGCTGACAGCAGAGCTGGGAACCTTCTTTCCCAGATGTTACTGCCCAACCAATCTTGGCCAGTGACACAAGCACAGAAGAAACTCATGCTTCCCCACTTCTCTTCTGCTTTGACATTTCAAGTGTCACAGTACAGGGAGAACTCCAACACCTCATTCCTTTTCAAGATACACTGAAAATATTTGAGAGTGAGAAAAGCAAAAAATAAGGATTCAGTACTCTGGATATTTGACCAATTCAATTCTAATGGAAACTACTGCTGCTCTTGAAACTTACGCACAGTATATTTATAGCAGTCTGTAAAAACATTATTCCAAAATTCTGTTTCCCTGTGTTATTACAAAATGGCAAGATTGTTTTTAGCTTATTTCCTTTAACCAGATTGACAGAATTATAGGTTGACATTACTGTGAAATTTTATGACGTATTATGTTAACTGTGCCAGTTTGATTAGCCTTGATTGACAGCTAGTACCTCCACAGAAAACTAAATATCTCAGCAATGTAAGAGCAGTGAAAAGTGTCTTGACTCCTTCATTGGTATAAATATACAGGTAACTACAAATAACAAGAAATATATAACAGAAGTAGTAATAATAATATTACCTATAGCATTAAAATAATAATCTTAATGATTCATTTAAATTTAAAATATTGATCGTTTTTGCTCACCTAAAACACTCTGAGTTTGACAAACTTTTTATATGCACACTGACAAACCTAACAAGTCGGAAAAAAATTGAGATCTTTCATTCTGTAGACATGCTGTTCCTAGAAATATACTGCCATAACTGAGGGACTAAATTTAAAAATCTGAGCACATGCAGTGGCTGCATCTGAGCTATCATATCATAATAATGCTTCTCTTCTGCAGCATCCTCATCCGTTATCTAAACAGAGGCTGAGATTCTTTTAGACTATAAAACTGGATGCTCAGATGCCTAGTGAATTCAGCATAGAAGCTGTGCATTCTCCCTCTAGCTTTGGGGGTCAAGCCTACACTTTGAAATGGGTGTGATTGGAGGTTCTCAGCTCACCCTGCAGATGACATTAATTTGTATCACAAAGTCACTGCATGTTACAACACATAACAGGACACCATTTCTAGAAACTGGTCTGCACATTACTTATACAACAGTGGGAGAATTTTGGGAGAAATGGAGAGGGAACCTGGGCTTCTTTACGTGCAAAAAAATCTTTAAAGTAATCTCATAGGTGGTGAATGGTTTTAATTTTTTTCACTTTATTAGTTAAATGTCTTGGAAATCAAGAGATGGAGGGTAGGAAAGACCTGCTTTTTCATTGAATTTGGTACTTTATTTGCACAAATCATCATCTATCTTTTCAAAGGCATATTGATTGCCCTCTGAAAAGGACTCTGTGTTTTGCCCCTTTTGCTGTAGCTTTTTAAGGTTCTGATTACTTTAGTGGCTTGATTTCCATCTTAAATTTATTTGTGGCCAGCTAATACCAAACTCCGCCTGAAACTACATGATCCTCCAACTTAGAATGTTTTCCAGGGTGCCTGGCATTCTAAGCATCCCAGGAAGAGCAATCATATAATCTCCTAGCCTTCTTTTTGCTGGTTACATCTAATTTACACCCAAATTTATACAAATTTCTGTATTTTTCATTCTCCCCATCCCCAGATAAACACACTATTCTCAAAGTCTTTATCAGTATCTTTCACACTTTGAATTCCTCTTTTCTTAGCACAGGACACTTCATGCCCAGCTCCACAGTGGCAGCTCCTCCTTGGGAGCAGTTGGATACCTCCACACCATATTGCCATAACCCTCAGTAAAATCCTTCCATATCTCATTTCCATCCTGTGCTGAGCAAAAACCCATATATGTTTATAAAGAACCTGCCAATACAACACCTAGAGACAGGGCACACACCCTGGAGGCAGAGAGAAACCCTGAAACAAGATACACATTAGCCCTTGGCTGGGACACCACTGGTACAGTTTTTCATATAACTTGGTATAAGTCATTCCCTTCTACAGCTCTACCAGTACCATCCAATCTTGCCCAGAAACAACGGTTCAGCCTTAGGATTACATTTGACTTTATCACATTGCATCCCAATGGTACATTTTAGGCTCTTGAAGATCAATTTCTCTATTTCATTCATTCCTATCTAGTAGAATTTCTTACTCTAAGATAATTTAGTACTATTAGTCTCCAGGTGCAGCATTTTGCACTTTCTGCTATGCAATTTAATTCCATTTCTGCTATTCTATTCCTCAAAATTATTCAGCCCTGATTGCTTCTCTCTCTTAGTTTTGTGTCACTGGTCAACTTTTCTCAGATCTTGAGAAGTTCCTTAAGACCTCTCCTGTAAAGAAGCTGCCTTTCACTGCTATCTTCCTGAGCTTAATTTCTTACCCAATCCACAAATTATCAATTCTTTTGCTGACACCTATACTTTTTGGTTGAATAAATAATTTCTTATAAAGCATTATAGCCAATTAAGCTCCAGAAAGACTATTAGTAGTTAGCATTTTTTCCCCAAAAAAGTCAGTTGTCTGATTAGAAAGGTATCAGGTTAATGTTGCATGGTCTACCTTTTCTTCTTCTTGGTTTTTTTTTTTTTTTTTTTTTAATGCAAACTTAATTTCATAATTCCTCAGCCAGGAGAACAAAGTAAAATGTCATGTAATACAGTCTGGTTTTATATTTCTATATCTTCTCATAAATAACTATGTAACCTTTCTACCTTCCATTTTTAATTAATTAGGTCCATATAGACCTAATTTTGGCCTTTGTAATAACATCTTGAGCTCAGGCATGTTGGAAGGGCAAATCATTTCATGTAATGTTTCAAAGTAAATGCCTCTCCATCCATAGACCTGTAGAAATTGCTTCGAGGGGGAAAAAATGATGAGAAAATAAACAAAAAACACAAAGGCTTACTGTTCCACAGAAATGTCTGGCAGTAATTTTAAACAAAGTAAGACTAATGCTGGGGACTGGGAGCACCAAATTTTGACTAAAAATGTTTCTTCAAAATATACTGCTAGCAAACTGATTAATTCACTTATCAGGATGAAGTTTTTTTAAAAACTTCTACTGCATTTTATGAGAAAATGGCAATGGGAAGTTTTTCAAGAATAGAGGTTTTAAAGAATAGAGTTTGTGTTGCACTTTCTTGTCTTTTAATCTGCATTACTGATGTCATAGAACAATAATGTGACCTCTTAATATGGCTATCCTTTAAGTAAACAGTTATATATTTCCTTGGAGTTTTCTTTAAGGCATCATTCTATTGTGAAGTTGTTATTGTTACACAATTAAGCAATGAAATTCAGATTTACCTCCATCCCTTAGCTCAGAATGCAATCCAGGAATTTCCATCAATGGAAACATTATGGATGTACTGGCAGAAATAGAAAGCATGTTTTCACTGCAAATGTCTTTCTGCATTAACTTCATTTCTCAATGGATGTGCAAACACTCTAAGGTAACAATGGTTGATATCTTAGTCTCTTTAGTTTTCTGTCTTACTCCTACAACAGTCAGAAGGTTGTAAAAAGCTGAGCTTAAAAGTCACTGCACAGAAAATTAAGATGAGAGAAAATTATGATTCTAAGGCACATCTGAGTATCTTAATTAGCTTCTGCTGGAGTACCTCACATTCATGCTATAATGATACATAGGAATATGAAGTGATTCCAGAGGGAAGTCTGGCATAGTCAATCAGTCTCTCGACTCATGAGGAGACAACTGCTCATGAGGAGAAAACTGCCCTGGTTGAATAAGCCTGTAGACCACTGGGAGATCATATTCCTTCAGCTACAAAGCCCTTCTGGACGAATGTCCTTATCTTGCAATGAAATCTTTAAAAGCTTTCTTCCCTGGCAAGACATACATAGAATATGGATTTCCTTTCGCACTGCAAACTCTGCCTAGAAAAAAAGTACATACAGCTGTAACAGTGGCACTATTGGAATGGAAGACAACAGAAGAAGGACAACAGTGATGAGAAAATATAAACAGAAATGCATCCTGACTCAAAAAACCTCATCAACTTTTATGTATTTGGAAATGTAATCTATCAACTGTCACTTCCATGAAGAAGAGAACTAGAAATAACAACTGAACACACCTGGAATTAAATTCAGAAAATGACCAATGAGAATAAAGTTGGTCTATTTTGGAAAAAAATAAACACGTTAAACAAATGTGATAGATGCTGTTCCATGGTGTGGAGAACAAAGTGAACATCTTATTTTCAAAGAATGCACCTGAGTTTATTTATATTAAATCAGCCTGCCTTGCATCATAGTACCAAACCAAAGTTTCTTAGTAGAAAGGCATAAGAAAATGAAACAAAAGCAAAAGCAAAGCATCCCATCCTGGCACATGCTTCAGGTGTTGCATTTGGCAGTTCTGAGATGCAACTTGGCACACAGCATACACAAGACTTTAAATGCTCCGCCATTCAACCCCAGGTATCTGGGACTGCATGTTTAAGTTCATGACTTAAAAGAAGCCCAGAAAGTTCACCAGATAACAGAACTACACTTCAGAAGCACTAGACTGGCTGTGGGGAGGGGGAATCACTGATAGTGCTGTTTCAGAGAAGGCTATATATCATTGTTTTGCACACAAGTTGATTAATTCAACTAGCAATAAACTGTTAATTCAAAGGCTGGAATGGTGCTGACTGATCATTTGTTGATGAGGTTGGGAAGTATATGGAAATGGAAATCTGAAGAGTCCAAGGAACATGCAACAGTTTTAGTATCTTTAAAAATATGAATGTAAATCTACATGCAAGAATGTAGAGATGTAAACACAACATTCAAACATTGCATTAAAACATAACAGGTGGAAATAAAGAAAGGACATTGGTTAGTGCAAGATCATTAATCCTTTCCAGCTTCATTTAAAAAAATTATTCCAAATATTTGGATTATATCAAAGTATTTGCAACAGACCTTATAGGCATGAAACAGTTGTTTCATAGAGAATGTGCATAACATTCTCCCTTTGAATGGATTTATTGACACGTATTTATCATGGCTTCAATACAGTAGTCCAGTAGTTTCATGTAGTATCACTTAAAAAGTTCTAGAAAGATTTTTTTCAGTATTGGTTTTATGGGAGTTTTTTCTTTAGTTTTGTTATTTTAATAAATGCCTGATCTGTGTACTATCAAAGATCTAATTCTTGGCACAGGAAGAAAAGTTTCTCTGTGATCATTTTAACATTTCATTAGCTTATCACACATATTTGGATTACAGTTAAGCATTTCATGATTTTTTTGAGTACAACTCAGATTGTTCTAGTTCAAAGACTATTATTCACGCTTCCTTGTTTAAAACTTACACTCTTGTTTTGATTAGGTCTCTACTGGCTTCTATTAAACTGCCATATTTCCAAGTATTCAAAAATTGTTTTGCATTCGAAACTTGCTATTAAGAAATAACCAGTTAAAATAACGACTAGATAATCATCACCTTAAGAAATCTGGATGTTTCACAATTTCTATCATTTCCAGATGATATCCTAAAGCATAGAGTTCTCTTCATCATCCTGCCTACAGCAGCTGAAAATGTGAGCAATCAGCTGATATAAACCAGATTTTTGCTCTTCGCAAAATCATAGGTAAGGATCTCATCCAAAACAAATTCCTACTGTTTTTTTCACCTCCTTGGATTTTCACACAGAAATATTTAAGCATGTTCTTCTAGGAGTATCATTTCAGAAAGTTTCACAATGGTTTTTCATCAAGAATAGAAGACAAAAGACAGAGTCCTCAAACCATCTAGTTTTAATATTTGAAAAATGCACAAGAACAACCCTGCCAAATGAAATTATCTGACCATAAAAGAAAAAAAATCAAAAAATCAAAATGGCTAAATATGAGAGCATAAAAATCCAAATTAAGTCTAGAGGCACCAGTTATGACTTCATTGTTAGGACCATGCTAAATTTTGTAAGTCAAAATTGGCTAATAGTCTCCAGTTACACATTTTTTGAAATACTTTTCTCTACCTCTTGCACTTTTCAAGACCATCTTTAGGTATTAAACATTTCAAAACATCTTGAGTTAATGTATAACTAGGACAGCTGCAATTGCTGTCCATGGTGTTGGATTTTTTTAATAACATACACGTCAGTCTTGGTTTACAGGCAAATGGTCAAGTCACATGGCTTTAGAAATGGCAGATTTGCAAAAATAATGCAATGGCTTTCTTTGGCAGTTCATTTTGCAGACAATGAAATTTTGGCAGATAAGGGGGGTGTTCAATTCTTACTGCATCTCAGAAAAAGCTTAATAAAAATGTATGACATATAGTTTGATAATACTGAACTCCCCTACTGAACTCACCATGGAAGACAATGATATACTCAGGTTGAATGAAGTTGTTATTTCATTGACAGGAGAATGGAGAGGTGTGTTCTGTGCATATGTGTACAGCAAAATGTAGATATTAAAAAGGGAAACATTTGAGATATGCAGCTTTTATATTCCCATTCTTACATAAATATTCTCCTAAATATGCTGCAGTTTCTAGTTTTAAAACAGATGTGGTCAATATAGTTGTAAAAATAAAACATGCTTGTACCAGAAGCAATATAAGGTATGCTATCATAATAATGTTGGTTTTATTCAATGTAAAAACTACAGAAATAAATGCACAAGAGATGTCCCCCCCACTCTCCACCACACCAGATCAAAACAACAAAAAGCAAACGTTCAGTGCAGTAGAACTGAGAGCACATATTGGTTATTTAGAGTGAAACATGTTATTGCATAGCTGCAACTCATTCCAAAATAAGCATCTTGATTGCTAGAATTAAAATGGAAAAGAAAATAAGACTTTTTTAATATGGCAGCTTAAAGGTAAGACACCATGAAAAAAACTCATTAACAAGTTCCTTTCAAAACAAAATTAAGAAGATAGTTTCTAAAAAGTCACCATGTTTTGTCAGTCTGTGGAAGCAGCTCAGTATACAATTGATCACACGAGAAAACTGAGTTCAGCAGGGATTTGATCTGAGTAGTTATGCTGAATACGAGACATGTACAGGGCAAAAACTATGTCCACTGACTCCCATATTCACAGTGATATTAGAGGCATTTCCTGGAAATTACTAAAGCCTAGGTTCTAAACATAGCATTTGGCCTGTAACTGAGTACCAGCCCCATCAGGAACCGGTGCTCAAAATCTGACAGGGAGGCAGATCATGGGCCCTGCCCAATGAGCACTTCCATGTACTTTCTAAGGCATCCTGCTGTTCAGGTTTTATTTTATTCAGGAATAGAATAAAAAATAAAATTTTATTCATTGAATTAAGCTGCTGATGAGTTCTACTATTTCTGCCCTTGTATACAGGATTGGTTTGACAGACAGACAATCTCTCTTCTACACAGAAGCAGAGCTCTTTCTTTGTAACAATCCATTAATCTGCTTTGATGGAAGTCGTGTTGGTTTTGACTGGGGTAGAGTTAACTTTCTTCAAAGTGGCTGGTTTGGAGCTGTGTTTTGGATTTGTGCTGAACACAATGATGATAAAAAAGAGATGTTTTGTTATTGCTGAGCAGGGCTTACACAGAGCCAAGGCCTTTTCTGCTTTTCATACTGCCATGCTGGCAAGGAAGTTAAGGGTTCATAGGAGGCTGGGAGGAGACACAGCCAGGACAGGTGACCCAAACTGATCAAAGCATATGACATCATGCTCTGTATATAAAGTTGAGGGGAAGAAGGAGGAAGATGGGGACATCTGGAGTGACAGTGTTTGTTTTCCCAAGTACCCATTATGTGTGATGTGACCATACTCTTCTAAAGATGGCTGAACACCTGCCTGCCCATGGGAAGCAGTGCATTAATTCTTTGTTTTTCTTTGCTTGCATGTGCAGATTTTGCTTTCCTTGTTAAACTGTCTTTATCTCAACCCACAAGTTTTCAAGCTTTTACTCTTCTGATTCTCTCCCTGATTCTGCTGGTTGGGTAGTGAACCGAATGGTTCTTGGCTGCTGGCTGGGGTTAAAACATAACAGAAGTTTACTGCCAGTTTAATCAGCCTCCCTTGCATTAACCTTCATGAAATGCAGCAGCTGGAATCCACCAGACAGACCTGACTCCCAAATTCCTAGGAGGGCATCACCCTCTGCTGTCCTTTAGCTCTGTGGAAGTGGGGCTATGAGAGACAAGGGGAGAGAGAGAAGTTGTCATTGCTCCAGGGATGAGCCTTTGAAGAACCTTAGTGCTACAACTGAGAGTGCAGTCCGGTCTTCATGAGGCCCGAAAGGACAGTCCTCAGTGTCCTGTACACCTCCAGAAGACAGGAGGAGGCTTTTGTCATTTTGCTTTAGAGTGAAATGGACAGCAGTAACGTTGGTTTTAGTACTGAAAATAGGCATTCTACATCTACCCACTCTGCTGAGCAGTTTAGCCAAAGAGTATTGCCAGATTCAAATAAAGAGATGTACAATCAGAGTAGAAAGTAGATATGCTTACAATCAGTACTGCTTAGAAAAAATTATAAGAGTAATACAAGGCATTCACTTAGCCAGAAAAGCTAACAATGATTTTTCTGGAAAATAAAGGTTCCTTAGCATCTGTGTAGAGCTAGTGAAAAGGAACATCTCTACTTAGACCATCTATGGTTAGGCCTGCCTCTTTGCGTATCATTTGGAATATTTCAAAGCAGACTCTTTATGCAATTTTACAAACCAGTATATCCAAACTGCCCCTATGGACTGTGATTCAGTATGTGCTCATACTTGGCTTGGCTATTCCAAAAATATCCTACTGTAAGTTCTGCATAATTTATTTTGCAAGTGTAGCAGCACGTCTTAGGCTCTAATAGTAGACCTGAAAGCATAAAGCATTCATATTTCTGATCGGCTACAGACTAACATGCTAGCAGGCTAGTTAGAAGACAATTAGTCCAATTTCACATTTCCTAGCAGCTGAAAAATTTCATGTTATTTTAGTCACAGTGGATGGATGCCAAGTTCACTGCAAACAACCTTGCTGATTTACTCAGTCCATTTTAATACTTTAGAAATACTGTTAAAACATGGCTGTCCTAATTACGCAGGGATCAGTGCACAGTGTCCCCCTCACCCAGGCTTCTCCCAGAAGGGCTGCAATCACCTGCATTCCCCTTAATTTCACCATGCAATTCCAACTAATTTCATCCTAGTACAGTGCTGTCAGACAACTCCCATGTCTCTGCGGTTTTAATCGATTAGCTCAATGTCTCTATAATGCATCACCAGCTGCCAGGCACAGAACTGGACGCTTCGCAAGCATTTCAACTAAAAGACAGTTTAATTACTACAGCAGCATCTCAAAGGCATAGGCACAAGGACTTGCAAAGGAATTATTAAAAAATATGGTCCCAACAAACCACTTTATAACTGAGCGAACAATGACAATCAAAACATAGGAAATAAGGAGAAAGTCACATTTTTAAGTAGTCTATTTTAATAGACTTTAATGTATTCCGGCAAATGGACTGCCTTAAGTATTCCTGTTTACACAATGCAACTGTGCTTTACGATAATTGTTTTGCTGCAATACAGACATGTAAAAATTGACATTGCTGTCAATAAATTACAATACAAGAAAGATACCTTCAATTAGAAAATAGTTGTAGTAAGCAAATTAGACAATAAATAGACTGCCTTAAATTAATAAGTTACTGAACCAGACTACAAACTTTGGTTTATTCCTTGAACCCCTTCTGTGCATTCTGCTTACATGCGTGCAGTGAAAGGGTCTTGTGGCTGTCTGTCTGAAGTGAACATGTGCATAGGGGAAATCAGACATATAAATAGCAGCACTTTTAACAGAACCAGAAGTGAGGCTGCAGATCAATAAGACAAATGACCGCAGGAATTTGGGGCAAAACCTTTCCTCCCCCTCTATGCAAAGCTACAGGATAGTCAAAAAAAAGAGTAGAAAACCTTTCTTCTGCTGCACAGGCAGAGACAAGGAAGCCAAACTATACAAGTCCCAAACAGTCAGATCCAGCAGCTCTTTCACAAAGCACACATGGAACCATGCTTCACCAAGACTCAAAGAGTATGACTGCAAACCATAGCAGTATAATTGGATTTAAAGCCTTTTCCAGCTGACATAAATGCTCACTCATTTGTTCAAAGCTCTCCTTCAACATAAGGCTTACAGTAACCTCAGCCTGGCTATATCCTAAAACTGGCTATTGATGGGTTGGCAGGTGCTGGGAAAGAGTTCAAGGTCACATGCTCCACTCTAGTTCTTGATGTCTATATTTGACCTTGGTGACCTCTTCCAGCAGTCTGAAAGGGTGGCATTGACAGAAGCTGCATAAAGACTTGTCCATTTTTCTTTACTACAAGGAGGGTCACTATGATTTATCACCTTTGTGATGTAAGAAAAGAAAGGGATGGACAAAAGAAAACTTACTGCACTTAAAGTTTTAAGAACCTCAGGGCAACACTGTAGGTAAATGGGAAATAATAACATTACAGTGTTCTGGCCTAGCACAGTGCCAAAGCAGTACATGAGCATGTGAGACTACATGTCATCACATTTCTTAGCTGGCTCATTTACTTAATTTAAAACATGCTGTTTCATTTGATTCACTGTTTTGGTGGAATCTCAACCATCTGATTTTCCTTGGTGCTATAAAACAAATCTGGGTCACAGGAACATATTAAACCTGGGATCCTCCATTCTAAAAGCAGAAAAACATTTCCACTGCCTAACTCGAATGCTCACTTTGCAGCATACTGTCTCAGAGCAAGTTCTTGCAGAACTACAGGAACCCCTTTTCTATCAGTTTCCCCTCTGCATCCTGTGGTATTCTCCACTTAAGTGAAATGCACAGACACCTCAGTTTTCACATCTCTTCTGGAAATAGGAGTATGCCAGCCTGCTTGGTAACTAAAATGTTCACTTAGTTATCAGCACAGCTGCAAGGCACTGTTATAAAGTAGGTGGTAAGTTAAAATATACTTTTTCAATTCATATGTGTATAATCAGTTTAGATTTAACAAACTGACCATCTTTATGACTTGTTTTCTAATCTGGACAGGACATAAGTATTTCCTCACATCTAGAATAAGTATGTTCCAGGGGCTTTTTTACCTTAAAAGAGTTAGCAATCAGTACACAGGGTACAATACTAGCCTCCATCTTTAAGGCATTTAAAGGCATGTACGTTTTCAAGTATGTAATACATTTACAATTTGTGTTTTAAGAGTAAATCCTAAAAAATATTTCTCCTATGAAGTGTTGTTTCCTTCATTCAGATAATAAAGCTAATGCACACAGAAGATACTGTAGTTCAGTCAGAAAATGATAAGCAACATGCAGGAACTAGTGCAAAATACATTAAAAATAAACCTAATGCATTGGTTTTGTGTGGCCAGGTTTTGGCAGTCAGGGGGGCTACAGCAGTGGCTTCTGTGAGAGGCTCCTAGAAACATTCCCTGTGTCTGATGAAGTCAATGCCAAGCAGCTCCAAGGCAGAACCCATCAGCGACAGTGCTAGCACCTCTGGGGCAATATAGTTACGAAAGGGGAAGAAGATTTTGGGCAGAAGAAAATTGCAGCCAGAGAAGAGAGGAGTGAGAGGAACACCTCTGCAGACACCAAGGTCAGTGAAGAAGCAGGGGGAGAAGGTGCTCCAACCACCAGAGCAGATACCCCTGCAGCCTGTGGTGCAGAGAACCGTGAGGCAGCATGTGCACCTGCAGACTATGAAGGTCCATGGTGAAGCACAGATCCACCTGCAGCCAATGGTTGACCCCACACCAGAGCAGGTGGATGTTCCTAAAGGAGGCTGTGACCCTGTGGAAAGCCCACACTGGAGCAGGCTCTGGACAGGACCAGTGGCCCCATTGAGAAAGGAGCCAATTCTGGGCAAGTGTTGCTGGCAGGACTTGTGACCCTGTAGGAGACCCACACTGGAGGAGTCTGTTCATGAAGGACTGCAGCCCATCAAAGGATCCACAGTGGAGCAGTTCGTAAAGAACTCCAGCCCATGGGAGGGACGCCACACTGGAGAAGATCACAGTGACTGTCTCCCATTTATTGGAACCCACAGTGGAGCAAGGAAAAGGTGTAAGAAGTCTTCCCCTGAGGAGGAAGGAGTGGCAGAGACAACATGTGATGAACTGACCACAGCCCCCCAATCCCCATCCCCCTGCATCACTGAGGGAGAGATGAAAGAAAACTTGGGAGTCTTGCAAAGAGGGAGGGGTGGTGAGAAGGGGTTCTTAAGATTTGGTTTTATTTGTCATTATCCTATTCTGACTTAATTTGTGATTAATCAATTATTTCCTCAAGTTGAGCCTGTTTTGACAGTAATTGGTGTGATCTCCCCCTGTCCTTATCTTGACCTTATCTGGATCCATGACCCTTTCCTTATGTTTTCTCTCCTTATGTCCCACTGAGGACGGGAGTTGGCAGAGTAGCTTTGGTGGGCACTTGGCATACACCCAAGATTAAGCCACAACACATGGTAACACTGCACAAAAAAAATCTACCTTAAACTCACAGTTGCTTTGATTCCTGTTCTTCAGCACATTACTGGTCATGTCTCAGGAATAGATAATTTACATTTTTCTGTATTTACATATCATCTGCAAGGGCAAGTGCAGTCAGCACACAGGCAGGAGTTAGTTTCTTCATTAGCTTATTTAAAAGGTTTTATTGAGAAACAAAAGCCATCTCACATATTGCAAACTCAGGGATGCAACAGGAGTCATCAAAGATGTTATCTTACCAATAGACCCCTAATAATATACAACTATTATTTAATCTGTGTTTATGTGACTCTTGCTACACTGACTTGTTTGCTTAAAAAGTGATATCTAATTTCTGTGTCTAATTATGGGAAGCACCATGAGGAGGTTTGGTGTTTCAGGGAGTTTTTTTTCAGAGTAATATCATACATAGACAATAGCATATCCTTGTTATTTTCTTTTTTTTTATGCTACTTTGTAATGAGTTGAGAACTGCTTCTTATTCATAATGTCTACAAACAAATTTAGCCACTTCACCCTGGAGAATTATCCATTGGATTTTCCAGTGTCTGATTAACAAGTGTCTAGAGACCATTGTTCCCAGGGCTATCAATCTTTTGCCCTACCTTAATTTTTGTCCAAGGTAAATTTAATGACACCAGTTCTCTTCCCAGGAAGTTCTAGTTTTTGGGAGCACAACATGCTGCAGAATGATTTAACCTTTTAGCAACTGAGATTATATAATCACTTAATTTTCAAGAATTTAATGGAAGAAAAAGCAACCAAACAACAAAGACAACTGGCATGCAAACCTGAGGTGGAACACATATTTCTCATGTGAAAATCTGTCCCCAGATGCTGCAACTGCACACAGGCACGCTCTCTAAATACGAATTCTAGCTCAGATTCATCTAATACTGATTTGACTTCAGAAGAAGGAAAAGGTATTTAATTCATTATCACCCATCCCTGAATTAGAAATATGAATGTGAAAATCTCTGTTACTAATTTTAATTGCACTATTCCCTCTCCACAGGAGGCTGTTAAATTGGTTTGGTGAAATAGTAGTGAATCACATCAAAGTAGTGGGATACATTTTATAATATATCTAAATAACTATCCCATTTTCCCAGCATGTTGCTGTGTATTTTAAGTATTAATATTATGACTCCAGTTTAGAAGAATGTAGCTTTATTTTGTTCAAATAAATTTTCTGAGTACTGTATGTTAGCACTGTTAAAAATCAGGCTAAATTCTAAGTGGCTATCAAGTAATAAAGTAGAAACATTTACTGCAGAAGCCAACATGAAAATGTGTTTGCCTAGTC
Organism: Campylorhamphus procurvoides; assembly: GCA_013396655.1. Taxonomy (NCBI): domain Eukaryota; kingdom Metazoa; phylum Chordata; class Aves; order Passeriformes; family Dendrocolaptidae; genus Campylorhamphus; species Campylorhamphus procurvoides. Next base: position 238,263 of record WBMV01008995.1, on the reverse strand, counting down.
ATAAAACACTCATGAAAGGAGCTCGCAGATGCATCATTTTGATACAATAATGGTCTTTCCCATCTAATCCCACTTTTTTTTCCCTCCTTCAGCTGCAATGTTTATTACCTGAACCTAGAATGTGTTGGCTTGTTTGCTTGTTATGCTTTGTTGCAATTCTATCAGGTCAGACACTAACATTTCTCCATAGATTTGTAGCATTATTATTTCCACATATCACCAACTCACACCCAGGAGTGCAACACAGTGTCAGACATCAACACTACCCTTGGCATTGGTTTCATAACAATGCAAAATCTAGGTGGCTGAAGAGCTTGATAAATGCTGACCTTTGAAGAAATAGCCATCATATACTGCAAGAAAAGGTGTTTAGAAGCAAGATTTTCAAAACATGCCTATATTAGGCTGATGAAAGAGCTAAGTATTTCAGTGTTTAAAGACACTGTGTGCATGTATAAAGAAAGATCCTCCTGTTACAAATAGTCTCAACAGTGACTCACTAATTTGAGGGAGCACGCAAGGCAATCAGAATGGCTGGGATTGGAAGGGACCTTAAAGATCATCTAGTTCCAAATCCCCCACCATGCGCAGGGATACCACTCACCTGACCAGGTTGCCCTGGACCTCATCTAATCTGACCTTGAACACTACCAGGGATGGGTCATCCACATCTTTTCTAGACAGCCTGTTCCAGTACCTCACCGCCCTCACAGTAAAGAATTTCTTCCTAACATCTGAGCAAAATCTCTCTTCTTTTAGTTTAAAACATTCCCCCTTGCCCTATCACTATCTGCCCATACAAAAAGTCCCTTTCCCTCTTTTTCATATGCTCCCTTTAAGTTCTGAAGGGCTGCAAATGGGATCTTCCCAGAGCCTTCTCTTCTCCAGGCTGAGCAACCCCAGTTCTCTCAGCCTGTCTTCATAGAAGTGCTCCAGCCCTCTGATCATCTTTGTATCCCTCCTCTGGACCCACTGTAACAGGTCTACATCTTTCTTGTACTAGGGGCCCCAGACCTGGATGCAGTATTTGAGCTGGGGTCTCACAAAGGCAGAGTAGAGGGGAAGAATGACCTCTCTTGATGTGCTGACCAGAACAGATTACAATTCTGCAAGGAGTAGTATTTATTAGACTGATAAGGGGAAATTTTAGATCGAGTTTGGCATTGAGATTCATTGTCTTGGTCTAGTTTTTCAATATTGATGCAAAATTTCTTTTTAAATCTGAGCCCATTTTGTTTGAAATGTTGACAGTATTAAGTGACATACTGACAGAAATACTGACAGTTTAAGGTGAGCAGCTGTATTGCATCTTGATGTCTACATAAATAGAAAGACTTCTAAAGTTTTAGGTAGAAAAATAAAGTAATGCAAAATGAGTGCTGAGGAAGAGAGAAGAGATTGCTAGACAGAGCTAGAATTCCCTGCTTTAACATGTATACTAATATTACTCCATTACCGTCACTCGCTTGCTAGCCAAGTTACTATCCCTGTTTTGCACATCAAAGTTGACAGGTATTGCTTCATATGTTGTCAATGTCTTAAGCACTAGATAATGTGCCTACTGTGAACAATTTACCTTTACATTAAAAAATACCATAGATTTACATGGTAAACCTGAAGGCACACAATGATGACAAAATGCTTCCTTAAGAAACTTTCTGGAACAGTCCATCAGAATACTGCATTTTCATTCACTGTCATATGTAGCTATGAATACGTGCTCCAGCAGCCGTTAAGAGGTAAGTAATGTAGGTTCTAGAGAAACCCCAACTCTATTAAACCCCATAATTGCAAGAAAGAATCTCCTTCCAGAAGTCTGTTCCTCATTTAAGCAAAAATAAATGAAGCAAATTCTATGGAAAGAACAGCAAGCTGTATAAGACAGCATGTAGTAAGATGATTCCAGTAAAGGGAAAAAACTATGAATACATCATATGTTTGGCAAGCTGCTATGCAGATCTGATTTTCTGTCAGTTTTCATAAAGCCCAGATAATCACTGGTAGTACCTGGGTTTCCTTTTCTGGCTCCCATCTTCCCCGCTGTAAGAAATAGGCTCTGTCTGCTTACCGTGGGAGTATGGTGAATAGAGTCCTTTACCCAAGTGCTCAGGCTGCTGATGGCAGGAGTGGCAGGTGAATGGAGCACAAGACTCTGAAGTAGAGGGATTAAGGATGGGGCCACATTGCATAGTATAGCAAAGAATGTATGTGGTCTCAGAGCCCCCTACTGCTATGGACAATTAGTACTTAGTCTGACTTGGCATTTGTTCAGTACAGACATTTGTTCAGTATAGACATGCTCCCACATGAAGGTGTTGAACAGGAAGCTGAGGAGAATGAAAAGAGTGAGAGTGACCTGACAATGGAATAGAATGGAACCTGAAGAAGTAGAAAAAGTAGAAATAAATTATTTTAATGATTTGGATTACTTTATTATATCATTTGTCTGAAAAACCACATGGACTTAGAGAAAATTTGACAGCTTCCAACGAAATAATAAATTAAATCCCTAATTATAAATGGGGTGGCCTGTGCAAAATACTGTTAGTATATGTATGCACTTAAAATTATATATCATATAATTTTAAATATCATATGCCTAAGTAGCCTTAATGAACTTTAAAACAGGAAAACTGCTCCTCATTATTTCACATCACCAATGGCACACAGTCCTTGTTTTGTGTGTTAAAGGTATTGGAAATACAGACATTGGACATCCAAGTATTCCTGAAAATTTACAATTTGGTTAATTAAATACATATTTTTCTTCAATTCTTGCTGAAAATCACCTATGTTCAACAATTATTGTTTCCTTTGAGAGGCATTCTGTAGAGGGAGAGGTAGTTCTTGCAATTTCTGAAGCCAAAATGTGTGAAAAAGCAAGTCAGAATGGTATTGTGTCAAAGTAATAGGTAAAATGTCCATTTTCTTACCCTTTATTAACCACCCTTGCTGCAGTTTAAGATATTTTTTTAATTATTTAAACTACATAGGGACAAGACTTAGAGAACTGAGAGATGCCACTGCATAAACATATCAGGCAAAATTTAAGAAGTGACAGGTACCTGAAGTGAATGCATACTTCTTCAAAATTATTTGCTTACTGCTCTAGTTACCTGTCTTCTCCTCAATGTCATCAATATTTCAAAGTTTGTAAAAGAATAGGTTTATATAATTTTAAGTTAAACACTATTATATTCATGAAGTAATTTAGAACTTGAAGACAATGCTTTAAGTTCAAATTTTAACAAGAGACAGCTTAAATCCATGATTTAACTATAAAATGTATCATCACTTAAAATTGTATAAATAAATTGGAGTACATGGCAATGTAAGAAAGACTGAAAGAAAAAAGTGCTCATTTAATTATGCTAATGGTACTCTTGTAAGTGCAAAAACAGATGGCAGAGTGAACAATAATAGATTATTTTTTTTAATCAAGCAATTCTGAATAAATATTTTTGTTCAAAAGCAGTAAGCAACTATAGCATTGCTGGAAAGTGGTAAAAAAATAATACCTATGGTCCTACCAGTAACGTTACTTCTGATCTACCCTAGTGGATATTCCCAAAACAGAACTAATTTCCTGGTTACTGAAAAGTAAGCTGATGCCAATGATGGTCTTGAGCAAAAATGTGCAATGGTTGGCTTTAATGACAGACTATACATGTTACTTTTAGCATATATCTAATGGGTATAAGCAACTGAGAATGTACAAAAAGCAAAAGCTGGTGCAGGAGACAAAAAGTTCTTTGATTGCACAGGTCTAACACTGTAGCCAGCATTCCACACAATTAATTAAATGACCATATTGAACTTTAGAATCGTGGTAGATAATCTCTGTTTTGACCTGCTGACACATTATGAAAAGCTAATAAAAACTGTTCATCCTCTCACACACATTTTTTAATGATTAGTCTTAATTAGCAACTTTAAACTGTTGAATATTGCAGGACATAAACTAAGGACATTTAAATAAGTTAAAGTGCACAGCCTGTTTTTCCAAGACCAGAAAATAAGATCCTTATGCTGTAGCTATTAATTTTATTTTGATAAAAGATATCTAGAGAAACAATTTTGTTTCTTTAGCATTACTCCAGGTACTACATTGTAAGCACTGTGTTTAAGCAAGTTTTGGCAGTCATTTTAAACACACATAATTATGAATGTCAACTATGTATATAGCATTGTTTCACATTCATATACATGCACCAAATGCACACTAAGATAGTGTTTTCTTTTGAAAAAAACTCCCCCAAAGTGCATTGGCAGACCCAAAAAAAGGGCCTTTTCCCACCATATCAGCTAGTCTAATACAGGATATTAATTGCAAACCTTGTCTTGCTTACATTTATGTGAACATTGCTCTACAAAGAAGAAAAACAAAGCATCCAGGTGGATCAATGTTACTATATTACTCGACAATGTTGTTTTATTTAGATGTGCAGGTGAGTACACTGTCCAAGTTGCCAACTGCTCTTCTGCAAGCAATCATTTTACAAGTGCAGTTGTGACACTGTGATCAAACAGTGATGAAGGCCGAGTGGACATCCCCTAGAGTATTTACCCTCTCACAAATGAAATTAGAAAGGATACCACATACGTTGTTGGCAAAGAAACCTAATATAAATTCCAGAAAAATGATCCTTTCTAATGCCACAATATTTGTAGATAATTACTGAAAGATTGACTGATACAAATCTTGAAAGAAATAATTTTTATCAAATACAACTATCATTCTTGTCTCTAAATTAATCTGCAAAGTATTTAATCTTTAATACTTGTAAAACAAGTGGACGACATACCCTGGCTATCTGGGGAGAGCCTACAGCAATTCTGGATTATGAGTTGTTTACTCTGTTTATGTGGTAGGAAATAAAGTGACAGAAAAAGCACCATTTCTGAGGTGAAACATTGGTTAAATGCCTTGAAGTTAATACTTAACTGTATATTCTGTAATACAAAAATAAAGTGATATAGATTAATGACAACAAATCTTTGAAAATGTTTCATTAACAACTAAAGTGCCCTAATTCCCTGAGGTTTTCAGCTCTATTTCATAATCTTTATATGTCTAAAAGCCACCTCAGTATGATGAGGGGAGGACAATACAACAAGTAGGAACACCTAACACGCAGAACTTCTTCACATCACTTCAAGGATAGAAAGTACCCAACTGACCCAACGCACACTATCTCTGATCACCGGGCATCCAGAGATTTCAGGTAGTTTCAGGAGAGTCTGCAGCTGAACTGCATGAGAGTTTCAAGTGGACTAGGACTCACTAGAATTTACTTTTTAGATCTTGTCTTCCTATTATTGTTTAAAGTAGTGTATAAAAAAAGAATTTATTTCCATTAATTGCATCACATATGTATATTTAATAATTTGGATCATTAAATTGCATGCATTAATAATGTGCATTAAATATATAACCTTGGGTTTTGACTGAAATCAGTTAATTTGTGTAACCAGCAAATTCCAAGGGACACAGGTGAAAATATGACCTTTCAGATAATAATATGCAACTCCATCAATCAGCTTTATCATGTACTGCACTTCAACCAATCTGCATGTGTAATGAATCAGAAGAAAATAAGAAAATTACTGTAACTAATTGATCTCTTAGTTATATTTTACTTCTATTGAACTCAAGTTCAGACACATAAAAAAATACTGTACATGTTAGTGATCCGGAAGTGAAGCTGCGAAATTTCATCTGTGTAAAAGATATTTTTTTTTTAAATGAAAGCCATGAAATGACTTGACAAGGAAAATATATCTAACTCTTATCTTTGAGTTGTCTCAACATAAAAGCAAGTTGGAAACAACTAGGGAGAGTATATCAACAGAATCATCTCTAGCAACATATAGCTATTAATTTGAACCCTACAGGAGACTTAGCAATTATTTTTAGTGTCATATGTTCTGAAATGGGGTTATGAATCAGTAACAAATTTAAGTATTAAAACTTCTTACAGTGAGGCACCTCTCTGCCAAAGAATCAGTGTATTAAGCAAAAAGGGAAATTTAAAAGGTCACCCAATTGTGGTTTTGTGTAGCTCATACATAACAACTACCTGTCTGGTGAGAAAACTGTAATAGTGAAATACTAAATATTCCTCACTTTAAGTTTTTTATAAGGTTCTTATCTATTCTGTCATTCTTTAAATACTTCTGAAATGGTGTAATTTCTACTATGGACTATAACACTATTCAACAGCTGTGAAAAATCTACATAGGAAAGAAAATTAGAAAAACCAAACATTCAAAGCAGTGTGCACCTCCTTAGTAACATTTCATGTTCATGAACAGTATTAGGCCATGAATCTTACTGGATACAAACATGAGCTCTCACTCTCAGAACCATAGCACAGCTCTGTCCTCAAGTCCTAAGTGAAAGGCATTTCAATGTCTGAATTCTGTCCTCTGGGAATTATTAAACAATCTTACAAACTCACTGCAAATAACATTTCAGTTTAGCATGATTGGCAGGTTATACTTAGGGGAGGCCCTGTGCTGCTTTTTAAAACTATATTACTTTTGTTGCCCAGAAAGGACAGTTTTCATAGGTCAAGCTTCAGATCACTGGTAGCAAGCCTAAAAGCCTGTATTAAAGCCATTTGCACCCTACCTACCTGTAAGTAAATAAAGAGTTCAGCTTCTAATACCATAGTGAACAAAGAGAACAATAATATTGGCTTAAATCAATATTTGCTTGGCCTGTTTTCCCAACTAACTTTTATACTTTACAAGTAAATATCGACTTATATTTGAAGACTGCCCCAAACCAATGTGACCTTCTTCCCTTCCAACACTCTTTTGCAACTCTCCATCAGTCTCTCCTTATTGCTAGCATTTCGACACATTTTTCTGCTTTCGTTTTCCAAACCCTCTACTTTGCCACAGTGACCCTGTCTCTGCCTATCTTATTACCATCCTTACTCAGTTTTCCGCCTGCATGCTTCCCATACTCAATCATGTCCATTCTTACTATTTTACAAACAGTTTATGATCTTCCCATTCTAGATTCAACCTAGCATACTTCAATCCCACTTTGCTTGCACCATTCCACCAGGTTCTACAATACTGAAGTTTCCTGTCTTTGGGTCTTTAATTCTCTACAAGCAAATTTCTCTGAATATCTCTCTTTGTTTGGCAATGACGTCTTCACACCATTAGAGTGCATCTCCTTGTTAGTACCAGGGGCCTTCACACTCATGTGTATCATAAAGCATGATATGCCAATGACTTTTTATACTGATATGTGGCTGCTCTAGCAAGGGGACAGTCAAGAGCATAGTATCGCTGGCTTGTGGATATCATGGTATGTTTGCAATGACTGAGCAATCTTTGCTGTCTTTGAAGATATTATTAATATAGAACATGGCCACTGAACCATTATCCTTAGAAATCAGCAGCACAAGACCTAAGAGAATTTGATTTAAAAAAAGAAAAAGGGTCAGATTAATGAAGACAGAACACATGAGAGACAGAAGGGATGATTCAGCTGCTGTTATCCATCTGTCTTTAGATATATTTCTCTTTTAATTGTGAACAAGGGGCAAGATTAATCAGTTTCTTAGCCAATAAAGGGTTACAGGCAGCAATTAGGTCTCTGATAATAATCTTCCACGATACAATTGCCAGAAGTTTGCAGTACAGACACTTGTGGAAGAACAACTGCGTGGGTTCACAGCTCTGAAATGCTGGAGAATGAGTTGGAAATAATCAAACCAATGTAAATATGTAAGGATTCAAGTATGACTGTAGTAAAGTAGTACACTTCTTCATGGGGTAAAACAAGAATTGCTAGCATTTATGTTGCATTAGCAGTAAATAAACTGAGTACATAGCAACAATATTAAACATAAGAACCTTTGTCATTAACCTTTTGCCTTTTAAACAAAATGTAAACTTGGGAAGAGCAAATGCAATTCTTTTCATTATCTACTGCATTTGCCAAATATTACACTTTATTTTCATACTATATATTAAATATAAATCAACACAATGACTGTATTTGCTAAATAAATTTTTTTAAAGAATTCTCCATATAACTTTCCATTCAAAATAAGACCAAGCAATGCCCTAAAAAAAACAAAACAGGGATTCTTCAGGCAGGTGTAGGGGAGATATTAACTGTCTGATCAACAGTTATACAAAACTTCACTTACAATAACTTTTACTTCAAATTCAATAAATCTCATCTAAACTTTTGATTCTTTTGATAAGCTTTTTAAAAGAAAATGGGATATTTTTTGCAGTAAGAGTTTTATCAGAAATTAATGGGAAGTAATTATGCCCATGGTCTGCTTTTACTAGGAAATCAAAGGGATTGTTTCTTAATATAAAGATTTTTCAATCTTGAATTGTTTTGTGCAAGGAATACTTCTGCTTTTCTACTTGTCAATTTGGTAGATGCATTTAATCGGTTGGAAAAGTATTTGATTAAGCCTATCGTCTTCCCCACCCTTACACAAGAGCTGAAAAAAATCAGAAATGAGAAAAAACTACCATTAAACAAAAACCCTGTACTCTATCTAAACCCAAGACTAGAGTTATAAGAAATGCTGGAAAAGCCTTTTAAAGTATTTAATCCTTACCAAACAGAGTGGACAAGGTGATAAGGCAATTAAGGCATCTCACAAAAGACTTAGATATGTCAGTTTGAATCGTATTTCAAATTCATGAAACAAGCTCTTTCCACTCAAACCAAGTGTATGAGGGAGGGCAGTCAAGGGCTGTTTGCTGTTATGATCACTACATCACTTCCTCATATTCCATTGGCAAATGGAATTGGTGTCCTTCGATACTGTCAGCTTGTTGATTACTTTTGCTCAGGAAGAACCTTTGACTGGGCAGAGAGCTTTACATTGAAAGATAAAGTAAAACAAAAATTATCTGCTGGTAACATAACGCGCCCATGATTTTTAATCAAATACTACCAAATAAAACTTCTCTCTCTTAACAGACACATAAAAAATAATCATTATTCTTTAGAGTACAAAAGGAAAACAAAGGATAATGTGGGCCATTACTAAATGGAGGGGGACCCTGGTAACAGAGGACACAGAGAAAGCAGAATTACCGAACACCTTCTTTGCACTGGACTTCACTGACAAGATCTGCCCTCAGGAATCTCTGATCCTGGAGACTAGGGCAAAGGAATGCTGGAAGCAAGACTTCCCTTTGGTCAGTAAGGTTGGGATTAGACAACACCTAGGCAAACTTGACATTCACAACGCCATGGGCCCTGATGAGATACATCCATGAGTGCTGAGAGTCGGTGGACACCACAGCAAGGATGCTCAGGATCATCTTTGAAAAGTCACAGCAATCAGGAGAGGTGCCTGAGGACTGGAAAAGAGCAAATGTCACCTCAGTCTTCAGAAAAGGCAAGAAGGAGGGCCCAGGGAACTACTAGTCAGTTCTCACCTCAGTCTCTGGAAAGGTGATGGAATCCCTCATTCTGGAGGCCATCTCACAGATGACAGCGTTATCAGGAGTATATTCACTAAAGGTAAACCATTCTTGACCAAACTGATTGCCTTCTATGATGAACCAACTACCTGGATGGATGAGGGGAGAGCAGTGGATGTTGTCTACCTCGACTTCAGCAAGCCTTTCAACAGTCTCTCTCAACATCCTTATGGGCAAACTCAGTGTGTATGGACTGGAGGAGTGGACAGTGAGGTGGATTCAGAACTGGCTGGACAGCAGAACCCACAGGGCTGTAATCAGTGGTACAGGGTCTAGCTGGAGGCCTGTCACTACTGGTGTCCCCCAAGGTTCAATACTGGCCCCAGTACTGTTTAACTCATTCATCAGTGACTTGGCTGAAGGGACAGGTGCCTCCTCAGCAAGTTCACTGACAACACAAAGCTGGAGGAGTCGCCAGTACCCCAGAGGGCTGTGCAGCCCTTCAGAAGGACCTCAACAGGCTGGAGGGATGGGCAGAAAGGAACAGATTGAAATTCAGCAAAGGCAATTGCAGGGTCCTGCACCTGGGGAAGAATAACCCCCTGCACCAGTACAGGCTGGGGTCTGAACTGCTGGAAAGCAGCTCTGCAGAGAAGGACTTGGGGGTCCTGGAGAACAACAAGCTGTCCACGAGCCAACAGGGTGCACTGTGGCCAAGGCCAGTGGTGTCATGGGGTGCAGTAGGAAGAGCATTGCCAGCAGGCTGAGAGAGGTGATCCTGCCCCTCTACTCAGCCTCAAGTGAGGCCACATCTGGAGTGCCATATCCTGTTCTGGGCTCCTCAGTACAAGGGAGACATGGAGCTCCTGGTCCAGTGGAGGGATGTGAAGACAATTAAGGGACTGGAACATCTCTCTTATGAGGAAAGGCTAATGGAGCTGGGCCTCTTCAGCCACCAGGAGAGACAACTGAGTCTCAGATACTTACAGACCTAATCAATGCCTGTAAGTATCTGAAAGGAGAGTATGAAGAGGATGGAGCTAGGCTTTTCTCCATGGTACCAAGCAGAAGAACAAGAGCCAATGGAGAGAAACTGATGCAAAGGAAGTTCCACCTGAATACACAGAAAAACTTCTTTACTGTGTGGGTGGCCAAGCACTGGAACAGATTGAGCAGAGAGATTCCTTGGCTGGAGATTTTCAAGAACCATCTGGATGCAATCCTGTGCAATGTACTCTAGGATGGCCATGCCTGATGGGGGAGGTTGGACCCACTGTGGTCCCTTTTATCCGTTCTGTGATTCTATGATCTACTTAAAATACTCCATTTGTAGGGAGTATTTTAGTGATCTGGATTTACATGAGGAGATTTACCCAATTTCCAATATAAAAAGCAAGCAAGAGAACACATGAAAAGATACTTCCTGTTCATTTAGTTCCTGAAAGATTTCCTAAAATTACTATCCAAAACCTTGAAAATTGTTTGATACCATGTGAGTACTGTACATATTGGCAAGAATCAGATGGATTTCAACTGTGAAAAAAGATCTCACACAATTAACTGCAGAATACATAACTAAACATGGGGATAAGTCACAACAGTCACTAAACATATTTTCTAGCATACGAGAAGCATTTTCCAGATTAAGGGCAATATTCTCTGCCTGAGTGCCTACAATATTAATATTCCTCATTTTTTTCATGTAATAAAAGCCACTTATCAGTAAATATTCTTTGCGATTGTCTCCCCTTTTAAGTATTTTACTACCTACCCATTCAAAATATACAGCTTCCCTACCCAGGAATTATTCAAATGAAGAAACAGAAACCACAAAGACTAAAGATAAAGGAGCACAAATATTAGGAAGATCATTAGTTGCATAAAATATTAAAAGCAATGTAATTTGTACCGCTCATGAAGTTGTTGGCGGTACACTAATTTGTACCACAAATATGGTGATACACTAATATGTACCACGATCCCAGACATTTCCAGGCACAGTATGAGGAAGGATGGGTCTCTCTCATCTGCTGCTTCCATTTAGTGCCATGGATTTGCCTACAGGTCCCTCTCAGAAATGGAGCCATCCTCGTTTCCATTTCTGATTAATATGGACTCCTGTGTCCAAGACTGGGTAGAGGTATTAGTTAAGGCAGAGATACTACATATCCAAATCTTTTAGAATTAATTTCCCAAACTGATGATACTACCATCAAAACAAATAAACCCCCAAAAGGAAAGAGATTGTTCAAGTATGCCAAAATGTTTCAATATTTAACTGGCTTTAAGATGCATAAACACAATCTAAATGTCAATCAACTGTGGCCTAAAAGGACAGAATCTGTGTAAATTATGTTATTTTTCTGCCCTAATTAGATTGTGAGTCAGGTACAAATCTTCTACCACTAAGCTTCTTAAAATTTCAACATCTCCTCTAATCACCTGCAATTTATTTCAGTTGCAGCTGTGCAGTAGAAAGGGGCAGAGGAAACAATGACAAGACATCACCTTATTTTTCCCCACCTTCCATATTTAAAAATTGCACATCTACACTTGAAACAATGTCATTCATTAACTCTAAACAGGCAAAGATTATATCCCCATCAATTTCTACTGAAGATATCAAAGCAAATGAAAAGAAGCTTTTGTACTTGCTGGGTTTGGCTGGGAGAGAGTTGATTTTCTTCACTTTAGCTGGTATAGGGCTGTGCTTTAGATGAAAACAGTGTGATAATCCAGAGATACTTTCCTGCTTTCTTAGCAGTGCTCACAGAGTCAAGGCCTTTTCTGTTTTTCACACTGCCCCACTAGGGAATAGGTTGGGGGTGCACAAGAATTTGGGAGGGCACACAGTTGGTACAGCTGATCCCAACTGACCAGAGGGATATTCCACACCACATGGCATCATGCTCAGCACATATAAAAGCAGAAAGGAGGGGAACATTTGGAGTGAGTGTGTTTGTCTTCCCAAGTAACCATTACGTGTGATGGAACCCTGCTTTCCTGGAGATGACTGAACACCTGCCTGCCCATGGGAAGCGGTGAATTAATTCCTTGTTTGGCTTTGCTTGTGTGTGTGTATTTTGTTTTCCCTATTAAGCTGTCTTTATCTCAGCCCATGAGTTTTCTCACTTTTACTCTTCCAATTCTCTCCACCATTGCACCATAGAGTAGGGAGCAAGCAACTGCGCGGTGTTTAGTTGCTGGGTGGGGTTAAACTACGACACATGGTTTGCACTGATTTTCTGAAAAGTATATTTCTGGAGTTTCTATTCTGCAGAAAATAGGAATATCAAATTATTTGTACGCTGAGAAGGGTGTGGGGGCTAGAAAAGGCAGGAGGTATCTGTTTTTTTACCATATAGAAGATAAAAAACAGATGTTGCTTAAGAGATTAGATTCTTTCAGTGTGAAAGGATAACAAATGAAAGAGAAAAGAAAATGGTCACGTTGGATGAACTATTATATGTACTGCAAATGATAATTCTCATTCTTTCTGTTTCTTCATGATCCTGCAGTACTACTATGTATTTACAGACTGTCAGTGTATTCTGGAGGAGACATTTGCCTCCATATCACCACCCCAAGTATGCCAAATTACTCCCTTGAAAATACATAAAAATAGATTAGATAGACAGACAACTAAAATAAAGGTATGTGTGAAGTAAGGCTTAAAAAAAAATGGGGGGGGGGNNAAAAAAAAAAAGTGCGGGGGGGGGGGGTGGAGAGGGATATGATGACAAGCATTCTGCCATTTTTTAAATGGCAGAAAAAATAAAAAAATATTTTTTAAAATCATTAAAAAACAACAACCCCTTCCTGCCCCTCCAAAAAAACAAAATAAACAAAAAAAGCCCCCTGCCTCCCCCGCCCCCATCACATCTCCTATAAAAACTTACTTAAACTTAAGGGAAAATAATTCTTTTCACCAGGAAGGGAAGCGATGCACGTAAGGGACAGCTATAACATTTCATAGGCAGCAGGTTTTTCTTCAGTGTCCTACATATGTGGATTCAGCTTTGGGAGTATGACAAAATGGTAGAAAACAATACCAATCCATGCAGATTCTAGCTACAAACATGCAATAGAAGTTCCTTATTCAGGAACTTCCCATTACCTACAACCTATTATTTTCCCAGGACCTCAGTTCTTTCCAAAACATTTTCAATTTTCTCAATGCATGTAGTAACGCCATTATTTTTTTTTTCATGCTACCTTTTAAAATGTGTACTTAGCTACCAGATAAACAACTGCAATCTTTTAAACTCTTACATTTGGTTTTATATTAGTCTATATAGAGCCAGAGAATAAAATAAAGGTAAACATACTGAATGCTACTGATAAGAAAGACTGATTACTTCAGATTTCTCTTTGTGTTTACTGACAAAAGGTAGTGGGAAGTAGCATACCAGGTTTGTTGTGAGAGAAAAATGAAGTGTAGTTGGTAGATTAACAATCTACAAAATGATTCCTTGCAGAGTACAGTATGGCTCTTTGCACTCTAATATCTTATGCAGCAAATCTGACTAAATCACATCTTTAATAAATCATTTAGTACTTAGCACGTTTTGCTAATTATTTCAAAATACTGTAACCCTACATTATTTATATGTTAATTTTTTTTATCCTAGAAGAACAATACTGCACATAGTGAATTGGTACCTTCAGTAAACAGTTATATGAAACATGTTTATACCAAGAGAAGCCACCACAATTATGCAGCAAAGTGTTCACTTAGGATTTGGATAAGGCTAAACATACTATGCATTCTACTGTGTGCCACTGAATATCCATATCCTTCACACAACTAAGGTGGAAAAAGCAGAAGTTACAAAAATCAAGCTGCAAAATACGAGAAGACAGATTTGTAATTGCAATCATGCACAAACAATTACAAATTTCAAATGTAAAGATCATTCAAATAAATGTAACTGATGGATAATCCTCACTGGGTGCAAGTCAAAGTAAACAGACAGTCCACTTTAGAAAGTGTCTGGTGAATTGATTTAACAAGTTTAATGCGAGCATCAGTGTGGGGCTATTACTGATCGTAAGCTTTACTGATGTTATTTGTTCGCTTGGAAAAATACCGCTCTTTGGAATGAGCACATTAAGGCTAAAATTGCAGAGAAAACCCTATTACAACTTTATTGCTGGCAAATTGGAACCAAACCTTGTCTGTATATCAATTACTTAGAGTTACCACAGAGATAAATCCTTTTTTTTTTGTATAGGCTCAATCTTGAAGACAGTGATGAGAAAACTCCTTATTATACCCTACCAACATCACTGGGTTTTCTTAGCAATTTCAAGAAATTGTCAATTAAGTTCTTTTTATTAGGTTCCAAAAGCTGTTAAGTCAAACACAAATCTATCATAAGGCTTGTAACAGCATGTTATTTAGGCACATTTCAATGTTACACTCTTTCATTATCCACCTACCCAAACCCTAATCAAAAGTTCTCATAAAGTGAGTTTTCAGTTCTCCTATCTCAAGGTTCAGATAAATTTAGAAAAAGTGAACACTCATTTCTTGTAACTGGTCAAATGAATAATGCCCATGAAGTGAGAAAAAAAATATTATTTAAATGGCTTTAGACACCAACACAATTACTTACAAGAGCATTAATGCAGAATAACACGCTGCTGTGCAATTACACAACAGTTAAAGATATAATATTTACAAAATCTAGCAAATATTAGTACAAATGCACCTATTTTTATGTCCCTTGCTGCCTGGTAGGGTTTTCTTTTAAGACAAACAGCTACCTTTAGAAATGATAGTCGATAAGGGAAGTTCTTGTTTGGATCCCAGAGCTGCAACAATTAAATGAGCTGTACTCCTTGGTCCCTGAGTCAAGAGAAGCTACAGTCTTTGTAGGAATGATGCTTTCAAGTCTCCAGGAAGAGTAAAGCGTCACATAGGAAGAGCACAATGAGGAAACAAACAGGTCTGCTAGCAAGACAGCTACTTGTCAGATGTTCCAGACAGACACAGTGCCTGAGGAAAAGTAGGGGGAAGGAGAAGAAGACAGAAGAAGACATAGTTTTGATGAAGAACTATGTCTAGTCACTATGCTTCAATATTTCTGAAGTGTTCACACTTCAGACCTTTAGAAATGTTAAAAAAGTCTTACCTTCTGCACCTGGTGATGCACTATCCAAACTTACTATTAAAGAAATTGTATGGTACTCCATCTGACTGTCCCACCTTCCAAAAGAAACTGGAAATTATTCTGCACTCCTTTAGTTGGTCTGCACAAACTGATGAACAGGACTGCTTTTGCTTGACTAGAAAGAGCAACATGCTATATGTACGAATGTGAATATTAAAAATGCTACGTAAACGTGTTAGAACTAAATGAGCATCAACAGTGGCTAGAGGTAAAGATACCTTCAGATAAAGTAGCATGTCACAAGTCAGAAAATGTGAGTAAAGTAGTTGTACATGGGCAACAAAGTAGCTGAAAGAGTCAAAAATTACAACATAGACTTTTATGCTTATTTTTTTTTTCCTCCTCAATAGCTGGATTCATGTACTGCCATCCCAATTCATTCTATAGCTTCCTGGCTAGCTGGTCACAGGCTAACAACATTTGAAGAGGAGGAAGGTCAAAGCTATCATTACAGTGGTGACAACCAATCACAGTGAAAAAAGAAAGTTTTATTTATTACACTTAATATAAGAAACCTTTGCTGTGGAATATAATTGTACTGTCACTACACACCAGAGATTTTTAATCGCCAATCATTTCAACATATTTTACAGTTCATTACCTTTTCAGTTAGATATTGCAGAAAAGACTCTCCCGAGTCTACACAAAAGCCTTAAAAATTCTACTATTTTTACTCTCATATTTCACCTGTAAGAAACAGTGGGTGATGAATTTCAGTGAAGGAAAATACACATATTTTTCATGAAGTTAGAAAAGAATAAAGAGGGGGGAAAATTTACCAAAGTTTTAAAAAGATCCAACATTTTGTTTCTGAAGCCATAAAATCATGAAGTATCTATAAGTAACATGTTCATAAGAACCTGGGTATGACACCATGGCACACAGTATAGCATTGTCTTAGCTAAACAAAATGGACTGCCTATCTCCCCAGTAATACACGGTGCTCTAACAAACAAATACAAAGTTATATTGCCTCTAGAAAGAGATTACCCCCTATGATTCTCATAAGTTCTAATAAGTGTCACTGTGAAAAGGTAAGCTATTGCATCACTGTACATTTTCTTTCTGTAAAAATCTTTCACATATGGTCATTTTTCACATAATATAGCTCACAAGCCTTACTACGTATTAACTGATTATAATCTAAACTTCATAATAAAATGACACTCCATGTTATGGAGGTTGTCTAATTAACTATATCATGATGCAAAAATATATTTTTGTGTTATCTTTTTGTTTTTTGTTTGGTTGGTTTGTTTGGTTTGGTTTTTTCCTAGATTTTTGGTTGTGTGGGTTTTTTTTTTTTTTTTTTTTTAAATTGGTAAAGTAGGCCCTGAAATACTAAGTAGGAAAGTACTTTACACATGGGAAGAGATCTATTTTGCTCAAAGTTGTATTTTACTTTGGAATTCATTACAATCTTCAGCATAAATGGAATAAGCAATAAATATTTTTTTTAAAAAAATAAACACAATGCAGCACACTTACAGCAAGGAAACCTCTGACCTCCCTACACTAGATTTCACTAACATGTCAAGAAGCCTAAAAACGTTCCTGTTTTTCACAGGATTTTTCAAGTACATCTTATTTCTTTTTAGAAACAGCCTGTTTGCATCCTAATAAAATAAAAGTACTCTTCTTCAGTGTCAAAGAAGTACTAGAAACACAGTTTAGGACATATCAAAATAACACACTTAATAGAAGAAAGGCAGTGAACAATCAAAACAGAATTTACCTCTTTTTTTCTCTCTTTTTTTCCGCCCTTTTCCCTTGAGTTGTACAATTTGTAAACACTGTAAAATTGAAGTTATATGGTCTAATCTTCTGTTTACCTGAACTGACCTTTATTCTATTAATTAATTTTCTTGACAAAACCGTACATGGAAAAAAAATTAAAGTCTGGTAGACACAAGAAGAGAGTGCCCAGGTCTAGTAAATAATGGAGAAAAAAGAAAAATTGTCATCTCTCAATCTGAAATAGCAATTTAGAAAAACTATAAAAGAGAATCATGTAAATAGAGCAACGAAATGTAATCTGAAATCATGACAATCAATTCCTCGCCACTTTCCACCATATTTTCTTCAATGCTGGTTAAAGCAGCATGCTGAGACCAAGCAGATGCAACACCATACAAAAATATGTCCTTCATTTTGAAGAATCAGTCAGAATCCTTATACTTGTAAGAACCAGCCACCACACACAAAAGCATGTCAGAGTCTGGCTTACCAGACAACCTTGAGATATCAGCATCAAAATAAATTAATTCTGCAGTGGAATCCTGACCTGTTGAAAATTATTTGCGATTTCCTTTGGCAATGAGAGGCACTATTCTGGCACTATTCTGCCATTGGGTCAGTTTCACTGCACCAGGGTTTTACTTGCTGGCAGATCATTTACAGTGGAAATTCATTCTTGAGAGGCAATTCTTTAGGTGAAGATAAACTGAGAAAAAAATTTGGCTATCAGAACACTCAGCATAGATATGAGACTCCAAATAACAGTACAACATAAACTCTATCAGCAGTTCAATTGAATAACAATTTTCAGTGAAGGCATTAGATAGTTATACCAATATAAATATGACATAGCTAGACGAATGCGAGCCCCCCAGCTGGAGTTTTACTAAGATTCATCAACTACAATGGAAAGCCTTTCCACTTGAATCTGGTTGGCATAATATAAAACATCAATGACTACACTGTCACTGCAGGTAAAATTCTGCTTAATCAGTAAACTGATGAGTCAGAAGGCAACCTAAAGTGAGGAAGCTGAAAAACATTTAAGAAGATTTTGCACTCAACCCTCAAAGTCTTTCTATAAGGTTCTCTCTAATGTGAGAGAATAAAAGTGTGGAGAAATACAATGCTGAGAAGTGGAGATTCGTCATGAGTAGGAATTTAATGCAGACTTTCCCCCACATTCAACAGTCAATTCTCCTTTCAGTGAGAATGAGGTTTTTGGTTGTTCAAAGAGACCAGATAGACCTTTATTTACCTCAGTTCACCTGGAGTTTGTTGGTCTAAAAGCTGGAATTTTTTGCACATTTACCTATGAACAGAAGGGGATCTAGGACGAACAATTGGACATGCAGTTACTACACCTATCAAAGATACGGAAATGTTTTTTCCTGCAAAGGGTGAGACTCGCTGATGCTGACAAGATTTTCACTTTTTTTTTTTTCCATACTATATGTAACAACAGTTTTATGAGCTTGAACAGTTATGTTGGAAACAAGAGCATCTGGCACTGCAAGATGTCCTACTTAAAGAGTACACTGTACTTACCCAACCAAGGTTATAACAAAAGTTGAATTCTGCCATTCATTTCCGTATCTATGCATTTTCCTCATGTGCTTCAGACTAATCAGTGTTAGAATCCTAGCACTGACTTATGAAGTACATCAGTAGATTACAGTAACTTAATTAACATTCTTAACATAGAAGAACAGGTGAAAACCAGCAGGTTTTTTTCCAGCAAAAAGCTGGATCATACAAGACTGGTACAAAAGACAGATTTTTAAGTATGTAAGGACTGAAAAATTATTTTAGCCTTTTACAGAAATTTTTCAGAAACAATAGACAATCCCACAACCACTTATTTAAAACTTTAAAACTATTTTCATGTTGAATCATTATGCATGTCTAGAACCTTGTTTAAGAAAACTATTCACCATGCAAAGTTTTAAATGCACAATATCAAAGAATACTTTTTGACATTTTGATTCATACATGCTTATAAAGCTTCAAGACAACATGGTTTAATTATAAAACATATTTCTACTGCCTTAGTCATGCCAATTAAATTTGATTGGATACTTTCTTTATTCAACAAGCCCCTTTCATGTCATTTTAATTTACTGTCAAAGCAGCCTGAATATTGGAAACTAAATTATTTACTACAGCCCATAAGCCAATAATGTTCCATTTGTCTCGTACAGAGGGAGACTAGACTAACAAGATTATTAAGGACATTACTTGTAATAGTGAATGTCCTTCACTTTATTTGAGCTTCATGCTGTGCTTTCAGAGATCATACTTCAAAAGAGTTCCATTTCATTCCATCACAGAACCTCTGATATAAATTATTCTTTACTAGCTTTGTAATACTCTGATCATAGAGAAAGTGGACCTGATCTTGTTGGGTAAAAACAGAGGCTTCTTTCCTAAGATAACTACATAGTTTATTTGTGCTAAACACCTTTGATGCGCTCCCTTGTGCCAATAATACAGAAGAGGCAGAAATCAGCTAAATTTATCATACAATGATAACATCTCAGAGATTTAACTCACAAGGGCTTTCCTTGTCTTTGTAATGATTTCAAACCAAATTTTGCAATTTAAACGCATGTGGTTAAAATCAATCTTGCAAGTTCTTAAAAACACTCTTTAGAGAGTGCAATAAATGTAATGCAGAACAGACTTCAGGAAACCAACAGATCTAGCATTTTACCAAAAGAGACTTGGAAAATAGAATACAAATTGTCTAAAATATAAGCCTGTCACACAGACTGATAAATTGATAAAGGATTACAAACACAAAGAAAGATAGAAAAGTTAAGATGAGGAAGGTAATTCTTGCCCTAATGTTAGATCCACTCTTTGCCTTTTTGTTATG
Source organism: Campylorhamphus procurvoides (assembly GCA_013396655.1). NCBI lineage: Eukaryota > Metazoa > Chordata > Aves > Passeriformes > Dendrocolaptidae > Campylorhamphus > Campylorhamphus procurvoides. The sequence goes on along the minus strand of WBMV01008995.1, from coordinate 218,049 downwards.
GCCCAAGGTCAGCAAGACTCATAAATAGTTAGTTATTCAAAGCAAATTAATAACCTAGTTTAGATCCATGGAACTGCTTACATGTCTAAACATGTTTAAATCTTTTTCTTAATTTAGGAGATTTGTTAGTAACAATACTAGAAAGTCTTTCAAAGAATCAAAAACCATCAATGAGAGGTAGAATGGTTTTTCTAAATTGCCTAAAAAGTCTAACTGTAGAAAAACCCAGGTATCATAGGGGAAACGAAACCTTCTTGAAGAAACATAGAAGATGATGTAATTCCTCTATCCCCCACATATACACAAGAAAAACACCCAGCCATGTGCAATGCACTGTATGCTGAATTTCAGATACCAGCACTAATGGGGAACAGACATGATTATTAAATTCTACTCCCATTTCTTTTGCATAGAAGATTGACTATCTTGAGCTAAGAAGATAAATTTGAAACACTTGTGAAGAAAGTAGCAGGGAAATAGGTTAGGATCAGTACTGTCTTGCCTTACTAGCAATTGTGAAAACCGGGATTATGTCAGGCTTTTATGATGTAGTTACACCCTGAAAACTCACATGATACAATGTGATAGCTGTGAAAGAGGAAGATGTTGAAAAAGATATTAATCTCTTCTTACTTCTCAAGAAAATGGTGAAATAGTCAGTTTAAATTCTTAAAAATCTTAGACCTTGGAAACATTAATAAAAATTAGCGTAAAGTATAAATTTCTTATTATAATTTACTAAGAATGGACTTTCATCAGTATTTCTGTATGCCTGTTAGGTTACCCACTCAGGACATTCACTGGTCAGAAGCTTTTATATGATGTCTGTTTTTTACAAAACAAAAAAAAGTTCCTGAATATGCAGAAATAAAAAGTAGGAAAAGACAGCAGCAATGTTTTATGGACAAAAGCACTTTCTTACAACAGAGGAGGGCATAAGGTGATAATTTACTGTTCCAGCACAGATTTACTGGATAATGGCCAAATATTTCAAAGCAAACACAGCTGTAATGTTTATGTTAAAACCAACAGGCTAGGATGGCAGTCAATCAGACATTCTGTATCCTTCACGTACTGACAAAAAATGTTTCTTTTCATACAATAAAGACAGAGATTGCTAGTGCATCATGACAGAAACCTCTGAGAAAATGGTGTCCTCCTTATACGAAGGAATTCCTATTTGCTTTTTTGAGTGCCTCTTATAGTCAATCCCATTCACTAGCATCACTTAATGATTTTAAGGAGATTGGAACTGAAACTGAGAAATATTGCTATTAATAATGCTGCTGCTGTTAATGCCCAAATCCAAAAGAATGGAGAGATGTTTTAGTTAATATTGTCAAGACCATTTTGAGGTTTTTTTACAAACCTGTATTGGAACTGTGGATGTTATACATATAAACAGCACATGAGAATAGTTAAAATCTGCTCTGGACAACCAAGCAGAAACTTGCCTTTAAGTGGGGGGACTGTATCAAAGTGAGAATTGCAGAGTTTGATTTTACAAAAACAGATATCACAAACAAACACGCCCTTTTAATTTGCAACGTTAATATGTGGCATGTCTACTTCAAATCATCTGCCTCAGTACAGATTTACTGAGACATACAAAATGAAAAATAACTCAGTGGTCCACATAAAAAAAAATCTTACTATAATGTTTATATATTGAAATGTACTTTATGACTCTACTACACTTGAGATATGCTTCCCTATAAATGTTTAAATAAAGATGATCCTACAGTTTACAGTTTACTTACCAAAAAATTTAATAGGATATATAATCTTTAAAATAATTCAGGTTAAAGAATTTGAACTTTCTGAGTTTAGATTCCATTATCAACCACTGTTAAATCTCGATGTATTTCAACTACTAGAAAGTTAAAAGCACGTATTCAAACTTGATGGATGAGAATCCAAGGAGCATTTCTTTCAAGCCTTTGAGAAGCTGCTATCTATTAGTTGCTCACATAAGACAAGTATAACTATTTCCCAGCTTAGACAAAAAAAAGTGAAATAAAAATTGAGAATTTAAAAAAAAAGAGCCAAACAAAAAAACAATACAAATCCGAACCTAAATTCAAAGGATAAATCCCATAATGTCCATGTAATTTTCTATGAAACAGCATAGATTCTAAATGCTAAACTGAGTCTCGCAAGCAGTAATCCTGATCAATGTTTTAATACATTTTTATAAAAATAAATATTTAAAGAAATTTGCTAATAGTGCATGGGATTTTCATATTCTGCAGGATAAAGCATAAACATAGTATTGAAGAAGCCCACCACACTGAAATACATATTGCTCTCCTATATAAAGCACATTAAATTTGCCTATAAATACGCGTGTGCTCTATTTACGTATTTTCCATCTCTGTATGCATTAATGCATATGTAATATAGTCATGAACAAAAATATAAAAATACACTATATTTAAAGTAATCATTAAGATTCATTCCAGCAATTCTATCACTGGGAAAACACATATAATTGTAACAAATTAATACAGTCCCCATACACACATATACACTAATACGTATCCCCAGGATACACATAATATGGGCTAGAACTCAGCTGAGGGAACTCTGAAATCCAGTTTCTTGGTTTTTACCCCAAACATTTATTTCATTCGGGCTTAGGCGATAGGAAACCCTTCCTCTTTTATATTTATGTATGTTTTTGATAAACATAAAGCTAAAGTAATTCAATGGTAAATTCGGCTCTGCAAAACTATATAGAAAGGTGTCCAACAAGTAGTTTCATGTCACTTTTCTTGATTTATGTTACAGATGTGTTTGTATTAAAAGACAAAAGGGCTGAATTCTTTAACATTTTAGTATGAAAAAATATGTGCATAAACTAATATGGGGTTTTTCGTGATTGAACTTTATACAGCATGTTCCATTTTGACTGAAACAGTGAAATAACTAGCATGTTGCCTCTCTGAAGCCGAAAGCAATTTCCTTTTCTAATTTTAGTTATGCAAAGCCTATGGGCATCATCAGCATTTAGTAATTAGTTTTATAATTACTGCTGTTTTGCTCACTGTCATTCAATTTTTCTTACAACATGGTCTGGGATTGAAACATCCCACATCCACAGCTGTGTAAATTGCCATCCATTTATAAGACAAAAAAAGTAACATTCAACATACATCATTATTCAGTCAAGAATGTGTTATTGGTACTTAGGTAATGCTTTGAGTACATAAGCTGTTCAGTAAAATGCAAAGAAAAATATAATTCAAATGTTTAATAAATGCTATATAAGACAGGAAAGTATGGAAAATCTATATTGGAAATAGCAGAATTTCCATTAAGTAGCATTTCAGTCTATTACTGATACAAATATCTGTTCCAAACATGGAAAAAATTATCTTTTTTTTTCTTTAAAGAAATATACCGAGCTGAAAAACAGTTGAATTCAGTTGCTGATAGTGTAATTTGATCATTCTTGTAAGAAAAATTGGTAGTCTGGCAACTAATTACAAAGTCATCTAATCAGGAATTACCTATCAATATAGTGATGATACGTTTACACATGATATTCCAAAATATTTTACATCATTGACCAGTTAATTTTCTGAATCCTAAAAATACAAATGGTCTTTGGCATGATATATTCTCTTAAAGCCATCAATTTCTCTTAAGGAGATTATACCCCAGCAAAATTAGAGATTGGCTAATCTCTAATTCCCATGTTACAAGCACTATATTCCAAAACTTATACGTTGTAAAATTTCTATTTTGAGATAGGATGTAAATAAGAAGTTTTTAAAGGCTAGAAATGTAATAGTTGAATAAGAAATCTATACTTCTTAAAATAAACATAATTTCTTAAGTGAGCAAAAAGTGCTGTATTTTCTAGAACATGTCTGGTTTAAAAAAAATAAACACGTTGAGAAAAAAATACCCACGAAAGGTTCTGCCAGTGTCAGTCGGCTACCACTGATGTCAACCTGCTGGAGTGGAGCTGTGCTCTTAGGGCGATCCATCTTCCCTCAGCAACGTGAGACCAGAGAGCACCAGTGCAAATGCTCAGAACAGGACGTGAGCAATGGGACAATTTGCCTTTGTAATTCCTTCCTTCCTACCAGAAAGTAGAATATTATAGACCTTTTAATCTTATTCCCTATTCTTCGTCAAGTTTAGCTAGGAGAAAGCAGCTGCTAATAAACCTAAAGCTGTCACACACAAAGAGCTAGACTGCTCAGCCCAGTGAAGGGGTAGAGGAGATATGTCACTGCAGAGGAAACATTTGGGAAGATTGCCTTCAAGGATTTTTGCAGTAGTGTCCACTACTTAATGTTTTGTGACACAACTGGAGTTGTACATTTTTGTCTCAAGTGAGATAACTATTCTAAACATTTTTTGTTATCCTTAAGATCTTGATTTAGAATACTTCTTATTGGATATGTAGCATTCAGTATAACCCGAGTCATAAAATGCATTGTTTTCCCAAAGAGTAAAATTTTAGAGACTCTTAAACAGAAACAAGTGTTTTGTCTCCAGTTACCTACAGAGTGTGGGATGAGATCCTCAGAGTCACTACTCAGGCAACCATCCTAGAGATTACTTATTGCTCCTGCAGTGCTTACTAACTGTTCTTCCCTTACAGATTATTACTTACAGTCTATTCCACCACCCACTATCCCTCAGAAGGTCTATAGCCTGCAATTCACCTTTGTGGGTCTCTCAACCTTATTTGTGCCACAGGAAGGCAGCAGGAACCACCATTACAGGGTCACCAGCATGGTTGTGCCACCAACACAGCCCAGGGCGCTCCAGGGGCTGCACAGCCCACCACAGCCTGCCCAGCTCTGGCCTCTGCCTGCCCAGCTGCAGCCCAGCACAACCACAGTCTCTCTGAAGGCCATGCAGTGACAAGGGTAGCTGTCCCCGGTGATGCAGGTTGGTCAGGAGATGTCTAACACAAACATGAAGTCTACTTTTGAAGGACTGATGCCTATACTCAATGCCAATAACTGGCTTTCATATTTTCTGATTTTTTTTCTGTTGGTTTTGAAGTGGTTTGGATTTTTTCTTTTCCTTTTTTTTCTTTCTTAGTATATGAAAACCTGTGTATGGGCTAATATCATTACCATCTCTGTCTTCATTCATTAATAAAATCCCACATTGCACATAATTTTTTAGTTGCAGAAATAATTTTGGGTTTTGAAACTGAAAACCACCCATTGGGAACTATCTGGTTATATGTAACTAGATCATTCTTTTAGGGGGGAAAAAAAACCCAACGAAAACAAACCAAAAAGAACAACCCAAGAACCCAAACAATACCTATGAAATGCAAGTTTACACATTTGTGCCTCAGAAGGTTTGGACTTCATTACTAAAACACATATCTACATACAAAGCTCTTTAATCTCTGAAATATGTAACAAGACTTTTATTGAAACACTGCAGGAAACATACCTGAATAAAACCCAATTATTTCTAACAGAACTGAAATATTGTGTGCATTGATGCACTATTCAAGCTAGATGAAAAGCATGTCATACACTATGTCTTCCCACTTATTTGAATGACATGCTACACAGTATTTCAAGGAAAAGCTGCAAAATACCCTCTTCATGTATTGTTCAGGACAACTATTACTAATGTACAGGAATATCATTACAGAAAGATATTTTAGAAACTGGAGTAACTGATTGACTAGAATTTATTCAGGTGACTGTTCACATGTTGGAGACAATTTGGTGGCAACAAGCTGGGAGAGGATGCTGAGCTAACCTTCCTGCACTCTGAACATGGAGAGCTGCTTTGGGAATTCTGCCTGAAAGCCCCCTCTTCACTTTGGATGGATCTAGTAAAATATTGCAAAGAGGGAAAAGAGGATTCACTACGGAAGAACCGCTGTCTGACGGATGGAGCAGATAAGAAGTTATTAGCTGTAGCACTCTCTTTTTTTGCTATTTTTTGAATATACTCTGCAATAACATGTGCAAAGTATTTTGAGAGCTTCGAATTACAATTCTCATATAAATGTGAAGAAGTAGTATTGTACATTCCAGAAACCTCTTCATTCATAAAATATTCCTGACCATATGTCTGTAAACTAATAGAAATTACCAAAATGACATGAAACATGGCACAAAAAAGTGTGAAAAATAACACATGACAGAGATCTGATCCATTTTCAGGGCGAAGTTTCAGGGGGAAGCACTCCAATGTTAGCACAATTCAGTGGCGAATAGAAATTTATTTCTTCTCATTTTATCATTACCTACTAATCCCAACTATAATGACAGTCAAAGATTTAAAAAAGGAATAAATTAAGATTATTGCCTATCATTACATTTAGAAGAACAATTAACTCAGTATGTTTATTTATCTATTTTTGCTACTTGATTAAATGAATGATTGATGACAGGTTCCATATTTTCTTTTCTTCTTTTTGCCGGCATAAATGATCAGTACAAAACTAAACAGAGGCATTAAACTGAAATTGTTTAAAGCACACAAAATATGACAGGTGGATTCAGATGATTTCAACTTTCTTGTTACTCTTGTAACTCAGTAAAATGCATTCATATCTACACAAAGAACTCCACTAAGAGGAGAAATAAACTGTAACCTGACTTACTTTCCTCTCAAATACTACATATTAATATTCAGGCTTCCCTTAAAATAAAGACTCTTTTAATACTTTGTTGAGAAGTTGTGCAAATGAGTGCAGTTATCCAATTTATCCTTGGACAAATATACAATTTATCATTGGATAACTCATAGGCAACAGTTTTTGCAAAAATGCCAAAGCATTTTTAAATGCTGACTAGTGTTCTGAGTAACAAACCCTAGTATATGACTTTGGGGAAGAAATCAAGGCAAATACAGGTACCGTCAACTTAAAAATTGTCACTTGGATAATGTGAGATGAGGGAAGAAAGTATCTGAGGCAGAAAGTGAGCTGTGTCTTCAGTCTGCCTGTAAGAGTATACTCAATCTCCTCCCAGCAAGGCAACAGTGAGTGAGACCACTACATATGCAAGAGTTTTCTTTTCTTACTCACTTTGCAAACGAGAAGCAAGACCTAAAGTTCTGAAACCACTCCAAATTTTTGAGGACAAATGAAATCCCAAGGCTCTGAAGTGAGGACTGAAGCACAGTTTCCCTTGAGCTGACCAAAAATTGCTGGCGGGGCTAGGAAAGTTAACCGAATGCAACTGCATTTTTGAAAAGTTAAAGGAATTGACCCTGAAGTCTGAGGAGACAGCTTTTATATGGGATTAAAAAGAAAGTAAAATATCTTTCTCCCAAAGCAATTCACAGTGGTAAACGTTTGAGAGCTTGAAACCTTTGTCTGTGACTTAGAGAATTTACTGCTGAGGACACAAACTGACGGAAGTCACTGGCAAAATCTGTGGGTTTATTTCCATTTTTGAAGAAACTACCTGACTCTGAAGCATCCACTTTCTTGTTAAGGACATGGCTCATCTCTTTGACTACTTGGAAATACTGGAGACAGCTGAACTCAAATCATGCAGGTAGTCTGAGTGCACTTAACTCTAATTTTGAACAAAGGGAAGTCTGAATTCAGGAGGAATTATTTTCTTCCTATTTCCATATAAATTCTAGCTCCAGTAAATATGCCTTTAGAAAGTCACTTCCTCATCCTTGCAGATCCCTAGCTTCTGTGCACCACAACACTAGGATTGTTGAGGGGACTTTGAGGCAGGTCTGGACTGAAGGAAACATTTTTGCATGCTTAAGAAGGATCTCCTGAGCTCACTTAGTTTGGCTGTGCTTTGGTTTCTCTTGTCCAGACAAGAAGCTGATACCCAACACGACAATGCAAGTTGTCTGAATAAGAAAGGTGTTCCACCAGAATGGAAGGTGCCTGAAGGAATTCTTGGCAATTCTGAGCAGATTTTTTGTTTCCAGAAATCTTCTGAATTCTGTGGGTAAGGTAACATTGCACTTGTACCTATCCTGGTCCAATCAATATCCTAACTGTGAAAGCCACTTGCCCTAGAAGATTATGTCCCAAATGTCACCTTGTGGTGCTTGTGCTCTATATTCAGTTCTCTCTATCACACCCTATTCTTACTGAAAGACTTACGCCATTGAAACAAAACATAGAATCAAGGGTAACCTTCAGCATTCACAATTATTCATGAGAATTCACCTCCTGAACACTGTTCAATTCCTATCAGCAAAAAGAATCCAGAACCACTCCACAATAAGATAGACCTTCATGTTAAATCTCAAAATAAGAAAAAAAAACCAAAATGACCCATGCATATTACAAGAAAATGCATATTGAATATATGTTACTGGGTTAAACCAGAGAGTATCACATTGGAATAGTTACCATAAGTTTTACTTTAGGTCTTTATGACACTGTTACTGAAATATTGTGTTCAGCTATGGTTTCCTCCATTCTGAAAATATGTTAGAAATTGGATAGGACTCAAGTAAGAGCTACAAGAGTGATTAGACTTCTAAAAGTCATTCCCTGTAGTGAAAGACTAAGAAAGCTCAATTTATTTAGTTACTGAAAAGAAGGTTAAGAGGATCACAATACCTACATGTGGAAGAGATTCTGACAGTAGGCAGCTCATTAATCTAGTGAAAAAAGGCATAACAAGATCCAGTGTTTGGAAGCTGAAGCTGAAATAAGACTACAAATGAGGCACACTTTTTTCACAGTGACAGTAATTAACCGTTGGAACAATCTGCCCAGGGATGTAGTTGATTCTTTATCATTTAAATGCTTTACATCAACATTAGATACTTTCCAAAGAGATAAGCCTTTGTCTCAAAGAGATGCAGAAAATACTGGATGAGGTCTTCTGTCTCAGGTCTGCAAGAAGGCAGACTGGATGCTTATCACAGCTGCTCAACATTGTACCTGAACAAAACACTTCTGCAAGTGCTGTGCACTTCAAGGACCAGTCATCTCATGTCCATCAGACCTATCCTTTGTGTGCATTTCATCTCTGACTAAACAGGCACAGTCTTCAAAATTCGCCTTCCTATTTGGCAGGTAAAACGATAGGAAGGCAGATATCAAAGCAGATATAGACATCTTCACAGATCACCCCATGCCACATTCACTGTCTGGCATAATCCCTGCTAGAGAACAAACTACACCAAAACTGCCCATAAGCACACACTAAAGGTGCTTAAGCACTGACTTTGCCTCATGCTTCCACCCAAGAAACATCTGTTGGGCTGACTCGGAGCTAGTGATGAGTGAGTCAATATGTAGATCTTGTAAAATGTTGAAGCTTTTAGTCTCAAGGGTGCCAAATAGCCTCTCAACATAGCTGCCTGCGTGAAAAATACAGTTCCTTTATATTTAATGAGGTTGTTGAAGAAACCAACAAAACCAAATAAGCTTCGGTGAGCTGTTAATTTTCCTCTCAGCAACTTAGTAACATTTGTGAAAGAAAACTTGCCCTTTAGGTCTTCAGGATAGATGTTAGAGCAAAAGAATAGCAGAGAAAAAAACCAACCAAACAAAAAAAAGAACACAGAGATAGAAACTACAAAGAGCAGAACAAGAAAAGTAAATACAGCAATTATACACAAAATAAGCAGAAACAGCTGACATATAAGGGTAAAGAGAAAAGTGTTTTAAAGTATTAAATAGATGACAAAAATTCTTATCTTCAGAAAAACAAAATTAAGCACCCTATTTCATCATCTCTAGGAAGGGACAGAAAGAAACATTCTAAATGCATACAAAAAAATAAAAGCTATGCAGTCAGAATGTGGTATGAGGGTGGAAGTTTACAGAAAAATCACACCTGGACTTGCCATATAATATACTTGCTTCAGGTTTCTGTAGAGGTTTTCTAGTTATTCTTTTTCTTTTTTTTTCCTCCTGTGACACTTGGCAGTGGACTACAAAATATTTAAAAATTACTAAAGGGACTTTTTTATTATAAAATACACCTAATTAAAACAATATAACACAGAGACTGGGTATAAAATGAATTAGCAATATTCCTGCTATTCGATTGGTTTATTACCTATTCTGAGTGTAAATCTTCATGTTATTCTGAAAAATATCTCCTCACCAACCTGGGTTACATTTCTAAGTGGGTTAAATTTCCTCTTGTTAAATATAGCATTCTTATAAAGGACATGAAGATAGCATTATTGCTTAAGAACTGGACTCTGTCTTAGGACATGGAAAGAGGGCTCTGTTCCCTGCTCTAACACACACTTCTCATGAGATATTGAGCAAGCCACTGCTGGATGGCTTTGCAAATGTGCTCAGCAGCTGCTTCTTATGATCAGATTACCAAAGTGCTGAAATCTTTAGAAAATCTGGCTATTTATTTTGTTGCTGAATAGGATCACAGATCTTTTGAAATCTGCCTCCAGTTGTAGTGCTGTGCTCTTTTGAAAAGCTACCCCTAAATCGGTATATGCCTCAATTTCTCTATTAGCATTATCAGCACTGTTCTGCATCAAGAGCATGAGACATAACTAGCATACACAGTAATTCAAATCTGAAAGGGGTTATAAAAAATGTATGCTTTCTCTGAAAATTGTAGAAATACAGTATGTACTTTAAAAAGCAAATAAAAAACCAATTCCTGATTTTTCCTAACCTGTACATAACTGGTTTTCTTTAGGATCTGAAGTGAGGTAATGTTGATGATATTATTCTGCTTGCTATAGGTAAAGTTTTGGAATTGTCTATATGTATAAAAATGTGAGCAAAGATATTTCTCCATCTTCCTTTTATGATTATGAGTATTAATTTAATGACCTTACAGATGATGAAATAAGACAAAATTATATACTTGCATGTGGTTCCATCAAACACAAAGCAAAGCAAAACCAATTTTAATAGCATACAAGTAGAATGCAAAGTGACAACACACACATGCTTGTGCAGATGCACTGAGCTAACTCTGTGAGTAAGAATTATAGGGAATGACGTGCTCCAGCGCTGAAATTAAGGTAAGCATTTTCTAACAGCTCTACTTAGGAGGATGGCTCTGGCACAACTGGTATTTATACACACAATAGCTTGTTAGGTATTTGCCTTTCTTTCCTTCCATACTAACAGAAAGCACAGTATGACTAAAGCCTTTGAAATTAAAAATAAAAATATTCACCTTGGCTTAAAAGCTAGCAAATAAACAGAAAAAGATGTTTCTTAAGGGAGCTTGATATTATAGAACAACACAAGTTCCCCAGCTGTGTAGAGATTCTTATTTTGCTGGCGATCTTGGGTAGATATAGAGGCTTACATGTTCTCTAAATTGTAAGCTCTCTATGAAGAGTGTTCTTTAATTACTGACAGCTAATGAAAACAGTTTTTACTGATCTCTCTAATGTCCTGGGAAAGTCTTTACTATGGATTCATTGTACTCTACTTTATATCCCTGATTGAAATGGGAGACCACAAGAGCATAGGGATTTGGTGGAAACCCGATTTCCTTCCTCAGGCTTCAAAGAGAACAGTTGCAGAAATCATGCTGCGTAGATATTGTGGTCAAACTTTGGTCAGACTGTGGTTATACTTGCATATTATATAGATATAAAATCACTGCACTTTGGTTTTTATGATTGCTGGATCTACCTTCAGTATTTAAATCCTGCTCTGTTAACCAAAGGTATCTAGTATAACCATTACATCAAAATAAGAATTATTATTAAGTCCATATACATACAAATTCACTTCCAGGACTCTGACTATTATTTACTCCAACTATTGTGACAGTCCCTTTGGAAAATACTAATAAACATATAAGTGCAAACATGTGAGATTGGAAACATAGATTTACTCTTTCTAGTTCAAAAAAAAGTTTTTGTGTTTTCTTCCATTTCAAACAAAATATTTTCTTTGAGTCATAATTTTTATCTGTAATATGGAGTGATGTAACTCTTGCTAAAACAAATATTATAAATGCCCATTCATTTACGCTGCCTTATTCCCCCTAGGCACCCCCTGTCTGGGTTTTTTATTTGTTTGGGGTTTTTTAAGTTTCCACTACATTCATTATCAGTTGGTTAATCTATTTCTTCATACAGATGCATTTATTATCTCTGCAGCAGACTCAACAAGATCTAAAAGCAGCATTCATTCAATGGGAGATATACGGTAGAAGTTCAGATGACCCAGAAACCAATAAACCAAATAATAAAAGAAACAAAGGCTAAGTTCTATTGAATTTACCAGGGTTTTACATATGTCCCTACATTCTCTGGCCAGCTGAAGAAACTAAGCTATACTGAAACTGTTAAATCCAACCACAGGATCCAGTTCCTCAATAGCTTTAATTCTCAAAATGGCACAGTATGATATTAAGCTTGACTGAGACTTTGTACAAAACACCCTTCATAGCAAAGGCACTTTCCTTGTGTTCAGAAAAGAACAAATCAAAAGACAAAAGGTTTATCAGATATTGCAATCTACAGATAGTAACAGCTTTTTTTCATTTTACATATCAAAAACTACAGCAGTGATTACTGTTTCTGATTACTAAAAGCAAAAAGCAGAACAAGTGCTTTTGGCACACCGGATTCATTGCACATCCGTAATTGGCTAACCCCGTCATGTGCATTATTTGAAAAAGTTATGTAGACTGCACATATAATTTAAGATATTCATGCTTCTAAAAAAGACCACCTGGAGCTAACCCATGCAACATAAAACATGAATGCAAAAATCATATGGAAGCATTTTATTAAGAGTTTGGAAAAGAGGACTGTTGTGGCACTGACTTTTACATAGGAATTTCTATGGCATGAAAATCCATATCATTACATGGTGACACGAAATTAAGTTGGTTTCAATTTGAAAGTTTTCCCTGGCTTATTTTATTATCACCATTAAGATTGGAGGCAATGCAACTGTCAACACTATACGCCTCCTGACGTATTTACCTCTGCAAGTCTGAAGCCCGCACTCTTGCCAAAACCCACTCAGTCTATACCATCAATGTTCTCAACAATCACTTATAATGACAATCATCTTTTAGCTGGAATGAAGAAGGTATGTTCTCAACTGAGAAGTGAATTTTTATTGACATGATAAGGACTACTGTGCACAGAAAGACATGGACATTGAAGGAAGAAAGAATGAAGTGAGAAGTTAAAAGCTTTAGGGTTTCTTTTAAATTCTTCACCAGGCTGTTTTCATTAGAAAAACTGTATTAAGAATGAAAGATGTAGAGAAAAATGCAGGATTACAAAAAGGAGAGAGTCAGAACTGGAAGCTGAGTACAAGAAGAAGACATTATGCATATTCAGTGTTTTCAGCTATGTACTGAAAAAAACCCCAATAGCTAAGAAAAATAAGCTGTATTAAAGAACATAACAACAATGTAAAAATGACCAAGTCAGTGTAATAGCACAAGAGGAATTGCAGTGTAATAGAATGGAAATACAGTAGTGGCTGGGAGTGAAAGAAAAGATGTTAAAGCCACCTTTTCAATTTTCTTTCTCTTAAACACACTCACTGTGTGGTTGTTTTCCTATTTAATTATTGAGTTGTAAGGTGGAGTTCTAGCAATAAACAACTCTTCCAGGTACTGACATCTGATTGACAACATTTTAGAAAAAGTATTAATTTGTTACCAGCAGTAAACGTTTTGTGTGTCCATAGAAGCGATGGATAGAACTTTTTATGATACAAATAAAGCACCATGAGAAACTAAATCATTCTATCATTTCTGCTAGCAGAACTGGAAGGATCAGGTAGGCTTTTTATGTCTTTGTTCATGCAAGAAGAAAAGAACAGCTGAACTTGAAATGCTTTTTCCATTTCTCCTGTTCTGCTTCATAAAAAACCCAAAATATTTTAAAATCTTTTAACTCCAGTAGGCTGGAGTTTAGGACAGCAAAGACAAACATTAAAATAATAATATTAATAATAAAAATATTGTCATAATCAAATACATTTTAGGATGTTTGTTTTACTAAGCTGCATAGATTGTGGTCTATGATCCAAACATCATTTAATTTGCAAATTTTAAATCAGCATTTCAGCCGTGTTTACTCCCAGTTCATTAATGATCATGCCCAGAGCCCTTTCTGCAGAGAAACACAGAAACTATTCCCTTAATAGTAACTTTCGCTTCTATCTGTTTTCCAAGATCAATTAGTTATACAGTTGATGTGTTTAATTCGGTTCTGCGTATACAACTTTCTTCTAGTATTTTAAAAACATAATTCTTATTCATTAGGACAGCAAATGCCTCACAAATACTTCAGTATACAATGTATATCCTAATTAACTGGACTTGCAATTTCAGGGAATTAATCTGGATTTGCTTTATAAGAACTACTTCCCATTTATCCATGTTTGCTGAAAAAAAAATACAATCTTACTTTTACCCTTGTAGTGCAAGAAATTTCCCAATATTTTGCCTACAATTGCTTTGAGGCTGAAACAGCTCAGTACTACAAACTTCACACCACCAGCACTCTGAACGAATGGATGATCCTGAAAACTGTATCAGGCTTATATCAGAGCCAACCCTTGTCTGAAGAACACAAACAATTTATGCAGCACTTCTGGAATATCTGAGAAACACTGCCTGCTGGGATTCAGCATGATGATGCCCAAGAGTTTCTGATTCCCTTGCTGGTACCATAGCAAGCAACCTATCAAAGCAATGCAGAACTGTGGCAACTACAACGGGGACAGGCCTGTGGATATGACAGAAATGTCAGGGATTTTCTCACCCTGGTGTTTTTGGCATGTCTAAAGAATTGTATCCTTTTTCAAGTATGTTTAAAAGCTTGATATAGGCACTAAAGAAACATTTCCTATTTTCCCAGCAGAAATGATAGAGACAGCATTCATCACAAAAGGGCATGACTCAAACACAATGGAGACAGTTCTCAGAACCTCACATCTTAGACTCCAGCATTTGCATTCCAGCAGCAAAATGCTTTTGTATGTGAAGCTTGAGGAAGAAACAAGAATGAAACAAGACAGAAACCACAACAAGCTATAATAATGTCATTTTGATGAAGAAGATATGATATAGAATCAAATAATCATTTAGATTGGAAAAGACATTTAAGATGATCGAGTTCAACTGTAAAGCTAAACCTAACTCTGTCAAGTCCACAAAACTATGAACTCTGAGAAGCAAATTCTCCTCCCTTAGTTTTTCTAGTGTTGATAGCTATGATTGCATATGCTCCTTCAATACTGCCCTTAAGAGTAACCTGAACCATGAAGACCTGTACAATGGATTCTGTAGAAGCAAGTACTTAAATAAACCTTATCAAGCTGTTCTGCCTCAGTAGAAGTTTTACTGTAACTAACTGTAAAAGAGCCTGTCTGTTTCCAGAATGGTCTCACATTTCTAATGCACATAAACCCACTTTTTCTTGAATTTTTCTAATTCTTTTATGTTTTTCCTTAATGTCTCTACTTTTCCTTGGCAACATTCTGCACCTCAGACTTTCCAGTTTATCTTGCTATATATTTCCCTTCAATTCCCTAAGTTTTATATAAGTAAACATACATAGTTTTCCAAAATAATTCTTTGACTTTCATTCTGAGAAAGGATGTAAATTTTAAAGTTCTCAGGTGCACAGGAAATGATAATGTCATAATTCTTTTTCTTTAAGAGTTCTAGTCAACTTTTATTCTAATTTTTTTCATCAAAATTTTTCCACATAATCAATCTCACACATAAGTTTCCCCATTAGGCAATTAAACCCTCAAAAGTGCTAAGTGTATTAGTCGGCATCCTCCTCCACTTTCAGAGATTGAAAGCAAAAAATCAAGTTGTGATCACTTGTCACCAGGCAAACACCAACTCTGAGTCCCATATTCAATTCATCTTATCTATCACAATGAGATTCAAATTGAGTTACCTCATTTTGGGTTCCGTATCTTTTGTACCCCAGTAGTTCTTATAGATGCTCTTATAGAGAGCATTAATGTTTTAGCACTGACCTCCTGAACTTTTCAGCGCTCGATTTCTACATTCAAACAACACCTTTAACTTATGTAATAGGTGAATGACTAAGCTATCTACTCCTACAGATGCACTGCCCCTATGGCCACATAAACAGGTTTAGAAGGGGTAAACATTATGCTTACAATCAGTGTTTGATACTGATAGAGTCAGAGCACTTCATAGTGGCCTATATAAAAACAGGGATCAGATTCTCATAAGCATAATGCCCATAAGACAGGGAGAAATAAATTATAGGACTGTCAAGAATTCTCCAGCACAGGAGTGTAAGGTCTGTACAATGTGGGATGGCAAGATTTGGAGACTCTTTTCACAGCAAGGAATACCACCAATTCATCTCAGTTATGCTGCTTTCATCTGATTGACTTTTTCATTTTTAACAGTGAAAAACGATGTCTTAGGCCAAAAACACTGATGAAGAAATTAATTCTTATTTCTTTGCCCCTGCAGATGGTTTCCCTCAGACAGAATTGTGTAGTGGTTCAGAACAAAAGGCCAGTCTTACTGGATGGCTTGTGAGTGTTGGCAGGGCAATGGTTATATTATCTTGCACCTCCTGCTCAGAAGACAACGCTCCATTTAAAACAGAAAAGGCTAACAACAGGTAATGCTATTTAAACTGTTTGCACAATGAGATCATGCAGAAGAGAAGAACTTGTTTATCTCTTATAAATGCATACATATCCAGTACAAAAATTATTAGAAAAAGATATTTAAATTAATGAAAATAATTCCACTTGACATTTGGGATAACAATTACCATACTTTCCAATTATCATTATTGCTTATTTTCTTTCCTACAGAATTCAAAGTCCTGGACTTATTTCCTCAACCCCAAGTCCCACAGTATGATAAGACATCAAGTTCATTTTCAAGCTACACTTACATAGTTTGTTTATTTTGAGAATGGATCCTTAGAAAGACATGCTAGTTTGAAGGAAACGAGTGTCATTTTGTTAATTTAGTTTTAAATTTTTTCTTCTTGTCATTATCAATTTTTTTTAAAATATCATTATCAATAGAGAACTGAAGTAACTTTGAGAGCTTTGTTGCAAGTAGCTTTTCAGAGTTGTATTTACTTTGATCAAAAAAGAACAATTTGGATGAGAAATATTTCAGTACACCACAATACTTCTGACAGTACCTGATTTCTTCTCATACTGATATGATATATCTTTATTACCAAACATATGTGTAAAACTACCTAACTGCAGAACATGGAACACTAAAAGCAGAGATGTGTAAACTAGAAGTGACATCCTTTATGCAACCCTACCAATCAGTCAGCACTATTTACTGAAGTGCTTTTCACTCCTCGGCTACAATTTCTCATTCATCTCTTCTCTTACAGCAGAATAGTAAGATTATTTTACTTACGTAACAAAAAATGTAAAGATTTGGCTTCCAAAAATAAAACTCACGATAAACACACTTTTAACTTGACACGCCCAAAGTTGTCTTATATACTCTAGAATCCATATGTCACATCACTCACCAGGAAATTAGACTCATGCACAAACACTTGTATCTCCAAAGAAAGAAATTAAAACCTCACTTCAATGAAAAGAGGAATTAACATTTAATAATGATTTTGATACCATCACGGCAAATTTCCAGGATAAGGGTTTGCAAAATTAGACATAGACTACTAGGTTTAGTTGCTGCTTCAAATGAAACAGAAATGGTAAATGGTGGGAACTTTGTTCAAGATAGTCATGAGCCTTCTTTTTATAGAGACAATGGTCTCAAGTCAGAACCTATGTCCCAAAGATTGCCCAAAACCAAAAGACACAGCATGCTTTTATCTCAGCCAAAAAGATTCAACAGACCAAAGAATATCACCATGCCTCACACTCCTCCTCTCCCTTCCTCTGTTCACTTCAAAGGAACAAAAGGTGGCTTGGTAAAAACCCAAAATATAGTCAAAAAGAAAATTAAAACCTGCATGATCTTAGAATGCTTGGAGAAAAAGTTTGGGCTAACAATTCAAAGGAACCTGGAGTCAATCATCTGAGGACAATATTCCAGAATAAGAAGGTTCTCACAAGAGTTTGGTGTTGGAACAGGACTACAGGGCCTAGTATCAGAATGCAAAGGATGTTCTCAAGTGCCATGCCATGTAAAGTACCACTTGCTGGCTGAAAACATAGCAAATACTATGAAAATACCTCCATTCCCAGATAACTTAACGGAAAACGCACCTTTGAGTTCAAAAAATGGATCAGCAGATTATTTATCTCAGAACATACCCCAGACTCAGAATAAAGACTTTTGGAAACAGTCTTTCTATAGTCTATAGTATATAGAAAGATATATAGTCTTTCTATATATAGAAAGCCTTAGACAAAGTACCAAAAGAAAAATGACTGACGTCTGCTGTATTAGAAGATGGAAAATATTTCCATTTTTAGCAAATATCAAATCATTGTCTATTGCTTTTAAGATTAATAAAAGATAAAATGGTTTCTAGATCACCTCTAAATAAAGATTACTATGAATGGAGAAATGATTTACCAATAGTCACCACAATGAGATTTCTTTAAAGGTTACAATCATCAGTTATTTAGCTGAAACACTGCTGAGAATGCCTGGTCATTTCTTGAATAATGCATAATGTTCATTGGAGATTTGATCTGTATTATAACAATACAGATATTTCTAAAATAAAGGAGAAAACTGTCTGTTACTTTCCAATTGCTCAAGATATTTCCATGAAGTAATTGACTCTGAAAACATTATATGGAGTTACCTGAGCGCACATTTGCAAACACAACCTGTAGTGATCACTATACAATAGGCATAAGAAAACAAACTCATCAGCTTTTACAGACTTCTAAGAAAAGCTGTGATAAATACAGGGCAAGAGTAAAGGACCTCCCTGAAATATTAAATTAAATTTATTAAATTGATGTACAGTACTTGGAAAAAATTTAAAACTAAGCTTTTAAATTTAATGATTAACACAAGCAGACCAACACATTTGGGAGGAAGAAAAAAATAAAGCAGTTTCCTACACAACATAACTACCTCTCATATAATTTTCTAAATACCTTTAAGTCTATTTAGAAGATTGCTTGGGCACACACAAAGTATAGTTTCTAGTGGTTTATTGTAGGTTTATCAACCATACTTCACATGAAGCTGCAAGCTATTTTTGTGAGGTTGTTTATACAAATGAACTTCAAGGGCAGTAAAAAGCAACCTTAATAAATGAAACTGAATTTCTTTTGATGTAATTTCATGAATGTTTGATCAGAATGTGTTAACAGGTTTCTATGTAAGGAGAACTAGTGAAATAGTAAAATATACCTGTACTATACAGTTAAACCTGCTTATGGGGAATTTTTATACAATGAAACAATGTTTCATCAAAATTGTTTCAATATACTGACACATACCTAATACAATCCTCCTTACTATTAAGCTAAGCACACAAACAGGGGAAAAAAAAAAGGCAAACCCCCTTCCTCAGCGCCCACACAGCCCTTACCCCCTAGACGAACAGAAAACGTATCACCAGATGGGTGGAGGAGCGGGGTTATCAGATAGGGTGAACACACATTAAATGCTTACCCAGCTTTTTTATAGGAAGAAACATGTTAATCTAGGTCAAACTATTTATGTGGTTGTCTAAGAATAAGGTTTCATTCTCCCTTAAAATTCTTTTCTTCATTAGAACCTTTGTACAAAAAGGAAGATTTAGTATTCTGGTATATGTTCCACAAGAGGATAATGAAAAACAGACCTCAAATACTCTGAAGACATACATAGAGATCTGCAGAGCTCAGACTTTCAGTAATACAGGACAGCTTGTAGAAGCACAGACAGATCATAGATTGTACAGCAGAGTCCACTTTATATCCACCTTGAAACACTGTTTAATTGCCTGAGAATAAACTCTCATTCTGAAAAAATGGGGAACATTTGCATATTATATCAGAAGCCTGATGAACCATTTTATACTCATGCCCTGGATGATGTAATTATTACCTTTTTTCCTCCATGTGAATCATATATGATGTGGTAGATAATATAAATTAAATATATAAAATGACACTACTCCGTCCAGCTACTATATCCTCAGACTGAAAGTGCTTCAGCTTTTGCCCTCTGTGCCTATCTCCATCCACTGAAAATTGTAACTCTCCTTAACTAATATCACTTCCTTTAAATGGAAGAGCAGGTAAAAGCCCTTTGCACCATCAGTAACCTTCATGGGTAGTTGTAGGCTGATAAATAAGATTATATTTCTATCTCTTTCCTCCATTCTTAAAAGTGGTTTTTCTTTTGCCTCATGCTATATAAATTCTATCTAGTTTAATATAGATTAAGAGTTTATATTTCATAATGTGCAGAAAAAAACTGAAGTTCTCAAATGTCATATGCCTCTTTCAAAATATGTTTCCTCCAAAATGTGAGGTCAGTAGCAAAAATAAAGCAGAATAGCTGTCTATGCTGCCAAAGCCAGGACAACCAGAAATCCCAGGTTTTGCTAACCCAGATTTCTGTTAATGCAACTTGCTCACTAATTTTAAATACTTATCAGACAGCAAGGCCACACCTATCAGCATGAGTAGCATAAGTAAAAAAAAAAAATGAAACCCAAAAAAATTACCAAAAAAAAAATCCACTTTATGTAAGTAGTTGGAAACACTACTTAGGACCAATATGCACACAGCTTCAAAAACAACCAACTGATTCCTCCTTTACCTGAATTTGTGGCAATTCACATCTAAACCACTGACTTTTCTGCCCGACTGCTTCTTTGAGCATGAAAAGAGATTGTTTAATAATGAAAAAGTTTATTTTGTCTGAAATGTTGATAGATGCCTGGTGGCTCAGAAGTCAAAATAATTTCTATAGACATTATAAGATGATAAATAAAATCCTAGGCTCTCACCTGAAGATTTAAATATTTGGATGTGATGATCTGAAACTTCAGAAATACCTGATTCTACCTCTAAGGTACAGTCAGAGAATTAACAGACTGAGTTCTCAAATCAAGGAATAATGTCATGTTCCTCTCAAAGGCATCCTTACGTAAAATACTAAAAAAAACAACACAACAATAGCTAAATAAATTGAAACAATTTAGTCTACATCACTGAGAAGACTTAGAGCTGTAATAGTTATAATAGGTTCGTTGTTAAATAAAAAATAAATAAGAGGTTTATTTCACCTTCACATGGTGTCTTTCTCATGCAGACCTCAGATTTCCACATTTGAATCCCTTTAAAGGATTTGATATGCAGGGAAAGAAGAAAGGATTATGGTAAAAATTTCCATTTAGAGGTTACTAAAGGCTGCCATATTCTACACTACACAACATATTTACTCCATACCTTTTACTGATGTATTAGGTGGGGGTCCTTCCATTCTCAAGTTCCATGGAGGATCACCTTGATTAGCAAAATCCCTCATTTTCAGATAACTAATTGTAAGTCGGATGATGGATGCCTTGTCAAGCTGGCTGGTAATGGCTGCAGGCAGTGGCAACAACTTTGCCAACTCATAGAATTCAAAGTTCTCCTTTCCCCGACGAGAGCGAGCAGCATCTCGGGACTTTTCCTTCCTCAAAGCTTGTAAACTGAAAGAAAATAAACAAAGTAGGACATTCATCAATATCAGTGTTCTATCACATTTAACTAATTTGCTTTTTCACTGCTGGTCTTCTCTAAAAATTCCACATTTTCAAAATGTTGTTGTGTATGGATCTACAGACTCCAGGATATATTAAATGATACTCTGGACTTGAATTATTAAAATTAATGAAAATAATTGAGCTTCAGTAGTAGTCAAACTATTATGTAATTACTCAACTCATTTCAGTCACTTTCTTCTTATCCTGCCCTTCCTTATTCTGCAGTCAGTCTCAAGATAAAATTTACAAGAATGCTGTGTACACACGGGGTTTATCTGCCTGGGTGTCATTGCTTCTCCTGACTCACTGTAACCCAATTTTGCCTTAATTTGTGCCAAATTCTGCCTCTTGGGAAAAGTTTTCAGGTGTGTGCCACATCTGACAGGGGCTGCAGTGCAGCCAAGATGACCAAACCGGTTGTACAGAATCTTCTGAGCCACAGAAGTTTAAGTCTGGTGTAAGAACATAACCCTTCCTGGGTTTCGTGAAGCTGTTCTTTAGCAGTTGTTCAACTGCCTTTGCAGTGGAAACATTGTTTGTCAGAGGGGTGAGCAAGCAGTTAATACAGTTGTGCGCTTTGCATTTCTGATTGTAATCAATGTACTGCATACATGGCAGATTGACTACCTTTTGGTCAGAAATGACCTTCTGCCTTACACTGTTAAAGCTCCTGTTGCAGCAATGTATCACTTGCTGCCAGCCATACAGAACACTCAAAGGTAACTCCGATTTTACTCCTGGGCGATGTGTTTAATTGGTCTAAAATTGCTGTATGCACAGCGTGATGACACAGTGGTTAACCACTGGGGTCTTCTCCTGATCTTTCCCTGTAACTCAAAGGAAACTCAAGTTTCAATACATAATAATACAACTTTGCACGGAAAAAGGGCTTTACTTTTATTCTTGTGTGTTTTGGGACATACAAAGAAATGTTTGTCTTTTGTTTTTAATGGGAGGCTTTTCAAGTTCTGTTGGTTGGTTTGTTTTGGTTTTTTATACATTGCAAAGTGTTTAACTTAGGATATTCTAAGCTTCACCACACCTCTGCCTTGGTGCTGATGCTGTGGCTGGTTTCTGTCACTGCATAAAGCAAGTAGAAACTGTCCTTGTCCCTCACTAGGAGTTTATCTTTGCTTCATTTATTTACTTATTAATTTGATGAAGTTAAAGCCACAATTCCATTAACTAGTCATTGGTTTAAAACAGAGCTAGAATTCAAATAGTGCATAATGGAACAGCAAATGCTTCTCTCTAGCTTCTACAACCATTCCTGAAACCCTGGATCTTATCAACAAAAAAATCATACTGGTCAGATCTACAAAAGCACTCTGGCATATGAAGCAAATCAGTAGAATTGAAGCACACAGATACAAGACCATGAATCTAAGGGCTCTATTTGCCTGTTTTTCTAATTTGAAAATAAACTACAGAGATTCTCTTATTTTAATATTCTTAGCCACCTGCATTTTTGTAGTCATCTCTGCCACCTCAGACTTGAAAGAGTGTATCAGCTGGGCCCTTAACATACAAATTAAATCCCCCCATGAAACTTCTCTGAGAATAGTTAATACATTACATGCTCTACACAATTCCATACCAATAGCAATTATATTTAAGAAGACAACCTAGCTAAGAAATAAGGATAGTAAGATAAAGATACAAGAGAAAACAGAAATGAGAAACATGTCCTTACCCACAGGTAAAGATATACAATCCTACTGAATCACACAGTGAAGTACATACTTGTCTTTATAAACTCTATTTAGAATGTTAGGAGCTTGATTTGTAAATTATAGTCTCGGGAAAAACTACTTGAAAAATAAGAATTTGCAATACTCATTGTGGATGCATCCCTATCCAATTTCAAATTATAAATACCTATGGTCATAGATGTCAAAAATCCCTTAAAAGGTGTGTTAAATATAACACAGAAGTATTTGATGCATATACATAAATCCAGGAGCTACAGCTCTGTGAGGTATTGATTCCAGTTGATTCCAGAGTAGTAGTATACCCTCTACAACTTAAAAATCTACAACAGTAACATAAGGGAAAGGCAGGCAAGCATCTCTGCCCAATTGCTTGCAGTGAAAGCCCAATTTCATGGCACAAGGCATGGTCTTTACTACCCGTTACCACACCATTTTTTCCCAGAAGCCAAGCCTGAGAACATTAAGTCCCCAAATCAAATATGAGGAATCCAGAACTGAGACTCTAGATCTGTTCTGAAAGTCTGCACCAAGAGGTTCGCACCTCCTTTCCAAAGCACTGAATTATAAACCTGTGTAAGAAGGGAGCGTTTTGGAGATCCCTAATAAAACAAATCCGAAACATTACAGACCTCAGCAACTTCTGAAATTGAAAAATGTTAGAAAATGAGTAGTGATAGAATATTCCTTAGCAACACCAAAGTCTGAATCCACAGTTTACAAGTCCTATACAGGTTTCAGAGATTGCTGAACCTGAGTAATATATTGAAATGTAAACTTATACAAAACATTACTGGATCAGTAACAGTTTGCAATGGAACTCAATTAAGCTGAAAAGTGAGGCTGCCTGTGTCAGCAAACAGAATCATTTGAAAGCCACCTATGTGTATTCAAATTTTTACAATAAAAAAGTACAAAGAATAAGGAGCTGACATAGTAGTTAAACAAAAGAAATTCCTGAGAAACAGTATTTAGAGTAACATGCCTTTTCACCCAGCCATTTGGTATATTGTCATGTGTGGAAGCTTCACATAGTGAGTCAAGTCAAAGAATTTGTAATTTGTAGAACTCTTCTCTTGGCATCAGTGCATTAAGCTAAATTTAGAAACAGTGTCTGTCGATATGTGCATACAAGTCCTAATTTCTACTCTACATAATTCCACTAGGGAAATGCACTTGTAGTGTTGGACACTGCAGTTATGCTGATAAAATGGGTCCTTCATTTGGGAGCAGTGATTTCCTCAGCAGGATGCAGGAATTCATTAGATATGACCTAAACATCATTGTTAATCCTCTCTGGTACCTGTGATTCCGATAGGCAGCATCAGCTTCATCATCAGATTCTGTTAACAAAGCTAAGTACTGGCACTGATAATCCCAAGAGGGTGCTAGAAAAGAGGGGTGTGAAGCTCACAACAGAAAGCAGTGGCATTGATACTGGAGCAAAACTCATCTTGGGTCCTGTCATAGAACACAGGTGGTGGGATTAGAGGTGGTTCTTGGTAACACAATGAACTTACTGAAGTATCGGGCTGCAAAAAGTTAGAAATACACAGGCTTTCCTGCTAATGAGAAAAACAAAAGCGTGGGGAAACTACACCTATGTTTGCTAAGTGGATTTCTAAAACAGTCAGAAAACATCAAGAAAGAAAGCATCAGAAGTTTAAGAGCTCTCGCATGACAGAGAAGGTTCCCCCAACAGACAACAGAAACTACATATAACATCTGCGATAGCAACAAGAAAATACACTGCAGGGATATAAATATTGCTCCCTCTTTGCCTTCTGTGGAGAAGGGGAAGGAGCTAAGACAACTGGATCAGAGTGCGTCACTGTACAATATAAAAGGATGATGTTATACAATCATGAAGCTTCATGCATTCCCTTTAGAACATATTCCTCATAGAATTTTAGAGTATAGAATTTCATATACAGAGTCCACTAAGAAAGACTAAGAGGTTTCCAGCTGCTAGCTCCTGATAATTCTGAGAAGCAGTACTATATAAACAGGATATTTAATGGCTTGAAAACTAATGCTTTCTAAGATATGGTTTCTAAAATATATTTTATTTTTTGTTTTAGGGCCTTTCCAGATGGAGTGATATAAAAGGGGTCTGGCTTTTACAGATGAAAGGGTACAATAAATACTACCATATAATTCTAAAATGGTATACATGACATTTCTAAAGTAGATTTTCTATTGAAGACACAGCAGATGCAGAAGACATGATAATATGGTGTTGCATAAAAGTTTTATTGGTACTCATAACTCACTTGTGATTTCACTGTGCTTGTGGTCATTCCTAGCTTAACCTGCTCCATATTTTATTTCACATAATTTTATATACTTTACATTCATAAGCATACACATGCATTCATATCCACATGCACACCCACAATCTTCACGTCTGACCAATCGACATCTGTCACTTTAAAGTTGGGACAATCACAGCTGCTAATTTTTCCAGCATTTAATGGCAATCAAACATATTATGGCATATCAACAGTTACACTGACCTACATCAGCAAGGATTTTTTAGCATATGTTCATAGAATCACAGAACATTCTGAGTTAGAAGGGACCCACAAGGATCAAGTTGAGCTCCTAAGTGAATGGCCCATACAGGAATCAAGCCCACAACCCTGGCATTATTAGCACCGTGCTCTGACCAACTGAGCTAATCTCAGGGTCATATCAATACCTTGTTTTCATGTCTCACTTTGGGGACTAAAAAACAGTGAAAAAATTAATTATGTGAATTTGCATTGTGAATGAACACAGGGGAATGGTTGCAGTTACAAATAAGTATTTCTGCCTGCAATTTCAAGATATACCTTGGAAACAGGTGCATCACAGACTTGTCTGGGTTTAGAAAGGCAGCTTCCATTTGTATTTCACCTACACTGTTCCCTTAAACCTGACACAGGAAAGACTCCCCAAATGGGGCTTCTCAGAAACATCAGTCTGCCCCTGCACAGCCCCATGTAACAGTACTGGTGGAGTTTTATGGTACTCTCATTGGACTTGTCACAAATAGACATTGGATTGGGAGTAACGGCCATAAAACAATGTTTGAGGGACAGATGGACCAGATATAATGGTCCGAGCCAGTGGACAGCTTGTCTGCAGTGTGCCCTGATAGTTTTTGCTCATTTCCATTAACTACAGGCAGAGAACTATGGCATACTCTTGCAAAGCATGCACAGTGTTTTCGGGAATGGCATTGAAATCCTCCCTGATTTCAGTAGAAACTTTACAAGTGAAACAGCATACCACAACAGAGAAGTTTTTCTTGTATTACTAAATATTTTCATACTTGTTAATTCAACTATTATTGAGCACTAGTGAATTTCTTAAGCCTCTAACAACAATATGGATTAGTAGCAGCAAAAGCAGATACAGTGCAAAAATAACAATAAATCTCTAATAATGTTTATAAGAGGCTTTATAGAGATTGAAGCAATATGAGTGTATGGGTATTGTTACATTAGTCTAGTCTTTTAAATTCAAGAATCAAAAAGTCCACTATAAACATTATCTAATTCTCCAAAGGACATAGTCAGATGGATGTTATACCCATTTCACAGAAAAGAAATCAGATATATGGAAAGGATGTGCAAAATTACCATGCACAATGAATCTGTGACAAAAAATACAGACTGGAGATAAGTGGTCCAACCCCCTCACAGCCCTGAGACTTTCAATTACGTATATCCCTCTGTGTACAATTTTCCAATACAAAGAATACAAGAATGCTTGCTTGCTATTGAGCATAGTTACAGCTTTACATAAGGAAATACATTTATGCTGTTCCTGAGTCCATAGGCGTGCATTTGTGCAATTCTATGTGAGTTACACTAGAAAGAGCCTCTTATTTTTTTCTTCCTTTGTTCCATGTCAATATGATGTGACAGAGTATTACCATGCTTTGGACGTTTTTATACTGAAATCAACTTTAGATCCCTTCCTCTTTTATTAATAACCTATTTATACAATTTCGGTATCTATATCAATGCAATGTGGTGAGTGACTATGAAAATTTAACTAACACAAATGTTTATACATTCTGATCTATTATAGGAATAATTGATTACTTGCGCCCTCACAGTCACATCCTTAAGAATCTTTTCTGAGGCTTCAAGCTGACCAGTGCAAACAATGAGGGAAACTTAGCCCATTTATAATAATGAATACATTTAGACGCTGACCCTTAATGCGAGGGCAATTCATTAAGATAATGTCCCACTCCACGTATAGACTGACCACCCACAAGCCATGTTCTGGCATATAAAAATACATTGTTTCTTCACTGATGTCATTGCACAATTACACTTAATTAGAAGTTCAAAGAATGGAGCAGCATCGATATTTAAATGACTCAATTATTTGGAATATTTATTTATTTTAATTCTCTGTGACTGAGAATTCCTGAGGTTTTAAAAAAAGTTAATAGCGAGATCTCAAAAACAGTGTTCAGTCCAAGTGAATGTTATTCTGTGCAGCAGTGCACATGTTCAAACTCCAAAGAAATTATTTAGACTGGAGTAAAGAAGAAGGAAGTAAAGCAGAGTAGTCTGCACTGCATAATTGCACATACTGCAGTTGAAAAAATCCAGTCTAGCAAGTCAAATATCATCACTGGTGGCAGCAGGAGGGTAAAGCCTGCTATTATCAAAGGGTTTTTTTGTTATTGTTCTGTTTTTCTAAAGCTTATGCTCTAGCGAGTTCACAAATATGCATGAAACTAGATATTTTTTCAGTATAGTAGATACAAGTGAATATAAAAGCATGAAGCAAGAGAGTTAATGCTCCTGTAGATGTGAATTAAAAGAAGAAAAAATCCTCTCTCTACTTGCTAAGACTAATTCAATTAGTTCTGAAAAATTGATAATGAAAATATGTCAATATGTTTACCTCTAATTTCTACATTCCATTTTGCTATCATTGGAGATTTCTTTTTGAGACAACTTTTTGACTCGATGTTTTCTCCCCCCACCAACACCTTTTTTTTATTCCTTCTGCTGTCCTATTCATAGATTTTCTTTTCACAAAGATTATTTCTGAACTGAGTACAAGAACTTCAAGACTAATAATAACAGTTACAATGTTTAAAAGAGAAGACTACTTTCGTGAGGGAAAAACCTCCAAAAAACTGGAAAGGAGGAAAATCAAAAGCCACATTAAATTTTACCTTCTTTCTTTTTTAAGTAGATCTGAGAAGCCAGACGGCAGATTTTTATGGATTTTTCTACTTGTTTGCTTAGGAGATCCGAACATTGCTCAGTCTCACTATTTATCAATTAATCTAGCATGCAGCCTCAAAGGAAAAAGGTCGACTTGTATTAAAAATTCATCCATCAAAAATTCATCAAAGACTTCAGCATTTTAACTTGTGAACCTTTGAACACCTGCATACGTGTCAGATCTGTGGTCATAGTTAACTGGAATCTATAGTTACCACAGTGTCTATACTTGCTCTGACTTGAGCTGCATGAGCACACTTCCACGTAAAAATGCAGTGTGCAACCTAGTGAGGCAGACTGCTTCCTCAAACTGCTCTCTTCGTCAGGCAAGGGATATTTGATATCTGGCTCAGTTCAAAGTCAGTAAAATCAGGCCTTTTCAATGAGCAAATATTTTTCAGGGGCATTCATTTTTACCCCACCATAATTATCATCATTTTTATGGGGCAAAAGTTTGCCAAGAATGTAAACTAAACCATTATCACCAGTGGCCTGGTCCACAAATTAAAGCCATTTAATGCTGTCCAAGAAAAAGTATTATTTTCAGACAACTTTCTTTAATATGTGAAGAAAGCTGTATAGTATATGCTGGAAGTTAAAGCTGGAACCTTCAAGTTCAAGGTAAAAACTCTGCTGCTTAACTAATGCACTGCTCATAGCTGTCATCATTAATTTATGTTAGCCTCTGTAAACATCAAGAGTATAATAGGCCAATTTCACAACTAAATATAGATGCACATTTTGCCCTTATATAAATGGCAGATTGCTGCTGTAGATCATCACTGCAGCAACACGTCAGTAAAGATGCACTGTTTGATGGTCTGATGCTCACACAATATATAAAACCAGTTGTAATGGTTGTTTGGAAGCAAAGTGTAACATAGCAGCAAAATTTCATTTGTTCCACAAACTCAGGATATATTAAGCTTGGCTGACAAAGACTGTTTGATGTGCTAAATCAGTTTGACCTTCATTTTTGCTCTATATTTCTCATTTAACACATGAAATGACCATTATTTTTTCACTACATAGGAAAATATCCCAGAACTGATTTCTATTAAAAATGTTTCTTTTCCTTGTAGACACCAAAAATGCATTTTGCCAAAAGTGCTTTAACAATTATTGCAAAAATAATGTGAAACTTATGAAAAGATAATACCTTTATTAAACCATGTTTTTATTATATCAGTGAGACTTAGGATGGGGTTTAGGGATTGTGGTTTCACAGAAGAGGTTCCTTTTATTTTAAATATGTAAGCTTGATTCAGGGAAAAGATTTGTGTATGCTTGAACTAATCATTAAACCGAATGTTTTATCACCAATGAGCACCTTTGTTGCAATGTTTAAATAACAGGATTTCCTTCCAAAGTGAGCCATTTAAACATAATAATAGGAACCTGGCAGGTTTTTCTAAGGATTACAAACTTGCCATCCCGCACAATTCTTTAAAACTAATGTACACTTTGATACAGAAACCATTAAGTGAGCTGTGACACATTTCTTCAAACCCAAACTCTACAACTACAACACTAGTGTTTTGATCCTTTTTTTCTTCCTATGTTGAACTAAGTAATTGCCAGCCTCATGATAATAGAGAAACTGCAGTTTTATCAAGCAATTTTGCAGCACCCAATAAACAGGACTTTACCTTGGAGCAACTTGTACATTTCACACCTTAAATTTCTATTTACCAAATCAGTTAATCACTTCACAATTGAACTTCTCAGAACAAAAAATTATCAATTAAAGTGGTTGAAACTCCTGCAAATTATCATTTAGGAATGAAGTAATTGCTTTCATCAGGGCAGGAAAGCCCGCCAGAACAGAAATGTCACTTCAGATTAGTGTTCTCACTCCTGAAGCTATGGATGACACAGCTGATATAAGACTAAATGCCAAGACCAATCAATTGCTTTTGTGGCTCTGTTCTGAGCTGCTGTAAAAAGGGCCATTTTCTAGGATCTACTCTTCATTATAGTAAATGCTATCTCCTTGGTAACATAATTCCATTTCTCATAAATTCCTTCTGAGAGCATTGTCCTAACAATGGATGTTTGTGGAAAAGAATGCTGTTGGTTTAATGCAAAGAAATTAAGTGTGAACGGCTGTCAAAGTACTATAGTTTGCTTGTCCTTAAACATAAATTGAAGTCTTTACATTAAAAACAGAATACTTTGGCGGAAATGGATGTTCTGAACAAGTGTGATATATTGCATTTGGAAGTGATGTGTTTCTAATTGAGAGTTTATAATTTTTTTTTAATACCTATGTTCTGTCTATAGTGGGCACACTTGTTCCTAAAAGAGATTTATCAGTTTAAAAGAGAGTAGATAAACACTCCACTTATTTCACAGCAGTGCACTTACAAAATGTGAAACTGCGTAAGAAAACATGGTCTCATTATCATATGACATGCTATTTGTTAGCAGACTCATCTGTGTATAAAAGCTTTCTTTGAACTGAGCCTTTACTGGAAATATATGTATTTCAATTTGTACTGTTCAACTTCCTAAAATACTAAGAATCTGAGTTATGGTCTCCAATTAAAAGGATATCTGAGAAGCTAATTTGGTGGAACAGCAGCAATTTCCTGCACTGCTCTCCTCATGACTGAAGTTTAGAAGCAAATCCAAGATTACAGATTTTCGTTCAAAACAGGATGAAAAGTATTCCTCCCTCAACGAGCATAAGCAATTCCAATTAACAATAACAAGAGTTATGTGGCAGGAGAATATATTACTGCATATATAAAGAAGCAATTTATTCAACATTAGGATGAAAAATGTGATTTTACAATAGTTTTTCTATAGGTAACCAAAGAAAGAGCACAGGTACACTGTTGCCAGATTGTGACTGTAGCCCTGATTGATGCCAATCACATAAATATGAAAAGCTGCACCCATTAGGTGATGTGGGGAAAACAAGAGACAAGAGAGACACAATGTCACTATGTGTCCCATCTACCTGCATGAGCTAAACATAGTACTTTAAACTGCAAAGCCAGGTAGCTTCAGTCCAGGCTGTGCACATATGCTATCTCATATATGATACTAAAAATGCTATATAGCATATTACACTTTAAATATGAGCTTTAGTCTTTGGCCTAACTAGTGGCTACTAAATAAATAAATCACTCTGAAACAAACAAACAGAATCCAAATTTCTGACTATACTGCTTTTGTGGGTACTGTCTTTTTTGTGGGTACAAGGAACACTTTGGATTAGAAATTTTTCATCTGGTTCTGAATTAATACTTTCAAGAATGACTGAATAGCTGGTATTTTCCTCACCTACGTCAGAGCTATTGCAAAAATTTTTGCTGCAACATTTTTATCATCTACGGCCATTATTTTCCATAGCACTATTTTACCAGTGGTAGCTCTAAAATAAAGAGCTGTACAGATAAAAACATTTTTTTATACCTTTTTTAACTTTTATAAAAGTTGTGTCTGCACCACGTAGTTTGTCTATACCATTAAGTTTTACTACTGCCAAAAGGCCTAAGAGCACAATGTTGCCTTCAGGCAACTCAAGTTTGCTCTTCTGGAGATGACATAAATAGGGATTTTGTTAGAGTTGGCTGTGCTCTCGGTAACTATCCACTTCAATTTAGTTCCCAGAGCCAGGGAAAAAAGCAAGAATTCTTTCTAACCTCTCTCTTTCACTGCTCCCACATAAATCGTCTCTTAGTGGTGTGTTCTCAATTACTACGATACTGAGACCCTTTCTGAGGAAAATAACATTCTTTGTCTCCTGAGCCACTCTTAAAATTCTCATCCTCATCATCTTGTAGTTCTTTCCTTCCCATCTAAAAGTTAGGCATACACTGATGGGTGAGTCTATGTGAAACATACACATGTTCAGTTGTGAACCCTACTCATGGGAGTCTTTACAAGATCTTCTATGAAGTGTTGAAGGGATACAGGATTCACTGGCACTGTACTCCAAAGGAGCTATTCCAGTTCAGAGTCACAACTGAGCTATCTTAAAACTGGCAACAATATAACTTTAACAGGACAGACAATGAGCTGTCCTACCAATGTCAGCCTTGCTCCCTGCATGTTTTTTGTGGCCTGTGATAAAACCTGTACTGATAGGGATCGCTCTGTCATTGATACTCAAGCTGCCTAGTTTTAAAATACCTTCAGTACATCTTAAAAAAAAACCAAAACACCACAAACAAAAAAACCAAAATGAAAACCATGCAACAACCAGCCTGAATGGTAGCACAGTTACCTCTGCTGAATGCTCAAAATCACATAGTGCATGCAAATTTTCTCTTCTGCAGTCTTAGGAAGACCTGTCTGCCTCCAGAAGTTCACTGATGGATTTACTGAAGCTTGTTTTCCTAGAAGCACGAGCTTCACTCTCCAAAGTGCAGTGTTAGCTGTTGAACCGTCCACTCAGTAGAGTATGAACGAGCTTCAAAGCCTTTCACTTTTAGCTGCTATTTTGCTTGAACCCTGAGCAGTTTAGTGTAAATGACTGTCAGCAGAACACGAGACAGCAAGATTTTCACGAGCAGGCGTCTCTTTCACATATACCACCAGTGAAATAACTTTTATTACTGCTTACGTATTACCGGACAGTCTATAGCCTCCAATGACTTCCCTTGCACTTTCTATTTAACATACTTCCTATTTAACACTATGAAACAGGGGACAAGTGTTGTGCACACTGGTGAAGGACAGAAGGTCATACGAAAAAGGATATTGGTAGATTTTTGGCACTTCTGATACATTGAAATAAAAAATAAGCCCATATTGACTGCAGAAGGAAGACCTTCCCCCTTGTTCCCTTTATAGAGATCAGCACTGGGCACTCACATTATTGGGCTCATGTGTTTCCTGAAATGCCAGGAGTACTGTCAAAGGTTATGCACTCAATCTAAAACAAGAACTGCCTCAAACAGTGGTAACCACTGTGCTGGAAGAATGTCCCTATATATTTTAGTGTTCATGCACTTGTAGCAGACCCAAGATTTAATTTCTAAACAAAGTTTTCAGATATGGTACAGCAAAACCCAATTCTCCTCAGAAACCATTTTATCCGGTCAGAGTAGACCTGATGACACTTTAATTTTATGACCAAAGTAATGATATACTAAAACCTCTCCTTAAAACACAGGCACTATTAATTACAATCCTAAAACTGTAAAAAGCAATACTAAGAGAAAAGCCTCAAAGTTTTAACAGTTGAGACATAAATCTCATGCCCTAACGCGTATATTCAACAATATTCAACTACCACTAAGAGTAGCAATATCCTAAATCCATCAGACTGCACATATTAAAGGTATTAAAATTATCTGGGTGCTGAAATATTGTCCAGTAGCTGCCCCAGCTACATCACAACCAAGTACCAAAGATCCTTGCTAAAACAATTCCTCATAAAGGGCCAACCAGTCACATCAATGAGAAATGTGAGTGCCATAAAACCACAAAACTAAACAGGATCCAAAGGTAAGAGCCTGTTCTGAAAAGCTCCTTGCCTTGAGTGACCTTTTAGTTACTCAGCAGATAGGGCACTCTCCTGTAAAGTCTTGCAGGTCTAGATCGGAGAGGAAATCAGAGAGGAATATTATGATTATCTCGGAACTATCTTCATCATGAGGCAGGGCATATAACATTACCCTGTAATTCCGGTTTCTTTTGCAAAAGTATCAATCCTAATCTGGAAACTCCAAGATGTAAAGAATTTCTATCGCTAAGCAGCTGCAATGTTTAAATTAGCCTCACCATTAACATTTTGTGGGTTTTTTTTCCTGTTTCAACTTTGCTGAGTTCAGCTTTCAGTCACTGAATCTTGCAATTCCTTTGTCCACTAAACAAAAGAAACTCCAAATATCTGCTATCTTCTCCCTGGCTGAGCAATTATGGTCTGTGATCAAGTCACCCTCTTAACCTTCCCTTTGACAAGATACTTGATTGACTAAACAAACTCAGTCATTGTATGTTTTCCAGTATTCATTTTAGCAGTCTCTTTGTTTCCAACAATAAAACATTGAAAAAATTTCAACACTGAATGCGTCAGCAACATTTATCATTTCCATGTTCAATATTTCAATTGATACATTTAAAGATTATTTTACTCCGCATCTGAGGCAGCATCATATTGGACCATGGTGTTCTGCTGCTACTCATAAGAAAACTTAAGTGATTCAATTCAGGGAATCATAAGCAGGCAAGAATTTCTTTTACATCACCTCAGAATTTTTGGTGTAATATTCCAGAGTAAGGTTAAAATAGCCAAACTCAGAAACAAGAAGAAACATTCTGTAAAATCATGAATTCTTGAGATTATCCCAAAAATTATTATTCATGGAGATGTTCAAAACAATTCAGGTATGATTTCCAAAACCACACAGTGCTGGCAAACCTCCTCATAGTGAAATGATGCACCAAATGTTGTGTTTGAAAATTCCACCTTACTGTATTTGAAACCCGTCATTGCTGGGATAACCTCAGTCAGGTAAACCAGGAATAATTTGGAATTGAGAGGAAGTTTATACCCACAAATACTGCATGTTAATCTTGGAATTCAGCTGTTGATAGATCTACAAGCTCATCGGAAGAGGGAAGAGGTGGAATTACTGCTAGACTGCTAGTAATAGCTAAATGAGTGATGCTTAAAACCAGCAATTGTGTTAGGTTTGTGGGTGGGGGTTTAGCTACAGAAAAGAAAGAAGAAAAGAAGGAACCATCACAAAGAGCTATTATACCTGACAAGCTCTACACAAGACAGATGAAATGTGAGTTTCAGTATTCAAAATAGAAAGGATACAATCATATGTCTGGTTAACTTACAGGAAATAGTTCCAGAGACAATTTTATACTAACTACAGTGATTTGAGCAATTTTTTAAAATAATACCAACCAATTTTTCTCCATTATACTCTGCTGGCAGAAAATAAAACATTTTTCTTTTAAATTATTGCCTCTGGTTTTGTTAAATCATGCAGCCTGTCAACATGTGGTCACCAGTTTTACATGATCTTTCTGCCTCTCTGGAAAAGAATGAATTTGCAGCCTGATCTGTGATATAAATACATAATCTGGCATCAGTTAAAGTTGCTGGTATTACTACAAAAAAAAAAAAAGGTAAGAAACTGCAATACTGTAATATGAAGAAAAATCTAAGTCACAATTGTTTGTTTAAATTTAAGTATGATGGGTTTTTGTTTTTCTTAAATACTAGGTCTGGCAGCTCCTGCTATTGAAGAATTAAGAGGGGGGAAAAAAAAAAGGGGAGTCTAATTCTGTCACCAGATGTGCCTGCCCAATTCCATTGATTTCAAAGGACAACATGGACCCTTAGTGCTAAGCGATTTCATAAGAGTAAATATTTGAGAAATAGAATGAGGAAAAAATGTGGAATCCTTCTTTTGGTATGCAGTTGTTTCAGTAAGTTCACAGCAGCTGAACAAATTAAATCTCCAACCATTTCTTGTCAGGTGGGAATCATGTTCTAATAATCCTATAACTGTTTGATTGGGATATGTGCTCCTCTCAACAATGTGACTAAATAGGAAAAGTGAATGGATAAAAAAACACAGAAAAAAACACATGCAATTTGACTTTACTAAACTTATGTTGAATTAACTTTTATGAGACACTTTCTTTTTACTCAGAGAGTTGCTCTAGTTAGTAGTCTTTTTAGACAAGGATTTTCAGGTTTGCTGTATTTTCTAAACTGCTTTGTATACTGGATATAGCATAATTCACAATACTTTTTCATCTCTTCTTAGGGATGGAGAGATAAACAGAGTCAATCTTTGCAATTAAATCATGACTGTTGTCAACAGTAGTTGCTGTGATTTCAGCTTATACAGCCTTTATTTGTATCCTTAGGAATGCCTGCTTCAAAATCACACAACAGGAAAAATCATGCTCTTATGAGCAAGGGAGAAAAAGCAGCTGAAATGTTCCCCATAATGCAGAAGAAGTCGATGTACCTGTGTGATGCCTAATGCCTTCCAGGCACTTGAAGAATCCACTGAGTAACAGGGTTTACTACAGCTTTAATAAGGTGCAAATGCTAATTTCCACACTGCTAGCCTGATGACAGATACTACTGACACGACAAAATGGGATCTTGACTACTGTGGTTATATGACCTGTGACAGGGACTGGTGAAGATGCACCCATGTGTACCAATCCTCCCACTTGTGACTGTCTCCTATGGGGAAATCAGAGAACAGCAGTCTCCTAATTGCCTCCAGCATCCCTGAAGACTTACAGCCACAAACAGACTAAAACCAGTGCCAGAATTCTAGTTGAGTAGAAGAAATTTTTCTACCAAGTAATTTTTAACTGAAATGCCAAAAACACTAATCAGCTTTCGAATGTTCTATTAACGACCAGTATAAAAGAAGGTACTAGCCTGATATGCAAAAAGGAAAAAACATTAGGAGGAGATTTGTGCAGTAAAAAACAATGACTATCACAGTAACAGAACAAGATAAACCAGGGTAGAATTTTCATTTTCTGGTTCTTTCAAGATTTGTTTAGACTTACAGCCTTCAAAAACTAAGAATTCTTGTGCCAAATTTAAAAGTCTTATTTAAATTATTTTATGATTTCAGTTTACATTAAAATCTCAAATAAAATAGCATGAATGCTTTGTGTGGCCATCTGCTACTTTCATCAAGTGTCTGTAGTGACGAAAATGAGGATTCTAGTAGTTTTACTGTGGAGATAATTGAAGCCTTTCTAAGAATAATTTCTATTCAGTTCTTTAGAGCCAAATTTTGCCCTTGGATCTGTACTCTATCTTGTAATATTGGAACATGGTTCTTGTTTGAGCAGTTAATGTCAGCCTCTGAGTATAAAACAAGAGCTACTTCTATTCTTTCATTCTTTTTCATAGATGATATAATCTATATTACATATTTTGGCAGATGCTTTTTGGGGCATGCTGAGCACTGTTATGTATTTAAATTATGCAAATAATGCCAATATCAGAGGCTGTTTGTTGGTGATCTGAGCTTCTAATTTCAGTTCTACCACTAATTTCTAGTGTAATCAAGAGCCAAACACTAACATGACTGTCAAGACTCACAATATTAACCTGCCAGAAAAACTGTCTCACATTTAGTTTATGTAATACATTTTCAAAGCCTCACAGATACCAAACCAACCAAAAAGTTTATTCATAAAAGTAATTAATTAATTTTAATAAGACTATGCATGGATCTCTTGAATAAAACAGAATTTATTATTCAGGCTCATGCAGGCAAGCCCAGCCTGAGGG
The DNA here is from genome assembly GCA_013396655.1 of Campylorhamphus procurvoides. Lineage (NCBI taxonomy): Eukaryota > Metazoa > Chordata > Aves > Passeriformes > Dendrocolaptidae > Campylorhamphus > Campylorhamphus procurvoides. The sequence continues at coordinate 180,274 of WBMV01008995.1, read as the reverse complement.
TTAGGTGACATTGAACTCCGGTGTATCTAAATTGCAGTCCTGAAAAACACTCAGACATATATATATACATATATATATATATATATATATAAAGTGTGTACTTGTGGTTGAATTGATGTTGAATTGAAGATGTAATCCCTGCATCAAACATTTTTAAAACCTAAGTACTTGAATCAGCCTCATTGCTATGGGATGCTGCCTCCCGCTGCTTTTACTGCAGCTGCCAGAGCAATGCTTATATGAGCTGGGAATGTTCCAAAAAGCTGCTTCCCTTTCTTTGCTATGACTGCTTATCAGCTTTCTAACTGGCCCCATATCACAGCACATCATACCATATCACGACACAGAAAACAGTTGCCATTCAGCTTGTCTCTCAGTAAGTCTGGGAAAATATGAGCTGACCTTGTCTTAGTGAGCATTTCCTCAAGGGTGTTTTCTTCCCCCCCAACATGGATAATATAGCCAAAGAGAAGGTGGAAAAGAAAAAGAAAAGAAAAAGGAAAAAAAAAAAAAGATGGAAAATCTGAGAAAAGAAAGTGCATTCAGCTTTACTATTGGAGACTGAAAGACAGGTGAAGGGTTAGTCCTGGTATCCACATCACCACAGGCCAACTGGGAGTTGCTCGTGGCTAGTGAGCTCCCAATCAGTCTCAGAATGCAGGACACACAGAAACACATGCATTAGGGATAAGGTGTAGAAGCTAGCTGTACCTGTATTAGCTGGTGAACTCTCCATTCAAAACTCAGGCGGGGTGGATATAACTTCCTTTTGTAATCCCAAAAAAGAACAAAAGCAAATTGAACAGATGTAGGAACCTTTTTCAAAGCAAAGACTGTATCCCCTTGACTTCTCTGAAACATCTTTAGCCCTTCACTTGAAACAGCTGGACACCAGTAAATATAGATATTATTTCATATACTGCTGAAAATATGCCATATTTGGGAGCTGAGTACAGGAATAAATAACAAGATCCCAGCTACACAAACCCATTAAACTGGCATAGACATACACTAGCATTACAGCTGAGGGAAATCACTTTCCTCTCAATGCTGGTACTGTATTCCCATTCTGTACCATCACTTGCCTTGAAAATATGTAAGGTTAAAATTACGAAGTAATTTTTCCTGGATTAGTTTACAGGTTCCTTAATCGAGTTTACCACATGGATGTATCAATGCCCATATAAGCGGGGGTGGCACAGAGTGTGTGAGAACACATCTCTAAGTGCTACCAGCTTACCATATCCATGAAGGAAAGGCGATGATAGGAGCAAGACTACATACTCAGTTGAAACTGTCAGAACAATAAGGGTTGCCAGAATAAAACTGCCCACTTGGAATCCGGCCAAAATTACCATTCCTTTAGAAACGCTTACTTAGAATTATGAAAAGTGCTAAACATTAATAAACACAGCCAGTCAATATCTTAAATTCTCTCTCTTGGCATCATCAGCAGCCTAAGGCTGTGTGGGGGCAGTGGTTTGTTTTGGACTTTGGTGGAACTCAGTCCTATACTGAAGCCACAGATAGTGAAACAAATAGATTTCAATGTAATTGACAGCATATGCTTCTATATCTCTATTCAGTAGCTGATAGAAATAAATAATACACAGCATGCCAGTGATAACCACGGCAAATACGCCAGCCAACTTCCTGAACTGCATTCTAATGGGATCTTAGAACAGATCTAAGTCAGGTTCCTCAGGGCCTCTGTTCACTTGATTTCTTTCCCCTCATAATGGTTTGTATCAAATATAGCAAACCTTATTAAGTTATTCTGATTTCCAGGTTCAAAACCAGTTTGTTCCTCTGAAAGTTTTTTTCAAACCATGCTAGTCTAACTTTTCTCGTTGGAATCCTTTGCTTTTCTTTCTTAAAATATGCAGCAAAGTCTTTGAATAAACTAAAGCTTGACTAATGACAAATCCTGGTTAAAAAACATCTAGGTGTTACCTGAAATAACATTTTCATATGATGCTGTTCATATGGGTAGCCAACTGGGATCTGCCTGGCCTTATGAACTGTAAAGGCGTCCTTAAGTCATCAGAGGTCCTGATAGTAAAGCCAGCTTTTTATCACATTTTGTGACTCTGTGATCTACTAGAAGAATTGTGGAGGCTTAAATTAATAAAAGTGTTATTTTATTCCATGCATTCAAGTAATTTTTTTGTTTTGTGCTAGAATATAATAAACTTCATTTTAATACTTAACAATACTTTATAATTGGTGCTATTTAACTATTTTATAATAGCAGGTGCCGTTATGATCTCCTACACTTCTTCACAATTTAGTGACTCCATTAACCTCAAGCATGCTATTCTGGGTTCTGCAAGAGTTCTGTTTGAATTCATCTATATGCAACTTAAATAAAACTTAGGCATAAATGATTAAAGTTCAACATCAACTCCCCTGTTCAGCACTTGTCTTGTCATGTGTTCTGCTCTAGCTCATGCCAGGTGACTATAGCCATTAGATGCCAAAAACCCAGCTGGGGATTGTCACAACATCTGGTTCCCTGCAATACTCAATTTCTTCTAAATGTGCACACCTCTGAGTGAAGCACATCCAGAAATACACACAATTTTTTTGTCCTAAAAGCATACAAGTTTACAATGCAGATTATTTCAAAAGCTTAGTTTGCAAGAAAATATACAATGAAAGTTCTAAATATAGAGATCCCATCTCTCCTCAAACTCTTACAGAAATCAGAAATTTTCTTTTCCTGCCTTGAATTATATCTGACTAAAAGTGGTTTACTAGAGAACAACATTAGCCTTATCAGAGCTTTGTACCACCCCCTTTTTTTTTTTATTTGGAGGTGGGGGGTGGCGGGTAGGGAAGGGCAAGTGATGTTTTTTGCTTACAAATAAAAGCAAACATCTTATTTTAGCTACCCAGCCCAGATATTGAAGGTACAAGCAGAAAAATCCACAGTTCTTAAGTCTTGAGCAAAGAAAGGTGTAATTAACTTTATTATTTAGCTACATACACAGATCTTCCTCAGAGCTACATATCAGGTTGTTGTCAAGCATCTCTACTATGTGTTTAGGAGCCTTTACACACAATAGAAGAATCCCTTCCTATGGATTGTCTAGTATTCCAAACCTCAAGAGACACAAGTCCACTCAGCAGACAAGGAATACTCTTCATTATCCTCCTTTTAGTGTCTTTTAGCCTCTTTCCCTCAAAATGAATGCATTTTGTACAAGATGCATTCCTCATTAGAAGCATTCATTTTCAGGGTAGCTGGCTGAGGTCAGAGTGCCTTTAGTACAGGTTAACTGTCTTGGGTGATTCCAGGTCCCTAGAATGGATCCGATCTGCTCCCTTCACTTCCCACTCCTCTGTGAGCTCTGATGTGACCTGCAATCTTCAATCAGGGTGAGGAAGTGCATTGGTCCCAGAGACACCGGGTTCATAGACAGCATCTACATTTTCTGCAGAAAGCTACATACACACATTTGGCTCTGCTCTCTCCTGTTTTGGGCTCCTATAAAGTTCAAGTTACATATATTGGAGTGTTTTTGCATATATATCCTGTCTTTCTGATCTCAATTCCCTCCCTGAGCTTTGTATAGTGAAGCGGGATATCTGGCCTTGTGGCTCTAAGACCTTCAGACAGGGTGAAGGGAGACAAATCTCATGAAAAGGACTTGACTATCTCCACTCAAGGAGTGGAGATTAGGGTCAGATGGGAGGAAGAGTAAACTGAGAAATTTCAGAAGAGATGCATCATTCCCCCTCATCGAGGGCATATCCCCCCCTTTTTGCCCTCCATGCCTTTGCTGCCCTTTATTGGTGCCTTGAGCGGCCTGGCACACGCCAACCCTTCATGCTCCTGAACAGCATGGAGGGAAGCTCAGAGGAAAGAGGGAGAAAAGAGGATAGCAGACTAAATTCATCTGTGATATCATGGTAGGCATCAGCTGCAGACCAGTTGATCAAGAAAAGCAAGTAGGTGAAGCTTGTTTCAGAGAGTTGAAGGAAGCTTCACAATCACAGCCCTGATATTCATCAATAAGGTTAAGGAGTAGATCCTTCCCAAAGCCACTTCCAAGCACTTGAAAGACTAGATGTGATAGAAAGCATGAATTAGCAAGGGCAAGCAGTGCCTGATCCAACTCAGCTGCCTCTTACGAGATGATTGTTTAAGATGAGCACAGGAAGGACAACGATATTGTTTACCTTGGCTTTACAAGCATCTTCAACAGTGTCTCAATAGGTCCTTCTAGCCAAACTTCTGAGATAGGTAGAAAACTGGAACCATCAGACTAAAAAGGCTGTGATCAGCGATACAGTTCAATTGGCAACTAATTTACTACTGGTGTCCTTCAGAGATTAATACTGGAGCCAATACCATATAATGATTTCTTTAAAGACTTGGATTATAGGATGATGTGCTTCCTCAGCAAGTTCCTAAAAATATCGAATTGGGCAAACACCGATAGAAGCATCATCCCGTGTCCTTCTCTCCCTACCCTATGTGTTTGAGAGATGGTTCTCCCACAGTCCCGAGATACTGAATTGGCCTTTGCAGGTGGGCTGCTGCATAATCAGACAGATGTTTCTACCCTTTTATCCAGGGTGTTGGACAAGATGATACTTGAATGGACCTTCCAAACTAAACCATACTCTTACTCAGATCCCACACAGATGCAAAATTTAATCATAGCTCCCTATAATTTGTTTCTCAGCTTCAGAATAGCAGCATTCAGGGAAAAAAGGCAGATATGCATCCCTGCTCCACTTTGCTATCGCTTGCAAAGGCTTTGTCATTCATATGGCTCTCCCTTACCCTGTGAAGGGCTCTCTGCTATAAGTCCATAGTGAAGGAAGAGGTGAAAATCTTGTGACACCATTTAGAGTAATCCTTCTCACCTCCTGACCTTCGATTAGGGGCATACCTTTCCCTCATTACTAGCACTTTAAATTAAGAAGAAATAAAGCAAGAGATAAGACATATTAGAATATGCCACTCTCATAAGAAGTGAGTACAGAAACTATAAAATCAAGCAATAGTTAGTGATTCTGTGAATAGTATATTTTCCATTCTTTCACAATATGTGATTACTAGTGATAATTTCAGAGCTCCAATTCACCATTAATTCAAAAGCTACATTTTACGACAGTAAAAAGCAGAGGCCATATGAGTAAGCTTTGCAGATGGTCCAAAAAGTTATTTAATTCTTCATCAGCTAGTAATAAACAGCTGCATTCTTGTGTCTTTTCTGCTTTTGTTTTATGTGTCACAATGTATAAGCTTCTTTCTTGAAAAACCGAGAACATACAGAATATTCAAAATACATTGTACTGAAAATGTTACTTAATTAGAGATAACGCAAAATGGAAAAGAAGATGTACAAAACATGTGAAAGACTAGAGGCTGTACAACAAAATCAAAAGAATTTGTAGTCTTTTTTACAGTTCATTTTCCCATTACTTGAATGAAAAAATAAGAATAAGCTTAAAAGAAAAAAAAGGAGAATAGAAAGTTTCCATATTCAGTTCAACCTGAATTCTAATATGGCTCTTTGATCACATTTCACAGATGTTCTTTGATTTAGACATCCCCAAATCAGTACTTTCCAAAAAACAAAGCAAGCCCTCCCCACTCGCAAAACTTCACCATGATAACGTAAGGGTGGATATACCTAAAGTGTTGAAAACATTATATCATTAGGTCTTTACACTAGAGTCCTTTTCCCTCCCTGTCCCAACATCCTGTGTAACTAAAGCTTAGACTACACTGGCAAAAATTGTATTACATTTGTTCCCTAAACTGAATAAGCTATTAGACATTTATTCTCGTATGCTTCCACTTTCTTTCCAGTTTTGCTGCCATAGAGGTATTAGCAAGGACTGTAATTCCTTTTTCATTTTTTTTCCCCCACACTTCTAGCACATACACTTATTCCAGCAGCGGACATACCAGCAAATTTTCGGTTGCTTAAAGTGTGTCCAGCCAAAAGTCTGACACCACTTCGTTGCTCTTGTTTAATTTCAAAGTAGTAACTTTTTTCTTCAAATACAAAAGCATAATTTAGTAAAACGGTCATAAAATTAATAGCAAGGTCATAGAGCAATATCAAAGACTAATTTAGAGTATTATAAGCTATGCATATGTAAAATTTCATTATCTGAAAAATATAAGGTTTAAAGTGATTTTTTAACACTTTTTTGAACCATTCACTTCAACAGAACTCCAAAGCATGAATTTGCAACTACTGCTTGATGAAATACGATGAGACAGGAGAAAATGTGTGCTATATACTTAGCAGTGTGACTTTTTAGAAAAGCTCTCTGTTGACAGAAGGAAAAGTGCCAGCAAAACCTCAACTCTGGACATGAGGAGAGCAGACTTCAGGCTGCTCAGGGAATTAGTAAGGTCCCCAGGGAAAATGTTTTTGCAGGTGCTGGGGTCCATCAGTGCCGTTCACTTTTCAAACATCACCTCCTAAGGGCACAGGAGCAGGCAATTCCCAAATGCTAGAAATCAAGCAGGGGAAGCAGAAGGCCAGCTTGGCTGAACAGGAATCTTCTCTTGGTAGTAAGACAAAGAAAGACGGTGTATGCCCAGTGGCAGCAAGGTCAAGAGACAAGGGAAGAATTCAGTGATTCTGCTTGCCACTGTAAGGAGAAAATTTGTGTGGCCAAAACTCAACTAGAGTTGCAGCTGGCCAGAAATGTGGGGGACAATAAAAAGCGTTTTTTCAAATACATTAATGGCAATAGGCAGTATATAAATATCATTGGCCCGTTACAGAATGAGGATAGTCACGTCACAAACAGGGAGAGAGACAAGGTAGAGGTGTTTAACAATTTCTTTGCCTCTGTCTTCAAGGCAGATGATGGACCAAGGGGGTGTCAGGGCCCTGAGCTGGATGACTACNAAATGCTAGAAATCAAGCAGGGGAAGCAGAAGGCCAGCTTGGCTGAACAGGAATCTTCTCTTGGTAGTAAGACAAAGAAAGACGGTGTATGCCCAGTGGCAGCAAGGTCAAGAGACAAGGGAAGAATTCAGTGATTCTGCTTGCCACTGTAAGGAGAAAATTTGTGTGGCCAAAACTCAACTAGAGTTGCAGCTGGCCAGAAATGTGGGGGACAATAAAAAGCGTTTTTTCAAATACATTAATGGCAATAGGCAGTATATAAATATCATTGGCCCGTTACAGAATGAGGATAGTCACGTCACAAACAGGGAGAGAGACAAGGTAGAGGTGTTTAACAATTTCTTTGCCTCTGTCTTCAAGGCAGATGATGGACCAAGGGGGTGTCAGGGCCCTGAGCTGGATGACTACGACTGCAAGAGTGATCAACTCCCAGTCACCACTGAAATTGTGTGCGATCTGCTGCTCCAGCTGGATCCCTAAAAATCTATGGGGCTTGATGGCCCCCTCATCCAAGAATAATGTCGTCACGAAACCTCTATCAATGATTTTTGACCCATCTTGGGAATCCAGAGATGCCCCAGCTGACTGGAAGCTGGTGAATGCTGTCACAATTTTCAAGAAGGGAAAGAAGGAAGACTGAAAACTACAGGCTTGTCAGTCTCACTTCAGTATCTGGTAAATTTAAGGAAAAAGTTATTCTGGGAGGTGTTGAAAAACACCTGAAAGACTAGTCACAGCCAGCATGGCTTCATGAGGGAAAAGTCCTGCTTATCAAACCTGATTTCCTTCTATGACAGGGTAATCCACCTAGATGATCAAGGGAAGCCAGTTCATGTAACCTTTTTGGATTTCAGTAAAGCTTTCGACACTGTCTCTCATAGGATCCTTCTGAACAAAATGTCCAGCACAGCTGGATAAACACATCATGTGGTGGGTGAGCAATTGGCTCATGGATTGAGCACAAAGGGTAATAGTGAATGGGGTAACATTGGACTGGTGACCTGTCACTGGTGGGGTTCCACAGGGCTCCATCTTGGGCTCTGTGCTCTTCAATATCTTCATAAATGACTTGGATGCTGGACTGGAGGGGATGCTGAGTGAGTTTGCAGGTGGCACAAAACTGGGAGGAGTTGTTGACTCCCTCAAAGACAGGAAGTCTTCCCTGCAGGGAGACCTGGACAAATTAGAGGAGTGGGCAATCACCAACCATATGAAGTTCAACAAGCCAAAGTGCCAATTGTGCACATGGAATGGAGCAGCCCTAGATGTTCATACAGGCTGGGGAATGAGATGCTAGAAAGCAGTGCCACAGAAAGGGGCCAGTGGACCCTGGTCGACGGCAAGTTGAATCTGAGTCAGCAGTGCCCTGGTAGCCAGGGGGGCCAACTGTGTCCTGGGGGACATCAGGCAAAGCATCGCCAGCTGGTCAAGGGAGGTGACTGTCCTGCCCTGCACTGGGACAGCCTCACTTTGAATATTGTGTGCAGTTTTGGGCACCACAATATGAGTAAGATATTAAGCTATTAGAGAGTAGCAGGAGGGCAGCAAAGATGGTGAAGGGCCTTGAAGGAATGCCTTATGAGGAGAGGCTGAGGTCACTTGGCCTGTTCAGCCTGGAGGAAAGACTGTGGGGAGACCTCATTGCAGCTACATCTTCCTTGTGAGGGAAAGAGAAGGGGCTTCTCTGTGGTGACCAGTGACAGGACCTGAGAGAATGGCCTGAATCTGAGTCAGGGGAAGTTTAGGTTGGATATTAGGAAAAGGTTCTTGACCCAGAGGTTGGTTGGGCACTGGAACAGGCTCCCAGGACAGTGGTCACAGCACCAAGTCTGACAGAGTTCAAGAAGTGTTTGGAATAAAGCTCTCAAGCACATCGTGTGACTCCTAGGGATGGTCCTGTGCAGAGTTAAGGGCTGGATTTGATGATCCTTATGGGTCCTTTCCAACTCAGCATATTCTGTGATTCTTTGAAGTAAAAATCTCAACTCTGTGCAGTTACCACCATTACTAAAATGTGTAAGTATTTCTATTCACCTGCAAATCCGCATTTTTGGCTAGTTAACCAGCAGTTGAATTCACAGCTGGCATTTAGGCAAACAATTACCTAATCTGCATGAGAACTGCTGAAGTTTAAACATTTGGATCTAGAGAGTACATTTCACTATTACTATAAAGAATCACATGGTCGGATTCTTGACTATTCACTTTTTCAGAACAATCAGGCTGTTCACCCCCTTAACTGAGAAGGCAGGTCTTTGATTCTGAATCATTTCAGTGAAACGGATTCTAACTAAACAGAAAATCTAATTTCATTGAAATATACCATGTCTTACTTTCATTGTCATAGGGCTGAAAAATACAGGATGTTATTCTACCTTTGATTCTTTGATATTATTTTTTAAAACAAGGTCCTCAGAAAACAGTTAATGCAAAATAATTTCTCTGCACAAGAGCTGAGACCTTATTTTTCCAAAGATTTTTTGTTTGAGTGGGAGAAAAACTGATTGATTATTCTCATCTTGAAATTCATAGATGCAAAGTATGTCCTTCTCCCTGGAGCATGCATTGGCACCTGAAGCAGAACATGTGGAGGCAACAGCTTTTCAGACATCAGAAATGACAGAAGCAGGAGCACAGGTAGACTCTTTGGATACAGTTCTTTGACCCATATTCAACTTATCCACGCAATTCCTGTGCTTTACCTAAAATTAGAGGCTGCCCAGGAACTGTATTGGAGTTCACAATACAGTCTTATACTGTTTCTTCCCTTTACAAAAGTGTTAGAAAAAGACCGTTTTCACATTTACAGGAAATTGTAACGAGACACTGCCTTCCAAATAACCCACCAGGGCTTTGTCTCCGCAGCAAGCAGAGGTGCTTGCAGAGTGCAGGCAGACCAAAGCTAGCTGTGGTATGAATGATGGCAAATCTCTGTATTAGTGGTCCCCGGGCGTGCTGCAGAGAAGCAGCCAGCAGGCTATTTGCATATTTGGGCACTTAGCATGCACTGAAATCATTGTTGCTACAGCTTGACTGCTTTCAGTTGAAGCTAGACTGGGTATGCCTATGGATGCTACAGTCACACCTGTAACAGCAGAGTACAAATCATCTGTACTGGCTAGGAAAGAGTTTTTTCTTTAGGCAACAGTTTACTGGTAAAATAAGCACACGTGCCTGGGTATTCACATACAAGTACACATAGACATGTACACACTTTCCAACATGTACACGTATGTAACAAGTTTCTTTGCTTTCAATTTAGAAAGAAAAACCCACACTGGATTACTTAGTTTTGCAGAGAAGTCTTGGCGATCCCTTTGGATGCTTCCTTGCTGTATGTAGTTTGTAAAATGACACACACATCAATGTATTATAAAGCAACTCAAATGGGAAAAGTAATGGTGGCACCACCTGCCCACAGCCATTTCTATCACGACCAGATGCTCGAATTATAGAATCTTTAGGTGTCAAAATGTGTTTACATCATTTACTGCTTGAATGATTTATGTCAAGAATCCAAAGACTACAGCAACAATTGTTCCTCTTATCTCTGTAGTCTTTAATCAAAGCCCACAACAGGGTTGAGGGGCCATTATCTCTATCGGCTGCCTACAGAAAAAAAACCCCAAAACACAAAGCAAACAATATACACACAAGTGCCACAAAAAAACACACAACTTAGTGGCATCTATGCATATCTATCCCCACCTCCTCCCTCCCCAAGTCACAACCACGGTTTTTGAAAATAAGCATCAGGGTCTCTGCAAATTCAGATCAAAATAATACTGATGGACTAATCTTTTGCATGCTACAACTTGTGCAACTGCAAACTTTAGGACAAAATTAATCATGATAATTTTTTTCATGTTTACTTAGGGAACGAAGAAAAAGTTCTGAAGGGTTTTAAGAGTCCCAGAAAGTAAAAGCTCTGAGTCATATAACATCATACAGATTAGTTCTATGTTAATGTTTCTTAAATAAAAATACAGAATCGGGCCTTTTCTAGCACATTGGTACCAAACAGTAGTTCCTTTCCATTCACTATAATAAATGTCAAAAATCATATCAGGTTATAAGCAAGAGTTATAAAGCTACAAATAACTAAATTTGCAGGTTTCTACCCTCCATTGTGGCTCTTCAGGGGATCCTTTGACTGCGGGCTTGATTCCATAGCATGGTTAAATACAGAAATAAATATATAAATAATTATAAACTAATGAATAGTGTCACCAAGGTCAGTGAAACTATTTATGTTTAACATTATGCACAAGCCTAAAGTGCTTTTTTGGATCACAGCCCACATTAACTTCCGTTTTACACAAAAAATACAGTGAACAGTTTAATAAAATAGACGACACCATCTTAAGGGATATTGTGAATCACATCAATGTTCTTCTGGCTTTGATATGTAGCTCTTAATGAATAAATGTAGTCTGAGACTTACTGGGATCCTGTGCAGGACCAGTAAGTTTCAGACACATAATATGTCATCAGTGTACAATAATCTGTAGAGAATATAGAGGAAATAATGGAGAACCTGGAGCACCAGCTCAGTATTTCAGTGCATTTAAATACTAAAACCAGCATAATTCAAGGCGTGAACATGTTTGCAGATCTCTTTAAGAGACTCTAACTGTTATTTTGGTATTTTTGAAAGAGATTGACAAAAGAATAATCAAGTGAAAGTTCTCTAAACAGAAGAGAAAAATCCAAGATCTTAAAATGCTGGGAACAATCTCCAAATTAATCTCTCAGAATTATTACAATGAGATTTGACTATATATATAATCAATCTAAAACACATATGTTTACAGAGATAAAATTAAAAATAACTTTCAGATCGTACACAACTGCTAACAACACAAAAAAATACTCTCCCATTTCTCATGTAAAGAATATCTTGGGAAATATTCCATCTTTCAGAACTTCTGAACTTGCTACTTTCATTTGAAAACTTGGATATTAAAGATTTGGTTCTTTCAAGTCACAGTGTATGATTACACAGGGCTATTTCGCTATTTGTGGTAAATTGTATTTCACAGAATCTGGCTTTCAGATATTAACATCTACTCAATAATAAAAAAAGTACTCTTTTAAATGTTAATACCTTTCAAAATACTTTTCCTTTTTAATAATTTTTTTGCATTTCAGAAGACTCAGAAAGCTCACTTTTCTCTTTTAATTTGCTATGTGATAAACAACAATTATTCCTCTTTATGTTTAGAATAACATATAACTGAAAGTCTAAAATTTAGAAGCTATATTAGAACGTAAATAATTTTAGAACTGTGGGGTAATTTCATTAGCATCTTTCTGTGGAACTTTTGTTTGTGTCTCTTCTGTACTAAAGCAAAAGTCTCCTCCAGTTAAGTTTCACTTGAAAATAAAAACATTACCTCCAGATTATACTTTGACAAAATGAAAATACTTTTCCTTGCACTTTACAGTAGACTAAAAGCAGAGAAGCAGAAAAACATGCTCTATATTTTATGAAATTTTAGAAAAAGCACCCTTAAAAAAAGGTAGCGAAAAATACTATTGAAAAATAGCACATTTTAAACTTGTAGTCTTATGATATTTATTATCTTTGATTCTTTTTACATTTTCTACCATTCTGTTATTGTACCAAGACTGTTTGAAAAATGGTGACTGGGACTATCATCGTCCATAAGAAATGAAACATTTTCTAAAGACAGCAAGAAGCAAAGGGGAGGAGCCAATTTAGCTGTTCAGTATAGCAGATTTAATAAATGATATTCTGGAAACAAAATTTCCAGAGCTGAGCTGTCAGTAGGGGTAGAACTAAATATTGCCAACCAACTGAAAACAAAAAATAGGACAGAAAAGACCAGAGGAAAAGCATTAATTCTGAGAGAAGCTGGGCTGTGGACAAAAGGAAAAATAAAACAAACACAAAAAATAAAGTTCATGCTTTCAAGAAGAAAAAAAAATCAATTATTTTGTTGAATGTATTAAAACACTGTTCAGTGCTCAATGTTCACTGCCTCTACAGAGTTACTCTTCCCTGTATACAATTACACTAGTCCAAAAATGACAATTAAAAGATTTCAGCTTGCATGTCACCTTTAAACCTGTCCTAGATAATGAAAGTTCTTGTGTTGGGCTCCTCAACATCTGAAGCAAACAAATGAAAACCCTACTAAAGGCCCAGGCATGAGTAAAGACTGAATGAGAGGGGGGAAAAATGGAAGGGAGAAGAGAAAAAAGATAAGGATAAGAATCAGTGGACCACGATGGAACAGAATGGGAGATGTTTGTGACATTATCATGATGGGTCCAAGCTGACTATGGGGCTTTTGACCCATAGACAGCCCCGTTGAAAAATCCTTGTGTCTCAGGTACACATCTGAATTTCACCCATTAATTATTATTACTTCTGTACTGAGTGAAACATTTTAAAATGAGTCCATATGACTTACTCACACAGATCCAATGTTCTTATAGTTAAGACCGATTGAGAAAGCTCCACAAATCTCTTGTGCTTAATCAGTTTGACAAAGTGACATTTGGAAAAAATAAAATCTAGAACTGTTACACAAGTTTTGAGAATCAGGGCAGTATTTATACAGTAAATGATAAAACACAAACATTTTCTTCAATTATCTGTTTAACACCATCAGAGACTATGCATATGCCATCTCTGCCAAATTAAAAATGAGGGTTGAAAAACACCTCAATTCTATACATTCATGAAATAAAAAAGAGCAAACTGATCAGAGGATAAAACTCTACTAAATATATACAAACTCAATGGCCTCTGAGCATCATTGTTGGTAAAACTATATCCTATAATTATTTCTCTGAAGTCAGTGTGACACCACAGAGTGCTAAATATTCATTCTTTGGAATAAATATGAATTGAGAACTATTCATCTTTTTTTAAACATCTGACAGGCTGCATAAACAGAAAGTATGTATGGTTTTTTTTAAAGTAAACAATACAATAAGTAAAGTGATTTATTATGTAATTTATCTCTTTCCATCTCTGTGCTGTTCATAATTCAGATCCATACAGGGCAGTTCATATACCATTAATATTTCCCAGATGTGTTTGACTTTAAGGCTATGATCATTTTAAATGTTTTAAAATGTATGTCATTTATCATTAGTGTTATGGTGGTGTCATTCGCATTATTATAGTTAAGGTTGTGTCAGCAGTTCTATAAACCCTTATTTTCAGGGGTTCAGAACTTGGCAGTAAGAAGTGGCTACAGGCTGAAACCTGGCATAAAGCATCCTAGCTTGGGAGCAATTAAATTTCTTTCTGAAAAAACTAACAAAGGATTTAGTTTTGAGATTCTGCAGAAGAGAAAGAAATGTGTTCATGGTTTTAAGATATGAAGTTCTGCTGTCAGATCTTAGAACTTGTTTTGTGTTGAAATTAATAAAGGGAAAAGAATGTCCTGCAGGAAGTGGAGAATGTCGGAGAGTTGGGGAGGATACAGGCAAACTGTTATCCTTCTGAGCAACTCAGCTGTGTGTATTTCAAACAATCTAAGAAATACAGCAGGGCATTACGGTGACATCTGTAGAACCTGGAAATTCAGTGAGCATACATTTTGCACATGACTTCAAATATCAAAACGGAGCATTTCTAGAGGTGCATTAACCTAACAGCAATCTTTCCACAAGGTAATATCAGGAAAAGCTTCAATTTAAAGGGTCCTGATTTCTTTGTAACTTCTCTGACCTTCCAGTTCTGACTGTTTTATCCTAACTGGGATTGGAGTCACATGGAATTACTATGCCGCACAGAATCACTACTCCACAGAGCTACTATTCAAACAGAAATCCTGGTAACTATTTCAGTATATTTATGCTGTTCTGAAACTCTTTTGAGTAGGTACATTCTGCAAAAAAGATACATTAGACTCTTGCAGAAACTGAGTCAGTAGTAAAGGAATGGAGAATACGGAAACCCTACCCTGTAGTGCAGGTCTACCATCTTTCCAGTTTGAAGTTGCAGTTTGCATCTCTTCCTGCAACAGCACAGGATTTGTTTCTACTGTCTTACAAAAACAAGTGTTTTATTTAAGAGAGCAGGAACATTGGTAAACAGCCTATATGGCTGTTGACCCACCAAGAAAATAGTTTTCAGCTAATCACTAAAACTATTAAAATTTGCTAGGTCCACAAGAAAGGTTGTGGACTTAGAATTGCCATTTATTTATTTATTTTCCCGGCCACTGCCAACTCACATGCTGTAGAATTTGATATTTTGTGAGCATTTCCCGCTGCCAGTTCTTAGAAAATTCAGATTAGCAAGCTATTTGATCAGGGATTTTTATTCTACCATCTGGGCCATACAGCTTTTGGAACCCCCTTTCCCCAAAAAGCGCTCCTGTTTCCCTCCTTTCCAAACACAGTTCTTGTAAAATCAGGGTTCATGGCCCAGACCGAGGAACCACATGTTTCTTTCCGCCAGAATCGACTGTCTTCCTTTCATCCTCACACAGGTATTCAGCAGATCTTCCCATTCCCGAAACTCCAAATTTTTGTTCTTTCCTACCATGATTTTATTTTCTTTTGCCTTTCCGTTCACTCTGACATGACTGCTTCCATGTACATCAATAGGAGTCATGCCCCAGTGCCTTCTCTAAAAATCAATTGGAATGAGGCTATGCCACCTGAAAAGTAAGTTGATAATGCCTTACCACTTCTTGCAGGACTGCTGCTATTGCTGTCCCCCTACCCACATGCTAAAAAGGCCTGCTGCCGCAGTGTCACTCTTCTTTCACTTCTGATTTACTAAAGGAAACTCATTTCCTCTTTCTAAGATTACATGATTCTACACTTGTAATATGTCACTATTCCTCTCCAGAATGGCACCTCGGAAGACATGTTGCTTTTCACTTACTCTCAGCAAAAAAGATTCCATGTCAGAACTACGTGTCAATTCCTGACCAAATACAACAGTTGTTCTGAATAGAATCATCTTTTCAGGGAGACAGGCTGAACATCTCCGATCAGAAAAAGTGAACTTTTCTGGTCAGGATATGGTAGCTTCTTGTAGCCCCTCTTATCAAGCAGTCTCTCCCAAACTGTTATTTAAGGCTTTTTACCTCATGTGCTCTGCATTGTTGCAAGATTCAAAATCTGAACAAAAAGGAAGATCTTGATTTCTTCAACCAATTCTTGGAAACAGGCTTTATGGCCAATTGCACCATTTCTGTATAAATAACTAGGGAAAGAAATTACTCAGCTAGCTGGTAAAACATGATTGAATAATAACTGATTATCAAATATTTTACTTGTAGGTTCTCTTTACATTCCACCAGATGGCTACAGAACTCCCAAAATACTGAAAAACAAATTTGCCAACCTTTCCAAAGTAAATTATGTTCTGAATGTCTTTTCCAAATTGCTACAAGGACAGTTTTTAACTGATTTTAGAGATAAGTCAAAAAAAATTCAGCAGAGGTGTTTAACATTTTGCAGTTGGCAAATATTTTCTGAATAAAATTTGAGACAGGGCAGATTTAAACAATGGTTTCAACATGCCTGAAGCATCATCCATGGGTCATGATTTCAGTTCTGTCTTCAGAAAAATGGAGAAAATCCTATCTACTTTCTATTTTTCACCTACTTTGCACATCCACCACATAGAGCTACACCATGTACATTATCCGTGTTGAAAAAGTTTCCATTTATTTGCTATTCATTTTCTCTTGCATGAAAAGTTTTGCTTTTTCACTCAAAAAATATAAAATCCTACTGCTTCTGAAGACATGCAATTCACTCATCCCTTCTATCAAGTGCTCCTACATTTGAGACCATGAGTTGGAATAGTAAGAAACCATGACACATGCAGAAAGAAGTTTAAATTTAAAGAAGGAGAGCAGGAACAGGGGAAAAAATGTGCATGTTAGATAGATAATGACATATAAAAGGTTCCTGAGGAAAAGAATGGGGTCTTGAGTCAATTTTTCAAAGAAGATGAAAACACACTACTGATTTTCCTTTTGTAGAACTGGACTTAACTTTCATGAAGTAGCATCAAATGAAATTGATAGCTAAATAAAACTTATTGAGATCTTCAATTACAGTTATGCCAAAACCTAATCCTAGGTAGGGAGAGTGACAGTTAGTAAAAGACCTGATCCTTAATCTCCATTTGCTACTTTCGTAATAGCGAAATGTTTGGAGCAATGAGTAGCAATCAATTTAACCTCTTTTCCTTGTATACAGTGCAATGGCCATCTTATTTTTGTTTTAGATGCTACACGGAATTAACTTTTTCCACCTCACATTATAAATATGACAATCTACACCATTCATGCTGTCAGCTATGAAATAGCAAGATACATCTCTTCATTCCATACACAAAGGGAAGTTAAATTTATGAATCCATCAGTAACACTAGTCATTCTTTTATATTGTTTTTCCCTTTCAAATTGTCAAAGACTCTGAATGCCGACTTAAAGCAAACATGCCCCCTTGATAAATCTGGTCTAAACAAAATTATTTTCCCCTTATAATATCAACATTTACATCTAGTAAAAGCAGAAAGATGCAAGGACTTGTTTGCTTTCAAATGGAAAGAGAAGAAATGATTGTACTATTTGATTGACATAAGAAAAGAACTTAAAGATATTGTATTTTTTCCAGATTCTACTGCTACATTTGCCAGACTAGAAATGGTCTGATAAAGTCTGAAGATTATAAAATATATTGCCTGTTGTATTTCAGGTTGCACTGATACAATTCAAAGGCAAGTAGAACTGCATAGCTCCGTGTATTAGCTGTAAAGCTACTATAAGCTACAACTGGTTGCTCTGGAAGCAACAGAACAAATTCTCTGCAATCACCATAGAAATCCTATGGAATGTAGTTTCTCATTGTTTTGCAGTGGTGATTTGGAATATCTATAACATAGCCATAGCCTTCAACACTATAAATGTTGCATCAAAACTGTACACCTTCTAATACACTTTCAAAAAGAGAATTTTTCCCTTCCTTGAAGAATTAAGCTCCCTATGTATTACATATAAATGCAATTATATTTATATATACCATCATATATAAATTAGATTATGTATAACATTCTGTTCTATGCCTGAAGATTAGCAGAGTGGTTTCCATTTCCACATACCCCTTCCTAGTTTCTATTTTAGCCTATCTTTCAATGGCACCCCAATTTTATAAACCACAAATCTCATGATGTAAAATACACTAATATTTGTACAAGAAATAAGAGAGACTATCTATTCTGGCAATATATACTGTGTCCTCTCTTCACAGCTTGAACAAAATTTCACTAATAAGGTTAGCTGTCATGATTTCAAAAACCAAAAGGTTAATAAGTCTCTGGATTGATTTATAAGATGTATCTAATAGAGAAATCAACTTTTGTTTCTATTTGGTTCTTATTTATCACAAACCAACTTTCTTTTTTGACAAACCAGAAGAAAAATTCTTATGTCATCTCTGTTTTGTAATGTCAGAAACAATTGGAAAGTATTTATTTTATTTACATTCATGAAATTACATGCTACCCATGCAAGGACAGATTGGAGTCCTTTTAAAAGCTGCTTTTGTATCATTTAATCTTGAAGCCTACACAGAGGGAAAATTCTCCTGATCACTGGTGCTGTCAGCAAAGAGGTGCACAAACCCTTAGCAGAGAAGACAGTAAGTCCCAAATTTCTCCAGGTTAAATCAGTGGGGTTAGACAATCAAGAAAATATTTCCATTTAAGGAAAAAATCCCATGGCATATCTAATAACTTAAAATGGACAGGATAACTGCGCAACACTGAACAATTCGCATTACAAAAAAACCCACAACATACTATTTCTCTGATTTGTGTCTGGACTTGTTACATTGAAACTGAGTATTTTAAAGAATTATTGGACAGTGAGTGGAATTAGGTATTAACACAGTTAAGACAATTCACTTAGGACATTGTTTATTCATATATTTGACAATGTTGCAATAGTACAAACCACTGAGTACAAATTCTTCCTATACATTCTCCATGTGTCTTACACAACATGTTCTTCAAATACAACAGTGCTGTAGGCTTTGGAAGGTGGTAGGCTGAGGTGGTAGTTTGGTTTTGTTTGGTTTGGATTTTGGGGGTTTTCTTGCTTGTTTGTTTTTTAAATTCAAACTCAAAGATAGTACCAAAAGGTGGGATTCTCTATGTTGAATCACGTATGTTTATTCATGTTGAATTACCTAATGAGTATTGAAAGAGGGCCAGCATAGAGTGCAAAAACTGCTGGATCAGTTTACAAAGTACACTAGCTTGAGAAGTCATAAATTGAAGAACACACCGACTCTTTAACATAAAATCCTATCATCATTTTTAACTATTTGACTGCACAAAGTCAGAGAACCCCTTTCTAAAAGAATCCTGTTATTTCTTTCCTCCTCATGAGCACTTCCAGTTTCCCAATGCTCTTTTGACAGTATAATCAGTCAATTCAATCAGAGAAATTCTACAGTACAATGGTAATTTTCTCTCACTTTTTTTTCTCCCTTTACACTGTCAATTCAAACCACCTGCTGTAAGCATTGATGCAGAACGGCTTAATATTAGCTCGGAAATTAGTACCAGTCCCCAGTTAAATACCTGGCACATTCAGTGTGGGACAGACACTGTTAATGGCACCTAAACCCATCAGGTGCAATCGGTGCATTACTTGAGAAAGTCTCTTTCTAAGCTATTCAGAGAGCACCTTGCTGGTATCACTGCACTAGACTTAAAAATCAACCTTAGAGGACTGATTTGAGGAAGGAGGGGGAGAACAAACACAACCACAGAATCTGTGTCTTAAAAAAGGAATTTCTATGAATATTCTATTGAATACATTAGGTAGCTTCATATGGCAACATTTCATTTGTTCAAATACACCAGCAATGCCTTTAAAAGCACATTTTAAGGTATGAAGCATAGAAAGTGAATTGTGCACTGTTTTCAAATAGTAGAACCAAACACAATTCATGACACTATATAAAATTTCACTTCTTAAATCCTAACACTGGGCTTCAACTATATGTACTAACTTCCATCACTTAAACATATAGAGACTAAACATATAAAAAGACTGCTGAGTCTAATATCTTACAAGTGCATCAGTTCTTCTGGTCTATTTAGCTCAGCAGGTAGATCCATGTGCATGAGTCAGTCAGCAATGATGAAAGGCATTTACTATAGACTCCTCACAGGGTCATCAGTGGACAACCTGTACAAGATTTATGCTTTAAATAATATATGAACTAAACACCTTGAAGTAATTGGCTGTGTGAAGCCTCACACTAGGCCAGATAGCTTGTCTGTACAAAGTAAAATAAGATTAAATAATAAATGAAAAGTGCAGAGGTTTTCTAACCAAACTAATTCTACATGATTTTTTAAGTGCAAGTTGTTCATGAGTTGAGATGCTTTCATGATTTCATGCTGGTGTCATAGGGCCAGTCTCTTTCTTTGTCAACAGTAACTATCTCAGGGGACTGTGCTCTTTCTCATGATGATGTTAGAAACTCAGTGCTCTCCTCCCCTGTGCAAGATAATTGAAGTAGCCTGCATAACCATGTCAGGAGTTCATCAAATGCTCATTCTCCATTTTAGTTTTGTGAAGAATGAACACATCAAAATTTTGACCACACTACATGTAGTAAGCCTCTAGAAAACTGGTATCAAATTAACTCATTCACAAATATCACATACAAACTCTTCACAGATGTGATTATACTGATAAACCAGTCATAGGATTTTCCCACAGTGGTTATAACATAGGGTTACATTCAACCTTTTTTATTTAAAGCTGGCAAGGGTTTCCAAAACATATTCAGCTTCAAACTAACATTCTTACAGCCTTATACAGAGATTCTCCCTCTTAAATATGATGCTGTAGGCTATCTCACTCCCAGTTCAAACTGCATAAATCCCTGTTAAAACTACAGCTTTATTATCCATATAAGTACTAGTGTAAAATATTTAAATTAGTTTGCAAAGCCTCTTTTAATACGATCAAGCAGTTTAAAACCAGTCAGACAGACCAATGAGACCAGCGGGTCACAGGCAGTCCACAGCAGATTTGTTTTCTAATACAAAGCAAATTAATTTCATTCATGCTAGATGCAAAGCTTGTTACAAAAAAATGCAGATACTAGGCATTCCAGAGAGAAGAAAAAGCTTGAAATAAAGGGGAATATATTTAAAGGGTTTATAGGCCAATTCTCAGCTAGTATAAAGTAATAGCTCTAGAAAACTAAACAGACTTCCCTAAATTTACAGAAAACAAAGGTCTTGCCCTTTATCTTTAGAAAAGCTACCTTCACTAAAAGAGGTGCAGGGCGCAATTAATCAAAACATTTCATATTCTGGTTTAAAGATTTGTCATGTCTCTGAAATGTCTGAATATTAACACTTACTCAAGGCTCCTCTGCTTTAAGCGTATAGCAGTGGCTTCTTTTAAGAACACTGAATTAGAGGAGGGCTCAGGCTGTTCTGGTATGGTCATATCTTCCCTCATCACTCATGTTTTCTGTACAAGGCTGATGGACTTATATCTCATGGAAAAACCTATACACTGTAAAGCAGCAGTTCCAAGGGTTTCATTCACAACCTACCTTCGGGGGTCAGCACCTCACATTTGGGAAGTGCTGCTCTGGAGTGAAACAGAAGTAATCTAGAAGCAATTCTACCACATTGATATGAATAACAAAAATATAAGATGGGAAAATAAGGAAAGAAAAAAAACTAATGAATGTTTGAACAGAGAAAATTAAACTTAATAAATAAACAAAATTGCTTAGAGTAAGTGTAACTAAATGTTAAGGCTACCCCTTTAAAATACACAAGCAGCATTTATGCAGCCAACAATCTAAAGTCCTCGTGACCTTGGCAGCCTTACAGGGGTAATCTTCACGTAAGATGAATTATTCTTGAGCAATTGCTCTAATGTATTAGGCACAAGCATACTGCCCTTCAATATTAGGCATGCTTGTCTTTCCACATCCTTATTTCAATACAAACATATTTATTAAGGACAAAGCTGGAGGGGGTGTGTGTTAGAAAGAAAAAGAGGGAGATTACATTCTATGCAAATACGCACCACAATAAAAGAGAAAACAAATATATTATAGTCCATGGAGCTGAAATTACTTGTCAGAATAGACTTTTTGAAAGATTTCAGAGCAGAGGGTGAGCACTGCTCAGAGAAGATTCAAAAGCTTCTGAGAAAAAAACTTCCAGGGAAATCAGTAGGTAAAAAATGAACAAATCATGCTTGTTAGTGACCCAGATGTATCCCACAAATCCACTAACACCCTAGTGACTATGAAGAAACTCTCACATTTGTTAGGAGGACCAGCACTTTGCCATCCATCTTCCTGTACTGGTCTCTTACCTACCAAGAGAGTAAAAATGTGGGCCAGAAATAAGAGTCAAGCATCCTCCATGATCTGAAGAGGGAGCCAAGCGAGTTTGTAAGAAAGACTAGGATTGTGTCTAATAGCAAAAATCTGTGCTCAGAAGTACATACCCTTTCTTAATTGTTTCCCCTGCCACCCCTGCCCCCAGTTCAACTCCCGTCCTTTCCAATTCTCTTGCTTAGACACATTTCTTGCTTAAAGCAGTTTGAAGAGGATCCATGTCCCTACAAAGAGGAACTAGATCAAGATACATCTCTACTGAGACAAGTAGAACTACCTATATACCTGTTTAAATGAAATAACCAGAGGAATTTTCATGTAATACTTTTTTAAGCATTAATTAATTAACAAGTATGTCCCACAGAACTGCCATAAAAACCTGGAAATGTGAAAGGTGACTAGGATTAGAACTGCATTTCTTCAGCTTCATGCAAACTTTAAGAACTTCTAAGTACAGATACTCTTCAGTTCCCACAGACTCCATAGAGCTCTACAATTCCATTGAGGCCTGAAACATACTCTCACCAAAGTAAGGTAAGGGCAAAATCATTTTGCAACTACCTGACAACTATATCCAGTAACAAGCTCTGATCTGACATGTCCTCAGATCCTGCCTACATCCTGTCCCTGTGGGTAGCTTTTGCATGGAGTACCACTGCAGTTATGACTTTATTGAAAACCAGAATCTAGAAGAAAATCACATGTGCTTCTATTTGCACTGCAGCTTATTGGTTAGAACAATCATGAAAAATAGAGATAATAGGTTCAATTTCCTCCCCTGCTCAAGGGATCAAACCCTAAGGGCTCTGACTGTCAACATCACTCCTCTCAGAGGGGGTGGGCACTGTTAATTCCTCCTGCACTCCACATGGCCAGAGAGAACAAGCATATAGATATGCACAGCCCCTGGACCTAGTGATCAAGGCACATGCTTGGAAAGCAGGGAGGGGGACTCTGATTTTGCCCTGGCCAATTATTATATTAGTAGTTGGTATACAACAAGATACACTGAAAAAGCAATCTACAGTATGAACTTGCAACCTCCTACTAAGAGATTTTTTTCTCCCTCCATTTGGATTCTTTTGAATTTTAAAACACCCAAAAATATGAATTGCTAGGCAGGGAAAACCTGCTTCCCCAGTGCCACAGGCTAGACAGCAGTTATCAGGCTATTTGCACAAACCTTTCTCCAAGCCACATGGTAGCACCCCTCTGTTGGGTAAGTCAGGTGAAACCTCACAGGCTTAACCCTTGTTATTGAACCTCTGCATGCTTAACAGCTGCTGAACAGTATTATACTGCCATTAACCTTTTCTCTTCTTAGTGTCAGGGAAGAGTAGAAAGAGCCCAGAGTGGAAGGGGATCTTCATGTGAGCCAAATGCAAGAGAGTGTGCTGTTTGGCCTTCTTTCGCGTTCATCACAAACAACACATATTGATTTCAATTGTTTTGCTGGCTCTTAAATACCCAGGTCCGTAGAAACTGGTTACGTACACCTGATGTCAAAATTTGCCCCTTGGATTTTAAATTGTTGCTGAGTGTTTCCTATATAATAAGAAGAGTTGGTTCACATCACACTGGCAAGTGATGTACAAAAACTATTATCCTTGTGAGAAACAATGACAATACATGGGGGGAAACATCACCATTTCACACATCTTTCCAATAACCACTTTTCTTGAGGTTGGTAAATTTGTCATACTAAAATACATCACACCTATCAAACCAGTGCCAGAGGTTTGCACAAATAAATAGTCATATGTCGTGTCATTAATAAACAACCTAGGAATTCTAGGAGCTGTAGTATGTGTACAAGACACACCATATTTGCTGAAGTACTATGCATGTCATGTTATCCCTCAGTGATTCATAGATCACGTGGAAAAGACACAGGTTTTGCAAATCGCGCTATTGAAAAAAGATAAGTGATGAATTCTATATTTATACTACTAATGGGAAATTTGCAATCATGATACAGCAATGCTAGAAGAAAGGGGTAATATGTGTGATATATTGGCCAGCCTTGACTGTGACTGTTCCTGCAGTGTAAGAATTTCTTTATCCAAGGACAACTACTTTCACCTTCCCATCTGTCCTGTGAATTTTTTAATGTCTGAGACAGGTGGCCTGTTGGAAACCTAAAACCCTGTGGGTACAAAATATGATTAAAATCTGATGTTAGGCTCTAAGATAAAGAAGAGCTCTATGTTTAGTTGAGAATTTGTAACTAACCTGCAAAAATATGTCAAAGGTAATTTGAACTCTACATAACCAAAATCTTTTTAATTCAAGTTCAGCATATGCTATATCAAAACTTTGCTTGCAATCATTTCCCTATAGATCAAATATGTATCTTGATAGGTACACATACTGCTTTCTTTTAGAAAAAACTTTAAAGGAGCATTTTAATTAATGTTTCATTCCTAAATATAGCATTGACAACAATAACATGAAAGATTAATACTTTGAACTTACTATTTAATAACTTACAGAGCACACAATTAATGAATCATTATAAATTCTTAACAATTATTAACACAAATATCTGAAAACTTCTGAAAGCATATCAAGAATTCAAAGGCTGCTGGGTATGTAATCTTACCTCTTTTTGGACAAGGGGATGCTGATTTAAATGGGTCTTTTAGATTTCCAATTATACCCCAGAAAAAAAAAAAAAAGGCAGGAAGCCAAATTGAAATCCATTCAGAGGAAATTCAGAATCTATGCAGAGTTTAAAACTTCGGCATAGAATACTAAATACTGATTTCTGCTGATAATTAAAATTTAAAATGTTAAATGATTTATCCTGTTGTAAATAATTAAGGGAATTTTAAAAAGGCAAGCAAGAAAATGCAGTATGTGACTATATTGTGTATTGTCAATCTGTATTTATCAGAAATGGTACATACTACATATGAACTAGGGTTTTCTGAATGTTTTTCATAGTGATGTGGTATAAAGAGAAATTTTTAAAAAAATGAAGTCCAAAGAATTCCAACGGATTTAAATGTATTCAGTGAAAATCAACTGAAGCTGATTTACATTCTGGTCTAATAGGTTATAAAACACATGAAAAAGGCCCCGTGAGACTAACTTGATAGATGATTTTCCAACAATATCAAAACCAAAGGCATTGAATCTTAAGTATGAAATACCATTCCACTGTACCCTTAGTTAAACCTACACACGTGCAATAGAGTCTATAATGTCCAGATGATTCTCAAGCTTATTATGTTTATTGGTTGTACAGCTGCGTACTTCTCTGACTTTTGTGAGCTGCGTCTGATATACACTGGAGTAAAGATCAAATGCAGCAAACTAATACAGGCATTACCACAAATGTGGGAAAAGGTTTAGGCTCTGATTCAAAGCTAAGACCCATAATTCTATGTGGCTTTTCATCTTATAAACATTTTTGAGAATTAAATTCTCAAGAAGAGCACTCTGGAAATGCATTAAGTTTTTGCAAAGAGGTTTAGGCACTAAGTGCTCTGAAGGTGGTTTGCTTTGTTTAAACAATGGTATAGGTAGTTTCATTGACACCAGCAATGGAAGAGCTGTCTGGAGGAGCTAAGAGGATTGTCCCACCTACTCTCCTACTTGCATGACCTGCAAAATGCATTTTATATTTTCTGAACTGTGATAATCAGGTAGGACTATATGCTCTCCTGAGCTGCACAGAAAATTTTTTTTTGTCCATGATGCTTAATTTCATTACGTTAACTTGAAATTTAATATTTGTACCATTTCCTGCCTTTCCTTACCAAGCAATTTATCTGTAATTTCTTCCATGATGATTTTTGAACTGTAGTTCACTTCCAATGTTGGAACTCAATCCTTGAGCAACATGTGCAAGATCAGGCAATTCCTTTTTAATTACAATGCTCGTATCTTAAACTATTCATCAAACCCCACATGCTCTGTTTCTGCTCTTATATGAACATACAGTACCATATTAACACATTATTATTTCAACCATATTACCACATGGTTGAATTAATATACTTTGGCCCCACATACAGGCAAAGCTTCCACTGGAAGGCCACAATTCTTAAACGGCAAAACTAGCTGATTTTCTCCTTGAAGCTGAAAAGGTTAGAAGGAATGTCTGGCTAAACTAAATCTAAGAGGAAAACAGTCCCAGGAAAATGAGAAAGAACTTCTCTAACCTAAGATCCAGACCATATTTAGAGAACATTAACTAGAGTGCTTTTTACTTTCTGTTGTTTGGTTGGGGGTTTTTTAATAACAAATTTATAATAATAAGACAGTTGGTATCACTATTCTCCAAGATTTAAAATCAAATGTGAAAGTCAATTCCTTGCATGGAAAACACTATTTCCTCCTCCTGAGAAACATGCCATCTTTTCATGTAGAAATTTAGAACAATGGACAAGAGAAGTAAAGAGCAGTAAAGCAGGTGATAAGAGATAATAGGTGATACAGAGAGGATATAGCTGATGGCTAGCAAATAATCATTCTCTGCAACTAAGTTCCAGAACATCCCAATATGAGATCTTATATAAATAATTTTAAACCATCCCCAAACCCTCAAAAATTAGAGAAATGAATGTTTTATGGGGGGAAAATAAACTCAGAATAGGCATAAAATGCCATATACTCAAATCCTTAAGTATATCCAGCAACAAATAGATCAGCCTGAGACTCCTTGAACAGTAAGTCCTTCTAGATTTGCAGTGGCACACAGGATAAGTTCTGGAAAATATAAAGCACTCGCAATTCCCCTCATCTGCAATATACAGCATAATTCGAAACCAGAGCTGCAGGTGTTCAATTCCGCTTGGTATTAGTCTCTGAGCACAGAGTAAGCACTACAAAAGACAAGAAAAATTATAAAGGGATCAAAATTTTGGGGACTTTATACTGCTATTCACATTATTTTACTTTGTTACAGGAAATGTAAGATTGGGAATACATTCTTTATTCAGACACTAAAAGCAAACAAGCTTATTTGAGTCACAGAAACCGTATTATATAACTTTTTTTTTTAAACCACCACACAACTGCAGTTTGTAGGAATCAGAGAATACTTCCTAAAGTTTCAAAGGTCTCTATACCATCCTGCCAAGCTCTGTCCAAGACAGCCCTATTATGTGTTCCCTTCTTTCTCACAAGTTTAATTCACTCAGGATATAAAGAGGATAGAATGAAATCCTTATTCTTCTGCAGCAACACACAAACTATGTAAGAAAAGCACTTCCCCTACCTTAGCTGAAAAAGCATAGTATGTTATAATGTGTACATCGTGCTACATCTGCATAAGAATTGTAACTATTATACTGAGAATATATGAAGCAATTCTCCTTTTTGTCTGCATTACTTTATTAAAAAAAAAAATTAGCATTGTTTGCTATTCACTGAAAGAAAAAAAGGATGCTTATGAAATAATCTGGATATTATTTATTTAAAGTTGACATGTATTGTAACATGTAATTGTCAGATAGAGTACCAATGGACTGGGCTTAGATGCATGCAGTGGTGAATATTAGAGATGTGAGAAAAACACCACTTATCTGCCACTTTCTGTAGGAAGGAAAAACTTTGCACAACATTTATAAAACCAGGAACGCTTCTCAGCTACTGTTGACACATCAAAAATTATGATATGAAGACAAAGGCCTCTGGAGTATGTAACATCAGCCAGTGAAAGCATGTTTTAGCATTACATGAAGCATTTTATGGTCCATTTAAAAAAAAAAATTCTTAATAATTTTAACCATCTGATTCGCACTCTTACTCCTAGAAATAATGAGTTGCCATGAGTGCCAGCAGTTATCCAACTACAGTTTCAGCAGTGCATAGAGTCACATCCTTTACTCCTATGACTATACTTCAGCGACATGCAAAACAGTGAAAAAACACATGAGAACTTGCTTATTTTCCTAGCATACAGCCATTGTGCTACTTGGCTGTTCTTCATTTACCCCAGAGGATGTCAGCATTAAATACCCAGAGATCGCTCGCTTGCTGAGTGGGTTTACAGCAGGTCACTTCTGGAATTTCAGGCTGCATTTGGCCTTAGTCAATAACTTTCTCTATTTCCTTCATCAGCTTCAAAATGCAGCTGCTCCTAACACCCTTTAAGGTGTCTTGCTCTCTCTTTAGCACTTTTGTCTTGTGCTCTGCTCAGCTTCCCTGGTCCTCCTTATTTTCCTGCTCTTGTAAACCAGGAAATTAAAAAGACTACACTATCAGGAAAGAGAAAGGTTTTAATGCCTGCTTAGTGCTTGCCTGTAAGACTGTTCAGGTTTCCTGGATTCATGAATTATATTCTGACTCATTTTTGTAAGCCAAATAAAAATAAGACTGAAATCAAATGGAAGTTGCACCCTGAAGGACAGAGGGCTTCAGTAACTGCCTGCAGAGCAAATGACATTTGTAGGAGAAGCAAAGAGATTAACACCTCAAAAAGAAACACAGTTTGGTTAAGGACAAGGCAGCCAAATTGCAGCAGCAGAGGAAGAAACTCTTCCTGTGAAAGAAACGTTCCGGCAACCATCCATCCATAGGGTGGTCCAAGAGTTCAGAGGATGGTCAGCACTGCTTTAGACAATGTCCACTACTGTTCTTGCTCTGGCAGCACTGTGTGGAGTAAAATATTGCCAAAAACGCAACTGAACACTTTCCAAGCTTCCTTTCTCTTTTGTGCTGCCCAGATCACATACTACCAAAAAAGCATGTACTGTTCTTCTTTGTTGCTGCCTACATGTGTGTAAGTCATTTGCTAACATCTGAACAAAGTATTAGCATATAAAAACTCTTAATTGCTTTCCTCTAATTTAAACACTTGAGCTCTGATAGGCTTCATTTATTTGATTGCTGTCCAATGATACTACAATGAATAAAAACCATGAAAGTATGTTGTTAAAGAAAAATAGAAGCATGAAGAGTTGTGAAGATATTTTCTCCAAGACATTATATGAGCTATGTGTTCAGGTTGGCATTTTGGTTTGTTGGTTTTTAAACTATATTGCAAATGTATTCCCAAAAACTGGCTTAGGGAAAAATAATAGAGGGAGGAAGCCTATAGGGATTGAAGTTTTTGCTATGTAAAAATAAAACACTGTACACACTACTATGTGTGCAAGGGCAGCAAAGCTACAGAAATCCACTGGAAAAAGCCATAGTTTCAGAAAAGATGGTGAAACCTTGTGAAGAATCTGCAAAAGGTCAGCTCTCCAACATGTCACATACAACAGGACTGACAATGATATCAACCTTTTTCTTTACAACCATTCCTTTAAAATATCAGAATGCTTGTTTTCATTATAGTTGAACTTTGTACACCCTAATAACAAAAGAAGTCACCTTTTTTTTTTTGCTTAAAGTGATGTGACCTGTATTCCTCAAATTACTACATTTTGCAAATTTAACTGAGAACAACTTTGTTTTATACAAAGCTTTCTGCAAAAATTTAACATTTCAATTTCACTTCAAATACCTGTACATTGAAGTGGATGAACTATACTAGAGAGATTGTTTCAATTTGCAGAAACGTTGCCTTCGCTTGGCTAACAAAAGACCGGTAATGCCTCCTATGTTACAATATTTTCTTTGTAGTCCACAAAGGAAAAGAAACTAACCTGTTAGAAGTTCAGGTGAAAGGAAAATAGTATGATGATAAAGCCTTCTACATTAAGTCATATTTGTATGCACTAATGGTGGTTATATACACACTATAGTACAGTTAGTAGTCAAATTCTTTGAAAGTAATATATTCAGTTGTTTTGAAGAACCACAAACATTTCCATTTAACAATAACTAATTTCCTCCTCTACTCTTTCACCTTCTCTAGTGAAAGGATAACAACTGCTGTTTACTTTACAAATAATTATTAATTTGTCGCAAAAAATCTTAACCAATTGCTACCACCCAGATTGGAATTTGATTTCACATTTGTATATAAAACAAAATGACTGTGGAAGTTCCACACAAATATCACCCAAGCAAGTTTAACAGAAGCAGATATGTCATTGAAAATGCCTCCCTTTTTCTCCTCCATAGTCCTACACTCCTTCCTTTCTTTCCTGACACAGTGGAAAAACACATCTTTTCCATATAAAAAAATTGTATACATATGAATATGTAAATATTATATAATTTTAAACATATATCATTCAACTCTTTTAGCCTTCCCATAAGCACTGCCTTTGTGTTATTGCACAAACCTCCTTGTCACTCACCTGGGCACTGCATAAACTTTCAAACTCACCTTTGGTTGCAGCTGCACAGAATCTGTTGCTGCTATAAAGTATATCTAAGTCTATTGATAAGCTGTTGAAACAAAACATTGTAGATAACAACAGAGCCAAATACTCATATCCTGAGAAGGCTTAGCATGTAGACACCGGCAGGTACTGCAGTTGGAGGTAGCACAGCACGAATCCAACTAGAAGAGCAGCACCCAATGGGAGAAGAACGATCTGTCATCTCCCATTTCTCCCACCAAGCCTGACCAGTGAAGTGCTCATTTCTGTTGAGCTCCTAGGTTGTTTACTGTGTGATGCATCAAATTCTTAAAGCATGGGATATGTAATGTAAAATTGCCATTTGAGTTTCTCACCCATTTAGACAATCTCCATTTGACTTCCACAAATGCACTCACTGTAACTCTCCACACCAGAATCTCTAATCCCACCACAGTCAGCAGTCTATCTCTATACTTTCCCTTCAACACAGACCATATTCTTTTTCAACAGCTTTCTCTTCCTTTTCACCCTCTCACTTTTTCCAGTACTGCATCATCCTGTCACATTCAGCTTATACATATCCTGCCCATTCTTTCTCTATGAGATTTCTGAGGTCCAAACAGCTAAAAGTCTCATGCAGGTTGTCACCATTTTCTGTCTGTAGTACTATAGCCCCTGTTTTTCTGTCTTTTAAGACATGTCATCTTTTATTATAAGATACGTCATCATTTATTATATGGTTGCTACAAAGGTAGTTTTTTTTTCTTTGACAATGACACTCATCCACTTTGGAGGAGTTAAAATATTTTAATATTAACAATTTGATTTGTAGTGTTTAATCTTTTTCTCCAAAGGACCACGGGCTAATAAAAATAAATCACTCTTTACCTGAAAATGGAGTATCTATAACTTTCAACAAAAAATTAAAAAAATTTGTTCCTTCTATGCTGAGATGAAAACTAGAATATTTTCTGTTTTCTCTAGCAACAAAAGAAAAGGTGGAGGTAAAATACAGATATTTACTCTAGAACAGCACATTGCCTATAGCAAGATGTATCAGATCTAATTTCAGGTCTAAGCATCAATTAACCTTCGTTATATGAACAACACATTCATCACAGAAGTGACTTAGAAAGCCTCACTCTAGAGTAGCCAACCACTTGATAATTAAAATATTTCAGTAAAGGGAAGGTAGCTAAATTAGGCTTTGGGCTTTCCAAATCCAAATAAGCAATCAGTTATTGGATACTGGAGGATGCAGCAATCTTGAGGCACTCTTTGCTTTCTTCTCCCAAATCTAAGAATCTTTTCCTATTACCTACTTTGTCTTTTGACAAAAATAATTTATTTTTAAAAGTTTTTCCCAAGCCAGTGAAAAAAATCTTAAGTAGCTCTGTTTAAATCTACAATTACCACTTCACGCTGCATAGCAGCATGTAATATATTACAGTCCCCAAATGATTTGAGTTATGGTGTATAAAATGTTACTCAATAAAAAAAGGAAAAAGGCAGACAAGCAAATCTTCAGAAGAGGAGATTTAAGCAGAGAGCATGAGCTTCCTAAACTGAGAAAGGCAGCTTATTCCTTAGCTTTTGAGCATAATGGTAAAATCCTCCATCAGGCAAGGTTTGTAGTTTCGTAATTGGAACTTGCACTAAGAGGGCACTGAGGAGCACAGAGGCCTGGAAGCAATATATCTCAAAATTAAATCAGGAGATATATTCAGGACCTTGACCATGAAGGGGCTGACAGGTCAACCTCACAATCAATCCTTTGTTTCTGAGTAGCCAATGCAGTGATGCTAGGATTAGGGGGATATGCTGTCTTTTTTTTTTTTTCCCCAGTAAGATATACTTCTGCAAAAGAGTTTTGCTCAAGCTTGGTAATGAGACCACTTGGCAGGCCAGTGAGCAAAGCATTATAGTTGTCTAGCTTGGAGGAGATAAAACCCTGAGCCAGCTTCTCCTAAACAGACAAAGATAAATACAGACAAAGTATGGTTTCACTTTTCAAATGACAGTAGGAAGTCTTAATAATCTGCCCAATACGATGTTTAAAGGACACTTCAGATTCCAACAGGAATATGGGTGTTGAAGTGGTAATCCTGTACTGTGAATAAGATACAGACATAAAAGCTACATCAAAAATTGAGGTGGCGTTAAGCTCATAGCTAGAGCCACAAAATGAAAAACCTTCATTTTACTTGAATTTAACTAAAAAAAAAAAATCAACATGACTTATATTTTGATGTTTTTCAAAAAACTGATCCAGACAATAAAAGCATAATTTGGATTTGCTGCTTTAACTGACAAATGAATTAGCATGTCCTCAGAACAGAAACGAAATATGGTATCAAACCAACTATTAATTGGAAGTCATTCCCACCAATACCACACTCTCTGATGAACACATCCATTTCAGACCAGTTTGAGATGGTACATGTCAAAAAGCCCAGTATATTTCTTGCATTCTGAATAAAATGCAAGAAATGAAAGCCTACAGAGAAACATTTCAGGTACATACATGGAAGACCTTTACTGTTCTAAAACTGAGCATTTAGTCAAAATATTTGCCTAAGCAGTCTAAAGTTTGTATCTGGATGGCAGCAGGTCAGGCCTTCTGACATGACAATG
Organism: Campylorhamphus procurvoides; assembly: GCA_013396655.1. NCBI lineage: Eukaryota > Metazoa > Chordata > Aves > Passeriformes > Dendrocolaptidae > Campylorhamphus > Campylorhamphus procurvoides. The sequence goes on along the minus strand of WBMV01008995.1, from coordinate 147,135 downwards.
AAAATCCTTGCAGATGAGAACATCAATTACCAGGACAACAAAGTCCAAAGAAAGCTGCTTCAGTCATGCAACTTCTTTACGATAATATAACACAGTCCTTATCTGGCAATTACATTTCGGTGATAGGGTTATGTTTTAACAGTTACAAAGCAGAAATTTAAAAAAAAAACATATGATTTCATTCTTCGCAACAGAGAATCATAGAATTTGCAAACATTTCCGTTATTTCTCCTTCAGAGCATGAACAGGTCTTCATTGCTTTCACACACTAAAATAAAAGTCCATCTGCACAAAATGGATACCATCTCTTATTTACATTTTATTCTAACAAACAAATCAAGATACTGGAATTTATATTTGCATATATTTGTAGGTTTCTTGCATTTTGTCTCTTGGAGATTCACTGAAGATTTGCCACATTCTATTTTCCTAAGGACTGGATTCAAGAAGTTAAATGCAGATAAACTTTAGTTAAACACTTCGGAAGAAACCAGGAAGGAGTAATGAGGAAATCAAAAAGATTTAGTCTGGCTGATTAATGCTTTTAATTTCTATTTTATATTTTAGTTTCATGCTTTTAAAAGGTGCAAGAGGAATCCAGTTGAAGACTCATTCATCCATTTCAAAACCAAGACAGTTATAGCCATCTGTTGCAACCTCCAGAACCTACAGGTTTTCAGGTTCTGCCAAGCAGTTTGAACACCATATCCGTGACTTGTGCCTGAGCTAAAGAATTTGGGGTTTAGACTGATAATAAATCTTGAAACACCAACAACACGTAGGGGCTTGATTTTTTAAAAATACTTTCAACTTGGTCTACTCACATTCATGTCCAAAACTATTTCTTTTCCCCTTCCACCTTTCTACTGTAGACCTGTTATAGAATCTATCTGTTCTCAAGTTAACATATTAGGAAAATCTAAATTAAGCTTTCTCACCACTGTGGTTGGACTTGAACTTCTGAAATGTTCTGAATGAACATTTAGTCCCTGCCGAAATAATTCCAACCAATTCATATTCAATGACATAAAAAGAATTCTGCAATCCTCACGTGTTCTGTTCATATAGCTTATGAAGCTTGCAAAAATTCCTGTGTACTTTACAGTGTTTATAAGGCAGTCAAGGATACCATTCTTGATTTCATAAGGCACTTCATTAGAAGTAACCAGATGACAAGTTTACAAACTCAAGAATTGTCTACTGAGGTTGAAACAGTCAACTTTGAATAATATGAAAAGTTGTTTAAAAGCACACCTAAAAGTAATTTTTAAAATATACTTTGGCAACATTCTCTCATTTGACAGCAGTAATTGTATGCCTAGATGTCATCCTAGAAAGCTGCTCTCTCCAAGATATAGTAGTAAAAAATTAAAAATAACTATGGGAGTACAAAAACTGCATGGATGGTTGGCCTCAGATTGTTGTGGTTAATAAGTTGTACCATATCTTGGAGATTGATCACAGCTGGATCACAGGGGTCTGTCACAGGAACTGCCTGTTTAAAATCTCCATCAGTGGCCCGGTGGGAAGGGTTGGAGTGCTTTCTTGTCAGCTGTGGAGATGACAGGAAACTGAGGGGGACCAGTTGACATGCTTGCAGGTATCACTGTTCCCAAAAGAGACCCAGATGGGCTCGGGAGGAGCTTTGGGAATAGGCACATGGACAAAACCTGGGGACTTGGGGTCTTGTTGGGCAGTGAGCTGAACATGAGCTCACAGTATGACCCTGCACAACACCATCTGGGCAATATTGACAGGAGCACACCCAGGGCATCTAGAGGAGAGATTATCCACCCATGCTCAGCCCTGAGAGACAATATCTAAATGCTGTGTCCAGTTTTGAGTCCACCAATTCAGAAAAGATCTTGGTTAGCTCACAGAGGTCTGCAAAGGGGTATCCAAGATAGTCAGGCACCAGAGCAGTTGCCCTGCTAACAGAGGCTACAGGAGTAGGCTAGTTCAGCTTGCAAAAGAGGCGGATTTGGGCTGGGTATTTAAAAACAGCCTGCCAGCACCTCTAGGGAGGACATAGAGAGTATGGAGTCAGGCACTCCACAGGCATAATTGCAAATGAATGAGTGTCAGAGTGAATATAAAAAATAACTTTTTCACTTTTGCTAAGACAGTCAAGTAGTGCCAAATGTTGTACAAGGTGGTCGTGGCATCTCCATTCTCAGAGGTTTTCAAGACCTGACTTGAAACATGCCTGTACAGCCTTGCAGCTGACCCTGCTTGAGCAGGTTGGTCTAGAGACTTCCTGTGGTGTTTTCCAGCAAGAGTTGTTCTATGATAATGTGATCCAATATCTTTTACTAAAAAAAGTACACTGCACTAAACTTTCCCACTCAAGTACAGAGTAACAGATTAATTTAGAAATAAGGTATATAGATGTCTAGATTCCAAAACCCAAAGCCTCCTGCGTATCCCATAGATAATGGGATTCTTAAACTGATTTTTGTTTGAACTACTGCACACACCTTCAAAAAACATCAAACCTTTTCTTTTGAACAGCTAAATACCTGAAGTTGCTTCAAAAATTTTTATTGAAATATTAATCTTAGTTCAAATTCATGTAACAAACTTGCACTACTGCTTGTGCTAGTTACTACCCAAATAGTTACTGGCCAAATCTTTTTAATGTGAACAGACAGGGATATACTTTCTTGTCATTGTATAACAGGCACTCCAGTTTCAAAGACAGAAGTATTTCTGCTACATGCCAATATTATAAATATATCAAGTTACTCTTTATAATAGCTCAAATCGAATAAACTTTCTGTCAATGGACACACAGACACACACATATGTCTACATAATTCCAGTTCCTTATTTTCTTTTCTCGGTTGCCATGCTGAGCAATAAAATTCTGTGAAACTGTACAGCCGTAAGGGTTTCTTAAAAAGCAAAAAACCCTAAGAGTTTGACTTTTATAGTGAATTTTGATTTTATAGGTTTGAGGGTTTTCAGACATATGTTACATATTTATTTTCTTAGGGCACATCCATAATTTGTTACTTTCTATCATTTGAAGCTTAGCTCACTTAAAAAAATACAAACACAAAATTTCTCCACAGCCACTGTTAGGTTGATTAACTCTGTATTAAAAAAATTCTGGGCTAATTAAACTCTAACTCAATTCAGCCCATGACAGAAGGTTATTACCTCATAAACAGGATGTACTTTAAAATTATTAATAATACACTAACATTGCCTTTTCAAAACCTTTGATTAACAAACAAGTGAAAATTAGCATGTGAAATTCTGTTTGTACAGACTGTAGATCAGTTTATGTAAATTTCTAAATCTCCATTTTTCCCAATGAAGAGGAAGCAGCCAGCAACAGCTGTACAAGGGAGAAGACAGTACAGATACGGGGCCCAACTCTCAGCAACCTCTTCTGGTAAGGATGTTTGCACCTACTGAATTCTACTGTATTTTCACACACAGATGGAACAAGACTGGAAAAGGGGTTTTAAGTTCTTTTAACTTTTTTAAGATTATACCAGGAATGACTAAAATATTTTAAATTGCACAAGTTACATAATTCACATATGCATACCAATTGTCTTTTTTATTTCTTTCACATCAATATTGAGATAATTGAGCCTAAACTACTGTACATCATCTACTTACATGAACATGTGTTCTAAAACTCTGTTATTAGTGTTTCCGTCATGGAATGTACCTTTTCAAAAAACAAATGTCCTACTTTTACTGGAGTTTTACTACATAAATAGGTTATACAATGCAAAATTGGAAGCTCCCCAAACTTATGAAGAGCCTACAGCTTTTCTTGCTGAAAAAAATGCAGCAGTAAACATTTTTCTTCTGTTTCTACCCTGTGATAGTAGAGAATCTGTGCTGCTGCCTTAATTTATAGTCTTTGCCACAACGGAAAAAGGGGCACAAATATAAATTCTTACCCTAATGCTGAGTATCCAGATGGAGATCAGTGATGAGAGGTGTCCCTCAGTATTAGGACCAGTACTGTTTAATATCTTCCTCAGTTGCACAGACAGTGGGACCAAGTGCACCCTCAGCAAGTTTGCAGCCAACAGAGAACTGAGCTGTGCAGTTGACACACCTGAAGGATGGGATGCCATCCAGAGGGACCTGGGTAAGCTCAAGATTGGGTCCATGTGAACCTCACGAGGCTAACAAGGCCAAGTGCAAGGTTCTGCACCTGGGTCAGGGCAACCCTGTAGTATCAATACAGGCTGGGGGGATGAATGGATTGAGCACAGCTGTGCTGAGAAAGACTTGGAGGTGCTGCTGGATGAGAGGTTGGGCATGACCTGGCAACATGCACTTGCAGCCCAGAAAGCCAAAGAAGTCCTGGGCTGCAGCAAAAGAAGCATAACCAGCAGGTCGAGGGAGGTGATTCTGCCCCTTTACTCTGCTTTCACAAGACTCCACCTGGGGCACTGTATCCAGCTGTGGGGTTCTAAGCACAGGAAAGACATTGACGNTGCACCTGGGTCAGGGCAACCCTGTAGTATCAATACAGGCTGGGGGGATGAATGGATTGAGCACAGCTGTGCTGAGAAAGACTTGGAGGTGCTGCTGGATGAGAGGTTGGGCATGACCTGGCAACATGCACTTGCAGCCCAGAAAGCCAAAGAAGTCCTGGGCTGCAGCAAAAGAAGCATAACCAGCAGGTCGAGGGAGGTGATTCTGCCCCTTTACTCTGCTTTCACAAGACTCCACCTGGGGCACTGTATCCAGCTGTGGGGTTCTAAGCACAGGAAAGACATTGACGTGTTAGATTGAGTCCAGAGGAGGGCCACAAAGATGTTTGTGGGGATGGAACACCTCTCCCACGAAGAAAGGCTGAAAGAATTGGGGTTGCCTGGAGATGAGAAGGCTCGAGGCTGAGCCTTTCAATACTTAAAGGGGGACTATAAGAAAGATGATGACAGACTGATTAGACATCTAATGGCATCTAATTCCTGAACATCCAGTTAAAAGTGTGAATTATGTAAAGACATTTCCAGAAGCATCAGAAAAAATATTCCATGTTATTTATGAAACTGTGCTTTTGATGTAGAGAAAGCAATACATACACTTCTTACTTCAGTCTCAGAATTTCATGGGAACACTTCTCAGATATGGGAATTCAGGGAATTCTGTATGGGAACAATTGGGAATTCAGTATGTTCCCTCTGCAGCATGTAAAGGAAGATGTTTCCCTCCTCTGTGTTCAGATCACATGTAATAAGAACTACAAGTGTGCAAGAACAAACAAAATAGTCTATCCTTGCAAAGAGTCATTGATAATTGAATTTAGGACAAGTACGACTTATTATGCTACCTTCTTTGGTCTCTTACATAATTACTCATTGAGTTTCAGCTGATAGCTTCTGAACTTCTCTATCGAAGACAGTGACTGCTGATTAATGTGTATCCTACAGAAAGTTACCTAATCTAAACCTGAAGAAATCTACAGATGTCAAGCTCATCACTTTCTCGGAGGAATTCGCTAAGAGTGTCACGTTTCTCTGTTAAACACATCAGGTTCCATCTACCACCCAGGAGCTTCTGTTATCACTGTCTGTTCTTTTATAGCAACTGCAAAACCTCAGATTTTTGCCTCAGGAACGTAGTTTTGCAGTATGAATCAAATAATCTTTCAGTGTTCTTTGAATAAGATATGTCATATATGTAAATTTTCCCTGAAGTCAGAATATTTTGTCAACCTCCATCATTTGGAAAAGCTGAAAGGACCTTTTTAGAGGAGTCTTAATGCCATGAAAAGACAGGCCCAATCAACACACTCATTTTTTGTGCACGAATCTTTTGAATTTAGATGCTCACAATCTTTCATTCTCCAGTCCTCTATAAATATTGTTCCTGAGTAGCTTCCAGGATTATTCTTGCATGGGCAGATCCAAGAAGTACCTAAGATACAATCAAGATCACAGATGAATTCTGTCAGGATCAAAGCAAGGAGAGTCTTTCCTCATATTTCACATGATCTCACGTGCCACAGCATAAAATATGATTTGTATCTCCTACAGTAGATGCGGCTATACGCTTTTGCATATCAGCTTAGTGAGCTCTTAAACAGGCAAAATTGTGTTAAACTCATGAAGTCCACTAAAATACTAAGAGAATGATGCAGCTCCAGCCCTCTAGGACTGCAGACCTATTCCTCCATACCAGATTTCTAGCAATCAGTAGTACTGTGGGGAAATAAAAACTGAGCAGGTCTCAAATTCTGGCCAGGAAAATTTCCCAAACAGGCTCTGTCCACATAGCATCCGTCAGTCAGCCAGACAATAAACTCCTTTTCTCACAGGCAATGAGTAGCACTGCTAGCAAATAGATACATTTTTTTCCCCTCTCATCTACTTTTAAATGACTACTGGTGAACAGGGAATAGAAGTGCTCTGTTACGTTACATGCATTCACTACTCAGCCTGGCTTAACACACAATAAGTTTCAAGAGAAATTTGTGCGGGTGGAGATATTTTTGCTCTCCAGCATCAGTATTAACAGCAAACTGAAGAGACTCAACACACCACTTGAAGAGCAAAACTCTTGATCTCCAAACTGCTGCTGTTTAAAGCATTAAATTTATTCTACTAATCTTCCGGAAATTTATTTTCTGAATATTCAGACAGTTTATACTGAAAGAGCAAATACCTGGGAGTTGTGTGTTCATACCAGGATGCTTGTTTAATAACTGTTACTGCAGGAACATGTTTTGACATTAAACCAGTATGATTTGTGCCAGAAAAGAAACTGTGATAAAATACAACATAAAAATTTTATCTTGAAGCTTTAATTTTGTGTATTTATCAAAGCTGTATTTATGTAAAGCAATACTATAGAATAATTTGTCCACAGTTCTTTGGAAAGGATAAATATTTCATTCATATACACAGAAAAATTTCCAATCAATATCAAGATATTGCTGAATTTCAGCACTTTACTTTTAATTGCTTTAGTTAATGATCTCTGCAATCTAGAGATTACTGAGAATGCATCAGGATATACAGACTGTATTGGAGAACCTCTTCTCTCCTAAAAAGCACAAATTTGACTTCTTTGCACAAAGAAAACTTTGGTGATTTATATGTTTTTGCATAAATCAGGATTAAAAGAAAATTGTTTCTAATAATTAGATCAGAGCCAATGAACTTAAAACTCTTCACATGTCTCTGGTGAGAAAAACAGAACCACAAATAAACAAAAAAGATGTAAAATAAGATCCACATTAATATTTTATTACATATAACTAATAAAGAAACCCAACAGTCTGGAAGTAAGCAGAAAACTATATATGCACTTTGTATTCATATGAAGTTCTGTCCTGCAATTTACAGAATTTCACTTGCTTCAGATACATCAAGCATTTTATTTTTCTAAATAAACAAATAAATATTAGGAGGAGCTGTACAGGAGGTGCACACTTTAAATCAACTTATGAAGCTTTTGGAGAAACACAATCCTAGTGTAATCAAAATGGTATTTTGATAACATAACAAAATCAATAATAGAAGACATGTTCTTTTTGTTCAAAGGTGTTGTGTTTTGAAAATATTGCCATGTAGTATTTACGGTAACAGCTGTACAGTTAAACTTTAGGCACAAACTGAACTGCAGAGGATCTGCTGCATAAATAAAATTCCCATGGCAACTAAATGTGCTACCAGATAACAGAGAAAAAAGGATTTATGTGTTTGCTGAGCTGTCTTGCCCTAGAGGAATTCTCCAGGCAAATGCAGGCCACCTGCCACATGTTATATTAAGCTCGGCCTTCTGGACTTATTTCCAAATCTACAGCAAAAGGTTCACCAAGTTTCATTTAAAAGTTTTCCTGTCATGTTCCCAACCGCTCCAAAATACATAGTTCACTCTTTACTTCCTATATTGCAACAGAGATGTTCAATAATAAATAAGAGTATTTTTGATTGTAAGCTTTAGTCTAAATCCTCCACACAAACTGGATAAGCAACCTGGATCTTCAAATTCATGTTTTGTTTATGTTCAATTGTACTGAGGCAAACTATTAAAATGTATGTAGTTTTTAAATTCTATCAAAAAATATTTCTTTTTTATATTTTAAGGAAAAAATATTTGGCTCAGATTATTTACATTGTATCTTTCTATACAACAATTAGATTATCAGTCCAAAAGAATTGCCTTCATATGCAGAAAAAAACCCCAACCATTTTCACTACATTGCTAATAGAGAAGCAATGCTTGGGAATGCTTTAAGTTGAAATATTACACTTAGAAGGACTGAAACCCACTAAAATGGTATGAAAAATACAATCAGCTGGCAAGCAACAGGCAAACTTACTGCAAATAACACCCCCAAGTTATTGAAGGGCCAGCGTATGTGTGAAAGCCCAGAATGTTTACAGTATTTTCCGTGTCAATTTTGCTTCTTGGAGATCGACTAAAAAAACTTTAAGAAACTGTATTTTACAATCAGGACTACCCCTGGGCATAAGCCCTAGAAAGGAAACTTCTTTGCTCAACTCTTCTCTCTGGGAAAGCCCTGCAACCCTGTGAAGAGGCAGCATTGTTTGCCTCATAACAACACAAGCCACTGTTGGGAACGCACACTATACATGCTTTTCAGGTAGTTGGCAAATCTAATCCAATCATTAAGTTCATAGTTAGCAACAGGCAGTATTATGAAATGGGGCACCTACACTTGTGAAACACCTTTGTGTTCTGCTTCCAAAGCCTCCACGCAAGAGATACATGGACAAGCCATTAACACTGGCTTCTTGCTGTCTTACTACTTGGGCTCACTTCTTCAGAGTTGTTCATTTACAGCTCTACCTTAGCCTGACCATCTTCCTTCAGCTCCAAGTAAACCATAAGCTTGAACCAAAGTCCAGAGAAGTTAAATCAAGCCTTGTGCTAACACAAAGACATTTTGGTAATAGGATAGAATACATTTCCATTGCCTTTTATTCTCCTTGATCTTGTTCAAGCAGGTAATCAGTAAATTAAATGCTTTAACAGAGAAAAAAATATATTCATTTTCCTGAACTTATGTTGCAGTGGTCACCACAAGTTAATGTCTTGTCAGGATAGTCATAATGTATTTGCATTAAAGTGCAGAACGGCTTGTGCAAGAACACTTTATGGAACGCTTGCACATCACTGCAAAATAACATCTGTTTTATATAAAACCACTAAAAAGCAGTATACAACAGAAATTAATTGAGGGTCAGTATGACATTACCGGATAGGAATTTGCATTTTAATTACTAATAGAGGTTTATATGCCTTAATGATTTTTTTATTTTTAAAAGGGATAAAAATAGAAGACTAACATTAAATATTACTCTGACTTGAGTTTTGTTAGAAGTAAAATACTCCACCAATAGATATGACAAATGTACTTTATATTTCAATGTGTCAAACCATTTCAATACCCAGAAACTATGTTGAAGCTGGCAGGCAAGCAGACTATATTAAATTTTTTTCTGGAATCGACTTCAATTCTGTACTGAATTATTGGAATTTTAGTGCCCCTAAAAAAGGCTGTCAAAAATAATATTCAACAAGAGTTTTCAAATCTAATGCTCTATTACACATGCTTCACATGAAATAATATAGTTTCAATATAAGCAAACCAGTCAAGAAAACATTCCATTTGTATTTGTAATTTTAGATACAGTTTTATATTGATTTGTCAAAGCCTTTTTAAATGTACTTTCTTAAAAAAAAAGTCAGGCGCTACATTTGGTGATTCAATGGCTTTGCTGCAGATTTGCTACAGTTGGAAACTGTTTTTAAACAAAGAAAAATTTTACCATCATAGGACTGTAAACATGTTAATAGCTATTTCAAAACTCTGATTTTTCAAGACACCTATAGACTTGCAGAACACAAAATTCTCTTCAGAATTTTCTAGTGCCAGAAAACCAGTTGTATTTACAACTTAACTTCTTTTCCTTCCATTTAGATCAGTGCTCTTTCTGCACAATGAAATTCAACAGCAGTACTTATTTTCTTCTTTATCCGCCCCCCCATTTTCCCAGTAATCAACATTTTACTATCTTGCTTTTAAGACATCTTCAGCTCTAGGGTTTTACTATCCATACAAATAATTTTAAAAAATTAAGAATTAAGCTTCCCATTTACCTGCTCACTAATAATTCCAACCACTCGTTTCTGTTAAATCCCTACTGTTACAAAGTGCTGTAAGTAAAGTGGTGGCACTAAGTATAGCAGTATCTTTTCTCCTGTATCCACTGCTGTGTTAGATGTACAGAAGTCACAAGATCTTGTCGTGCTTCTCTTAAATAAGGGAGTTCAATCACATATCACAGCTCAGGAGGAGGCACGGTTAAATCCACAGTAGCCTGGTAAGCAACACAGAAAGCCCATCAGCAGCTTTACTCTATGACAGACCCAGAGGCAACTTGAGAGCTGTCAGCGCAACTGCCTGTGAAGCTCACAAGGGAAGCAGTAGCCAATTATGCCCCATGACCTGCTACTGGAAAACACAGTGAGAAAGATAACAAATCAAGGGCTTGAAAAAACTTAAAAGTTTTCAGAGAAACGATGTAGTTTATGTCCTACCAAACATGCATCTTACTTCAAGCCTCTAAGAAGAGGGTGGCATTCAGTGACCATGTTCTGCCTGACCCTTATAACTCCCATTAACAAATCCCAAAAAGGTGACCACACTTTCAACATTCCCTGCCCGGATAAAAATATACACGCTATTCACCTGGAAGCTAAGGTTGAGTTATAGCTGCAGAGGATTAACACTTGAATCTCTGTTTTGGTTTCTTGGCTCTCATAATAGCCTGAATGATCAGCATCAAAGCCAGACTAGACTCCATTAGAAAGGAATCAAGCCTCCTTGGAAACTTTCTTTCCATCCAGCCCTTGACAAGTGGGTCTGAGTAGCTACAAAAATTAATTGGGAAAAATACTTATTTTGCCCACAGCAGTAAATAAAACAAAATAGAAAGAGCTTATCTTGATCCTCATTAACTGACCTACCTCCTTCCTCTGGCCAGCACTGTTTCCCTAACTTCATTGTTACATGGGTACTTCTGATCCATGCATCTAAAACATAGCTCAGTGAACTACGCTGATGTCATACATATAACACCAACATCAACACTGCCCTGCAAACTGAGCTCAGAAACATTTCTAATTAATCTGTGTCTGGCAAGAGTCATTCAGGGATCGAATCTCACCTACAGAAGCTAATAAAAATTTCAGCCTCCGGCTTCAATGAGGATAGGATCAAGCCTGTATATGTCTAGGTTAAAATAATCGTGTTGAGAGGTGTAGCACAGAGTTTACACCTGTGCTTTACTAAAAAACATACTTACAGTCTATTTGAGGGCTTAAGCAGGATTTTAAAGATATGCAGGCCTTTGGAAAGCCATCAGTATGCAGGTTGAATTTCATTCTCACTTTTTCACCAACGTAAGAATACTTGATTTGCAGATAACATGTAAAGTGGTTTTAGTTATAAACCATAAGCAAGGGCAAAGTACCTGAACATACCAACTGTGGGTTATTTAAATAAACACTAACAAAGGGCAAATAGATTAAAATGCTTCAAGTAACGAAAGATGTAGATTAAATAGTTGTCTCACACACACAAAAATCTAACCCCACATCAACCCTCAAAAAGAACAGAGGTAACTGACATGCTGGTTTAGACTTTCATAATTTCAACACATGAGTGAATGAAATGTGTTAGAAGTTATTGAATGCAGACATAGCATTTGAAGATGATGATCAGGGTAATTTTTCAGTTCTGTGACCGCGCTGGAGTCTGGTGTGGCAGGAGCTACATCGAGGAGCAGTGGTCCAAAACACTTTGTTCTACAGGAAGGAATTGTGGCCTTTTAAAATGACTGGATCTCTAAAGGTCATGGTGTCAAACATCAAACAAAACAAAATTAAATCCCTGATTTTAAATATTTTTCCTGTTTATCCATAATCATGTAGCTGATTTTCTCTACTCAATGCATTATTAAGCCAATTAGAAAATAGGTTAAATTTACTAAATTAGCCACTTAACTGTTTTGGTGGACCAAGTGCACTGAAAGATAAAATTTCCTAAGTTGTGAACCGAAGTAAGCAGTCAAAAAAAACCCCAAAAAACCAAAACCCAAACAAACAAACAAACCATAAAAGCACATCAATGTGAAATACAGAAAATACCAGATACATTTCCCTTCTAGTATTTGTATTTGCTTGAAGTTAAGGTGGCTAAACTGTGAACACAAATGGCCAGCACCATTTTTTCTAGAAACCAATTAAGCATATCTCTGTTAATGGTCACATCCTTGGGCATTTCCTGTGGATCCACTCAGTACACAGAGCTTTTCCTCTTTACCTAAATAGCTTGGTGAAATAAGAATTGCTGACTGAGCCAGTGATACTGCATTAGCCAGTAACACGCTGCCAGCCTGGCCTTCTATAGGGTTTGCTGCCAGGGAATTTGAGAACGTATCAGTCATCTAAGAAGCAGAATGAGTGCTACAAATCTCTGTTGACAAGAAGCAAGGCTTGTGTGGATAAGGTGAAGAAAAGGGTGTGGAATGATTTGAATGGTTCCTGGCACAAACAAACTGCAAAAAAACTCTGAAATATGCTTTGGGAAGGTTCTTACCCCAATCAAGAATTTCTACACAAAAGAACAATATGACCCTTTAATAAAATATTTTTAAAGGTTTGAATGAATATAAATTAGATTAGGTAATCAATACTTATTACTATGTTATATTTTTATCAAATTATATCCAAAAGCAACCTCTCTCATCCACTTTGTAATTTCCAGAGTGGGTTGTGATTGACATTCCTCTAAACAAAGGATGCCTAATATACGGCTACATTATTGGCATTTTGTCAATGGTAGCAAGTTACAACTTGTCTAATAACTAAAAGCTAATGATAATTAGCTCTTGCCAAGTCTGGTAATGGTACTCAGTTACTATTGAGGACTCAGACTGTAAAAGTAGTTTTGCAGTATTATAGCAGTTTTAGAAAAGAACTAAAAGATTGTTTGCATAATTGTTCAAGTCAAAATGAAATTAAATATATCGCTCTCTTTTGAACTCCTTGATGACTCGCACTTGAAATTAGCATAACTGTAACATAGCTGGGAGTCAAAAGAGTCACTTCTTACTTATAGGGCTTAGAGGAGACAATCTTTCAACTTTATGTAAGTCTTTCAGTTATTCAAAAAACTATTTTTTCTCAAAATAAATTTATAGTCAGATCTATGTTTTGGCAACACATTCAGTTTTTATGTATTGTGTGAAGTGAGCTCACCCTGTATTCACTGATAGAAACCTGAAACCTAATATTGTTTAGTGTTCTGAATTTCGTGATGAAAGTTGCCTCACTATATACATCGGACAGCACTGATAAAGAGTCACACAGTACAGGCCACATTAGTGACATTTAACAACAGCATCATAGCAAAATGTTTTAAATTTTGCTAAGTATTACTTTTGAAACTAATCTCAAATGAATATACACATTTAAGTACTAGGAAATGAACAGTAGCAGGAGAACTTTACCTGGCTAGATCCGCTTGCAATGCTTACAGAGGTGGTTTCTGTTGTTTGCTTGTTTGTTTCTTCCCCAGGGAAAAGAATTTTGACTACAAAACATACCTCCACTGTTTTGCATAGTCAAATATAGACATTGTGACTATAAATCTACTTGGAATTAAAAGAAACAGGTTTCACACAATATATTCCCTTATTAATATTCTGTATTTTACAAACACACAAAATTAATTGCAATTTAAAAAGTAGAACATATACTGATTTCAAGTTTACCTTTCCAAGCTTCCAGTTTAATGAAAAATTTGTGAGTGCATTCAGACCAAAAGCAGTCAACACCCAAACCAGTGCGTCCTGCCCGGAAATGGAAGGGACTACTAAGGAAACCAAACCAGACCAAACCAGACCAAACCAAACCAAAACCAAACCAAACCACAAAAACAACAAAAAATATAAAATAAAAAACCAAACCAAAGCAAAAGCAAAAACAATGTAACACTTTGCTTCCATACATCACTACATCACAGAAAATGTTTTTGGCTGGTAGAGGCCTCAAAAATAGAGAAAAGAAAATGTGGATAAAAAAAGGACTTTTGCAATGTAGTGCATTCTTTTCTCCATCCATTTGCTGAATATATAACTCAACATAAGTGACAGAGCAAACGCAGCCTGTAAAAGGTGAAGCAAGTATCTTTGAACACTAGGTGGAAGATACTCCATCATGGTAAAATTGAAAGATTGAAAGTATGCACACTAAAACATAGCTGGGCAGATGAGAAACTTCTAAGTCTCATGAGAGCACACAGACCACTCACTGCACTAGGATTTAAGATACGTTTGGATGCCACCTGGAAGCATTTTGCTTTGGGGACATTCTAGAACCAAAATGAATTTTCTTCCAAAAGCAGGCACAAAGTTAAAGGTATCCTTCGGCAAAACTGCCTACAGGATGGCACAAGAGTTGCTGTCAGAGAACCAAAAGATAGGCTGTTTAGCAAAGAATCTAAGTATTGTGATGTTTAAGACCTGTTCACCTTCAAGGCAAATGGCTGGCTTGAGAACATGGAGCCGTCTGATAGGCAGGGTACGTCCTGCAGATGTCAATCCCCACCAATGCTCTGACGAGCTCGGAGAAGGAATACCTGACTGCAGGCTCACAAAAAGACTTCTTCTGATCACAGTCCAGCTGTGAAACTTTACTTTTGAACATTATAACACAGCATAATGTAAATGTAAGTCAATGGAAAAAAGGTATTTTTCTACACTGAGGTTTCCTTTTCCCAATGAGCAAAGAACAGGTGCTTTTTGCTATTCATTCTAGACATCCCTTGTTGGAACTATCTAGTTTTGGTTCAAAAGTCATTGCCCTAATTCTTGGTACAATAGCTGACAAAAACACTAAATATTGTTTAAATACAATTTTTCTTTCAGATTTTTAATATCACATTACTTTGCTACATGATTACTGTTACATGAAAGCCATGAATACCCTTCATTTACAAAGAAAATAAAAATCACAAATCTTTCTCATACTTTTTTCCTGATATTATGTCATTACTGTGAGAAAAGCTTCCCTTTGCCCAGTCCCATTTTGTCCCTGGCTGACTTTGAAGTTTCTTCTGAAGGCAAAGAACTTCTGTGTAAAATACCCACCATACAAATAACATCTTCTCCAATACAGTTGAATGTCTAAGTTTGTGTGGTGAAAACTCTGGTATTTGTGAAGATTCAGAATTTTAATCATAATTTCTTTGACATGCAGAAATAAACAGTGTGTGTGAAGTGGCATCCTTTAGAAAACAGAATCCCAAATCAAAAAGATACAAGTCAAGAAAAGGCTCTGTTTCCTGCTAAATTAATTACAATGGAAGCCATCAGAATTTAGCAGCACTGAAAGGTTTATTTTCATGCCTGCCTTCACTCTGGCAATTCTCCCCAAAGAGCTAATGCTGCAGGTGGTTTGAATCCCTTCTCCCCCACACCAAAGACCAAAAGAAACCCCACAACAACAAAACACCCTACAGGAAAGTCCTGGTTCCTATGCCCAACTACATGGTATTATTGCTACCTTAACAGAAATGTCTCACTTCTGCCACTCTGCCCCAGCACTTTGAACTCTATTACATCAATGTTCCTCCTGAAGTGCAAGCTGCAGATGTTATTGTTTCTATCACCATGCAAACACAACTCTGGGGTAAGGATACTGAAGCATGACTGACTAGGATAGCTGACCATGGGTCTGAAGGGCAGGGATCAGAAGAGAAAGGATTGAAATAGTTGAGATAGTTAAAAAAATTAACTCATGCAATTCTTGGAAGGCCTAAATAGCTGCAGTTTTAATGGTTAGCATACTCAATGTCTGTTGGTACCAAAAAAAGAACTCTGAGGATAATATTCAAGAGGTGAGTTTTCAAGATTTTTTCAAGAAGAATGCTGTCTTTGGTGGTCACCTTTAGCTAAAGTCAGCTCAGAGATAGGAGTTTTTGCTTACTACAGTGTAATTTCTCTGGTAAGGTTAATCATGTTCTTTCCAATTACTGTGGAAACCCTATCAGGCATGCTTGACTGTTATAAACACCACCAGTCTATTACTGGCGACAGCAACAATTTTCCAAGATGTCAGTAAATCACTGTATCCCAGCTGTGTGCCAGCTCTTTTGGGCACTTGTTGAACTGAATTTCTCATGCAAGAAATGTTTGCTTGACAAGACAAGGAAGTGTTCTCAGCTTGAGCTAGCAACAGGAGGAAGGGCAGCACTGCCATGAGAGCAGATAAGTACAGGGACAAAGAAGTGAGTGAATCCTTAAAGACAGAGATGAAAAGTTTGAACTTGATTGAACTGAAAAATTAAAGAGAAAGGAACTCAAAAGGGAAGGATGCGTGGCCAGTACAAGAGGCAAGGAACATAAGACATTTCACATCTTCATTGATGATCTGGATGGTGGGGAAGGGGGTACCCTCAGCAAGTGTGCTGATAACACTTCCCACAGCTGGGAGGAGTGGCTGATACATCAGAGGGTCACATCCAGAGGAACCTTGACAGCCTGACAGCAACCTCATTAAGTGGAGGAAGGGAGAAGTGCAAACTTCTGCAGAACCATAATGCTGGGAGTCACCCAGCTGGAAAGTATCTTGGCACAAAAGGACTTAGGAGTCCTGGTGGACTCCAAGTTGAACATGAACCAGCAATACGCAATTGCAACAAAGAAGGCAGATGGTATCCTGGGCTGCATTAGAGAATCCATACAGCCACATCAGAAACTGACGGTCTTTATCTGCACGTAGGTTGGGAATTTAAAACAAAACAAAACAAAAAATACAAGAAAGAGTTTTAATACTAATGAAACAGAAGCTTTCTTTTGGCAGATGAAGCAATCGGAACTGAACAAACTGAGAGTATTTGGGAGTGTGGCTATGACAAAGGAATTAGAGAAATCAAAGGTCATTTTATGGCCAGAAGTCTACAGCATGAGAATTATGGTCTGGTAAATTCTGAAAGACTACATATATTAGTAAGGAGAATTTTTGGGAGAAACATTTCTTGGTTCTTTTTTCCTGCACAAATTTATTTCCTAAGTACTTGGGAGCACTGCAGCCATTACGTGAAATAAACTTCAGGCCTATGAAACTTGCACTTTTTTCCCCTCACCCTGATTACATTGGGTACTGTCTAAGTACATAGGACGGTCACTTTTTTTGATACAGGAGAACTTACTAAGTGCGACCAATCCTACCCTTGCCAGTTACTGTGAAATGTCTCTCACACATTTGCCTATCCTAGACAACACAGGTCTCCTAATAATTGAACCAGATCTCTGAGGCAATTCTGAATCACAGCCATAACCCTTCTGTCTGAAGACATGAATCTGGGGAAAACAAGAAATCTTCAGAATGAAAAGAACTGACAGATACAATTAAAGAACAGCCCTGATTTACTTCATTTGTTGCACGTGGAGCAGAATCACTTAATATGCAATGATCATCAATGAGATTGGGCACTGGATGGAAAGACAAGATAAAACTACTGGGTATCTGTTGCATGACAACATCATCATAAATGGATGTATGAAGTAAGACTTCTTTAGAACAGGCCACCAAAAAAGAATTGTGGGGGTTTTTGGCTTTCACTCAGAGTGTTTATCCTTATGGTCTTCCCAAACAATGCTAACAGTGATCCTAGACAAGATGATACCATATGTAACTCCTCTATTATTGTTGGGTTATTTTGCACTGTACGGCTGCTTTCTATGTGAATCCAAAAAACTCTATTGTTCAGTGTTTGTTTAGACTTTCAGTTTGTATAGAACCCTGATCAAAAATATTAGCTAGAAAGGTATAAATGCATTTCCATGTTTCCCAAAGGCAATACTGCTATCACAGTCTGAAGAGATGCACCACAGGAGTATTAAAGAATGCTTGTGATCCAAGTCAGCAAAAGAAAAGGGGTCCCAGCCACCTACCAAATTATTTGAAATTATTTGAAGATGGTAAATTATATTTTTCTGAATATAAGCATTTTTTACAAGCTTATTTTGAAGTCACAGGCAGAGTCTTGCTCTGCTCACCTCCAATCCCCTTCACAGTAGGAATAGTTTGAGCTGTATCAATCTTAATTTCATAGAGGGACATACAGGGTAGCTGAAATCAGGAGCTGGTTTTGAAATTCTTTTCTACGTTAATAAAGTAGTAGACCTAGGAGAAGTCTGGCAGTCTCAATGCTGAGAGTTAACTGATACTCCACATGTTTCTGCACTGAAATCTTTTCACTCAGCTACCCCAGGAAGAATGGCTGACATACCCAAAGATGTTTGATGCAAATGTAGTGTTTAACTCACTTATTCTGTCCAACATATGCAAAGACTTCATTTCCTTCACTTCATGAACTATTTCAGTGCACCATATGATTTTTTATTCCTTTCTGTGTGATTTGAATTTGCCATTAAATATTTTCAATATTTGACTGCAACAGTTCAGGATAGATCCGAGTATCTGATTTCAGAGCTTGCTTTCCTTGCTTAAAATAGATTTGAATCTTGATTCCTTCCATCTTTCCCATGAGAAAGCTCATGAAGTGTGTAGTCTGACAGGAGCCATTGTTGGTGAGAAGTTTTTGAAAAACAAGCAGAGGCTGTTAGAATGATAATCAGTCTTTGGGTTTTCTTGTTACCTTACTGTTTTCAGGGACCTCATAAGAGGAGCAAAGTGGCTGCATTCCTGCTTACCTAATCTGGGAAGGTGGTAACAATCAGCAAAGTGAAAAAGCAATTCTGTTGAGTGAAGGTCTCTCTCAGTAAAAAAATTATGGTTCCCTGGTAGGACAGACATGTCAGCTCATTAGTGAGGCTGAAGCTACATGATGAGGAATTTCTGGCTTTATAAACTCTATGTGAAGGTTTTGCACAAATAAAATTAGAAAATGGCTAAGAAGCTCTTTATCACGTGGGGGTTTTTCCCAGGATTCTGCTCTAACCACTCCTTAAGCTGGAAGTGATTACCTGGCCATTAGGATTCTATAGCAGTAACTGGAAAAGAAAACTCAGTCATTAAGTCATGATAACCAACAGCAGCAGTTTGTTATGACAGCTGAGTATTTCCTGCATTACTGGAATGCAACAAAAGAGTATCTTTCTATTGTTCTCTTTCAAGCAGTCTGGGGAGATATGTAAAGCTACTGGCATAGAGGTGTTCTTGTATCTGCAACCACTGATATCCTCAGCATGATTTTAAACTTATATGACCACTTAGGCAAATGTGTGTGGTCAGGTTTGTTTGGGTTTTGGTTTTAGGGTTGGTTTGGGTTTTTCTCCTTTTTGTTTCTCTGGGGTGACTTTTGATGTTTTTTGGTTTGGTTTGGTTTGGTTTGGGGTTTTTTGTTTGTTTGTTTGTTTGGGGTTTTGTTGGTTTTGTTTTTTTTTTTTAAGCTGCTGACTTGGCTGTTCTCTAGCTCTGGTTTAATCTGCTAGTATTCCTGTATTCCTGTGCAAAGGAAGTAGGAACTCCTTGGGAATGATGTGCATGTACAGTTGCATGCACAGTTGCATGCCCTGCAAGTTCAAGCTACATTTTATGGTCTGTTCTTCTCAGTTCTGATCTCTTGCACTTCATTCTGCTGAGAGGAACAGGGGAAGAGGCACTGAAGATTATCACCAGAGCTGCATTTCAGGAAGGCATGAGGAAAATATCACACATCTATTAATGTGTGCCCTTTTGGCATATTTGTCCCACAAATCTTGCCTCACTCCGGAAACTATCTCTGTTTGCAGGCACCAGTTTCATTGTCTGGCTTTGGCAAGAGGCACAGCTTGAAAAGCAGAAGAGGTAGAGAAGTGGCTCAGTTCTGCAATCAAAGACAGGGCTGGTGGAGCGATAGGTATGATGTTTCTTTACACGGGGCTTTATTTTCTTTTCATTTATGAATTGAGCAATGCTGCTTTCTTCAAACTATTTTTTTTCTGGATCAAGGAACAAAGAGTCAAAGCAGAAAGACCAGCTCCAATTCAGCTCTATTTCATTCCCCTCTTGTCAGGAAAAACTGATCAAGTATGCTTGTACCCAGAATGGTCTGCAAAAGAAACCAAACTATACTCTATGCGCAGAGGTAGCTGAGCTTCCAGCTGAAACATCAGAAGGGCAGGAAGAACTAATATTTTATTTCTCTTGTCTTTGCCCACACTCACTTTTTCCCCACCAAAAAACTTTAGAGCACTGAAAACATAATCATGCCCTTGTGAAAGGATGAAGAGACAAAGAATTAGCCTCCTAATGCATGCAACAAGCATGCCTCCTAGCATGCAACCAGGAACTGGATAAAACACTATCCCAGGATGCTGATCTAAAGAACAACTTAAGATGTCAGAATATCAATTATAAAAATGCTGCCAAAATTTTAATTTGATAATAAGCTATGAGTGCAGACATGAAAAAGGAGGGAATGACAGGGCATGGGGCATTCCACCACCACTGTATCTGATCCTGGTTACCAAGCTACAAATAGAATGAAATCACAGATTTGTGTATTTATCAGGGGAAAAAAAACACTTCTTGTGGGTAAAATTGATATGTCTGCAAATACTAGGTCTGATGCATATGTTGTTCAGAAACACTGCAAATTCTCTTCTGGAAGCTCACAGATAAAAACAGTTTCCTCAGAGAAACCAAGATAAATCTTGGCTTCTCATGCACATCTTAGAGTCTGCCCTAAATGAATGAGGGAATAAGGGCAATTAGAAGAAGAAAAAAGCTTCAATTAGCATACAAATATCTTGATAATCAGGCAATAATAGCAAAGGAAATGCAGAAAAAATGCATGACAGTTTAATGGGGAATTCTTAAAATATTATATTTTGTAAAGTTTATCTAAGTGTACATGTGACATTTTAATGAGGTTTTGCTAACACACGATATTTTCAAGGTTTGCTTGGATATAGTAGAGAGTCTTTATATTAATGAATTGTGACCAGGGTTTTGCTTTTTTGTTCACAGAACAAGTCACAGTTTCTGCACATACTAAAATGACACTAACATTTAATATTTTTCTACAACTTCTTCTGTTTATTTCTAATTTGAATCCAAGCAATGTTGTTTTCATTTGCAAATATAAAGGAAAGAGATAATGACACAAAGAGGAAGGGCTATCCTCTGAAATACGAGCTTAACCATAGGGGCTAAAGTGTCTAAAATAACTTTTTCCTGTTAAGAATAGCTCAGTGCATGCTATTAAGAAGCAAGTACCTTATGAAATTACTCTGTAGACACCAATTATTCACACAGTACATAATGCATTTTTTTGCTAGGTAAAATTAAGATTCAGCAATGAAATCACCATGCCTAACAATTTGCACAAGAGAAATGGAAAGAGGATACATAATTAGAAAAAAACGAAAGCCTTATGCTCTGATTTCAACCAAACCTTAAATCTTAACAGAAGTGAATTTTGTGGTCTCAGAACTGAAATTACCATACCAAACAATTTGTGCAAGAGAAAAAGAAAAGAGCATACATAAATTGGTGGAACAAACAAAAGCCCTTTCCTGCTACACTCCAATTTCAACCAGCTCTTAAACCCTTGTGGAAATAAGTTTGCTGATTTCAACTGAATTTCACAGTTAGCAACAGAAAACTAGTTTTAATTATTAGCTACAATTTCATTTGATTAAAAGCCCCTAATCTGGAGATGCCCAGGACTGCTAGCCTGTAAATTAAGTTAACATTTTCCTTCACCTCAAGACAGGAGGATTGCTCAGAGCTAGGATTCAATGCACCACATGTTTTACAAAGATAAACAAGTGCATTATGTTACTGTAATACTTTAACCTTCATGAGCCACAAAGTAGTCCTCTCAAAATATTTGAATATTGTTCTCTGATTGTTACTAGGTATCGAAGATACTTCAGGGGAGTCTGGAAAGCAGGAACAACTCTGCTTTTATCAGAGGTCTCTCTCAATGTACCACAACATGGACCTACAGTACACACCGCATGCACACACTCAGAAAGGGGAGTATACGAGAGAAGCTAAGTACTGTCCCTTTTACACAAATCTAATGACTCTTCTTCCCCCGCTTCATACTGAATTGAACTAGAGCGTAGGTTTAAATGCAGTTGATAAGACAAACAGAAATAAGTTTCACAGAAGTACAGAATACATGAATCTTCCATCAACATCTCCTACCCCATTTTTTTTCAAAAATGACACAGTAAAAAATTTTCTTTTCGTATAAAAGTTCCACTATTTGAAACTGATGCTCTTGTACCTATAGCAAAATGGCAGTAAAGACCAGTTTTTATTCTTTCAGTTAGGCACAAGAAAAAGCTGTCATATGGAAGAGAGCCATGAACAGAGAAAAGATGCATCTTTGGTCATTATGTCCTAGAATAACTTAAGAAGTGTCACTCGGGATAGGTGCTGGGTGCTCTGCAGTGCAGTGGAGCAGTTAGATCTGCTATCATTCTTCCTACCCTAATAAAAAATACAAAAGAAGTGGAAGAAACCATGAGAAATCAAGAGATAATAAAAGCATTTGGCAAAATCCAGGACCCATTTGCACTGGTAGCCTCTTGGTTATTACTGCTTCCAGTGTCCATGTCTACTTTTGGCCCCTGGCCCTGTCTGGTGAAACGGACTCGTGGAATACTCACAACACAGCATTTTGCTACCAAAAAAACCCCAAAACCAACCAACCAACTAACCAACCAAAAAAACCCCAAAAGACCCCAAACACACAAAAACAAACAAAAAAACCAAACCAAACCAACCAACCAAAAAAAAAAAAAGAGTGAAGAAAAACAACTACAGAAAATACAGTATTTTCAATCTGCTTCCCTGTCAAATTGCAAATTTTCATGAAGTCATATATCCCCAGGATTGTATCACTTGCAGAATAATGCCAAAGAATTTGAAGAGCATTAACCTGCATAAACTTGGCCTGCCGATAAAGTTAAACTGCAGCTGCTTTTACAGCAGTGGCATTTACAACACAGTTTTCTGTTCATTTCAATAGTCTGTATTACACTACTATTCTTTATTCTCTTTGTGTGTGTTATTCATCTGGACAAGATCTCTTTTCACCGGGAATAACAGAAAGTATGGGATTTATTGCTATAATGAAGTTCTTTCAAATCTCTGTTTTCTCTCTCTAAAGGACAGGAGGATAGGCGTTCATCTCATCAGGCAGCTTATTAGGATTATCACTGAGTAAGACACCACAGAATGTCAAGCCTATCAGTTACTAAACATGCATCATACAAACTTTGTCTTTGCGAGAACCTCTGCTCTGCATTTGTCATCCACCTGAATAATTAACAAGTACATGCTGCCTGCCAGCAGCTTTGGGAATTAATTTTCCCAGATTAAATGCAGATCACGTCTGCAAAAAACTCAGACCACACACATGCTGCATTACTACCTTTCAAACATTAAAAGCAAGGAAACAAATTTTATTATGGTCTCAACTGAGTCTGACTTAAAACTATTTATTAGAGGTATGACTTTATAATCATTATGAAGTGGTCAGAGAGGTTTTAACACCCAACTAGTGCAACAAACCAACATGGAGCTCTCTTCAGTTGGCCTGTGGAGAAGCTATTTAAATAAATCTTCCTTTGAACGCTCCCAAGTTGCTTCACTATTTAATGCTATTCTATTCCCAAAATACTGACACAGTCATAGGGAAAATCTAAAGTCTGTAAACACTGATTTTTTTTGAACCTGAAGTATTTACTCTAGGCTCTTTAAAAATAGATACAGAGATGATAACTGCAGCATGCAATAGCATGTATATTGGTGCCAGGGACTAAAAACAAATGAGGTATCTCATTACCTTGCATTTTCTATGACCTAAGATAACAGTTGCCTCAAAATCAGAGGCCTGTTAAAGATCGGGTTCTATTCGCAATGAAAAACATGACTGATTATTGACAAAGATGATGAAAAACATCCTTTTGCTCTATGCTTAATGAAAATTATTATTTTACATGATAGGGATATATATAATGATCATACAGAAATTTCTTTCTCTAAGAAATAATCCAAGTGGAAAAAGATTTACAGCTTCCCAGACACCCTTTCTGAATGGCCATTCTGCAGCACACTGACAGTTAAGAAGCAATACGATGTAGTTTGGAGACATGGGCCATTTGCCATGAGCCTCCACTAGTCCAGTACCAAGTAAGAATAACAATCTCAAAGATGTTAAAGAGCCCCACAAGGAAATCTGCAATCATTTTTCCCCAGGAAAAACAACAGGAAATAAACCAAACACACACATGAGCTTAATGCCCTAAATTTCTTGGGATGTGAGTGTAACAGGACAACCTATATGAAGGGGAAGACTCCATCAACAGCAAAAGCATGCCATATCTACCTCTACCTCGCTACAGGAGTTATGCCTATGTAACTGTAATACAAAGTGTACATCCTGTCAGACTCTGCAAGCTTTCTATGTACAGTACCCATAGCAAAGGTAACTGTAGTCACGGATATATATAACACACGGGACTAGGGCTTTTCTTAAAGAGAAGCTTCACTTTAGTAAGGCAGTGTGTTCTTCCCTTGAGTCTTCTGTCCTGAGATGCAGCATTTCTATAGTGACAATTCAAGACCTCTTGGGTGCATTAATCTGATCTATTTGCCTTTCCTATTAGTTAAGCTTCTGGAGACTCACTAGCCCTGCATAATCTATCCAGATGTAGATACTACTGCACCTTCCTTTTGGTTAAGTGCATTGCAATATTTTTACTACCTTCGTAAAAACTGGGGTTGGAGGGAATTTAATGGGAGGGAAATGAACTGCACAATTATATTCGTAATATATACAGCAGTAACAGGTGACTACATAACATGTTATTCCGGTAAATACTGAAGGCAGTGACCAAAGATGGCTCTTCTATTTGCATTTAGTCTGAGCTTTGTACTGCTTTCAGCTCACAGAAATTAATGCAAGAGTTCCATCTCAAAGTTCTGCATTCAGAAAAACCTGAATATTCCTTCAAAAACAAATTAAAAAATAATTGAAATGGACGACAAGGAGAAAAAACAAACAAATTAACAAAAAGCGCCACGTGAATGATAATAGCTATGTTTTTCCAGTTTTAAGAGGTTTTATGCTGTATTAAAATAAACTGATATCTATTTGTTATGTAAAATAATCCTATATTTTGAATCTACATCTCCAAAAATCTTTCTACTCTCTTAAATCAAGAAAGTGATTACCACTCCTGTGACCTATATTAAAATCCACCAATTATTGTGAATGAATTATCAGTTAATCATTAGAGTAAACAAAAATCTATCAAAAAATTGTATTGAAATGCAGCACTTATTACATTGCTAAACATTACTGTAATCATCTGTGCAAAAAATTATTATCTCTTTTGTTCATTACTCATTAATAATCACCCTCAGAAATAAATATTTTGTATAAAATTAACATAACCTATATTTTTTTTTATTTTTTAATAAAGTAACAATTTTTTGCTCTCCAGTATTACAGCATAAACTTTATCCAGGGAAATGACTGAATGCAAAGACAGACTAATGGGTTTTTTTTAATTCATGTTCTCCATGTTTAATATTTTGCTACTGTTATTGAAATTTAAATTGAAAAGGCTTGGTATTGTCCACAGCAGAGACCTAGTTCTAACCACAGTATGCCTATCACTAGCAAACCAAAATTGAGGCCCTGCCCTTGGCCTTGGGGCTTAATCTCTGGGTAATGCTGGAAATGTTGTTCCATGCATGGATTAGCAAATTAAAAGAAGTTACAAACCTCTGTTGTGACTCCTCTAACTCCTGCAGTCCCTAGATCATCATCCACAATTACAGCAGAAGGTTTATGTGTTTTGGAAAGACATGGTAGGAAAAAGCAAATTGACAGATTTCTGTAAACTACAAATGGGAACTATCCATGCCAAAACCCAAAGCCATAGTAGTAAACATGCACAAACATATAATGTAGGATTGATAGCTAATATTGAAAACTATCAGAGTTCCTTTTATCAAATGTAACTGGTTTTATTTAAAAAAAAATAACAAAAATTCCTATGACTATCTACCAGGCTAGATATAGAAATTTAGCTAATAAGGATTGTTTTAACACAAATTAATCCAATTTTTTCCCTGTTAGTGTTAAAAAGTTAATATTCAGTTCAACCCTCTTGCAATTTTGTTTACCCCACAATATTTTAACAGAACATTTGAATTGGGTAGCATCTTACATCGCATGATACACAAGCTTTGAGATTGCTTTTCTTAAAACTGTGATACTTATTGATCTCAAAATAAATGTAGGTATAATAACTATTACTATTATTTGCCTATTATATGCAAGTGTTCCTTCAAAACAGTAGCATATATTCCATTTAGAATTTTTTATTTTGTTAACCATTTTCAAGGAAAAAAAGTCCTCCAGCAACTTTCTAAACAATGTTCCCTTCAAAGAAGAATGCATTACTATCTTAACAAATAGAGAAAATTCAAATAACTGAATATTCGTACTTTCTCACTGAATATTTGAGGAAGTGAGTATATTCAGGCATAATGTTATGCATCCTATTTGTTGGGAGGATGCATACAGAATATGCTACATTATATACGCTCTTAGGATACCAATTATAAACAAAACTTAACATTACCAGTGGAAAGTTGCCCAGCTTCTGAATATTAGTTAATCCACTGTCCAACTTACCCATGAAGAAGCTGATGAACCTTAAGGAGAAATAAGGACTTGCTTGAAATTTATGAGAAACATAACACATGCTTTTGTCTCTATTCTAAAGTAATTTCACCCAAGCACCAATTGCACTAGTAACCAGTTCAAGTCTCAGGAACTGGAATGAAGCTGAAACACCACCACCACCTTGCCATAATCCTGAAATATCAAAAATTGGAGGAAGCAAAGTGGATTTCAGTATAACTGGTGAAATACTGCAGCCACTCTTCTTCCATGACTCTTCCAGGATGAAATATCAGCTATGACTGATGCTGTTATGCTCAGCAAATGTGAGTGCGACTGCAGGTATCCATAACCTGATGGAAACATGATCTTTCTCACTAGTAGTGTGGCCCCTTGGCCCATGTATAAAAGACACCAATTAGTTTTTGGTTGGGGGGGTGCAGTAGTAATGGGGGCCACTAATGTCACAGGCTGGCTGTTCAGAAGACTCTAAGGACAGAAGGAATACTCCTGCCATTTTCTGAGCAAAAAAAAAGCAGAGGGTGCCTGATGAGGCTGCATTTATCCAACCACGTGAGCTTCATTAGCTAATCAGGACTACGTTCAGGACAGACACACAAGCCACTATGCATAGGAACTGTAAGAAGAGAGAAATTCTCTGGGGGTTGGAAAACAGAACATGTTTTGCCATTTCTCATGAGAATAACATTTTGAGCACTGATTTAATGCAGTAATTACAATTAAGAGTCTTTCACTGCCTCTGACATGCCTCTGACATGTATTACTTTCCTCTTCAAGGATCAGTAAAATAACTTGAGACTGGTGGCAAAATTACAGGCAGGAAAGTCAAGGGACTTGACCATTTAGTTTGAAAGTCAACTAGGAATATTAAACCAGAATTATAACAAAAAGTCTGGAGAGGATAGCGAATGTAAAAGTCTCTATGGTGCTTTTGTTTGGTTTATTTTGCCCAGAACTTCTACTTATAAAGGAGCACACAGCATTTACCTGAACTACCTTGTAAGCAATAATAGAGGGACTAAAACATAGCTAAACAGTTCTGGAACTGTAATTACAAGCCAGACCTGGCCTAATGAGTTAGAATGGTTTCTATATTCTGTTACACAGTTACACTTCTTATCTGACCTTCACAAACCACTTGACGTGCAGAAGGAAATTCAGTGCCCAAACCCACTCCAGCTGCTGGGGTTTTTTTCAGCAAAGAGTTCCAGCAAGGGTCCCAATCTGCAAGAACTGTGACGCTGATTCTGCAATACTATTGTCTTTCTCATAGGAAGTTGGCTGGGACCACCAACTCATTTCACATAGGCCATCCAGAAGCCATCAGATGATAATGGGTTTTAGTTTCCACCCACCTGGGCTGCATTCAAACTAGTGACCTAAGGTGAAGGTCTCTACATCCCATTACCAAACCCTCAAGCCATTTAGTATCCTCATGTAGTAAGCTTTTTTTGCAGCAGAAAGTCAAGAGACACTAAAAAGCTGTCTGTATTGGAAATCTGTTCTCAAGTACATGGTCAGTCAAAGCTTTTTGATGCAAGTACAGTATTTCAGGTATCAAATGGGCTGAATATTTTTCAGTTTGTGTGCAAAAAATATCAAAATACAATATTTTGCCATAAAATCTGAAATTAATTGTTTATATAACCCAAAAGTTAATTATTGGTATGAACAAATATTAAGTCTCTGCACAGTCCAGTTAAAAAAATAAACCATCAGCAGGAATTTGAAAATGTTTCAAGACATTAAAGTATATCTATTTTTAATAAATTAAAGACTGAGCTACATGTAAATTATATGTTTAGCATTTAATGCTATATTCACATCCAGTGTATTTTCTATTCACTAATGCTAGGCTTTTTAATACACAGTTTAAAATATTAGGAACTGTAAATTATCTTGTGTTAAATATGCCAAGTACTTCAGAAGTGTTAATTAATGTATTATTAAAGCAGTTTTTAGGAGGAGTGAGAAGATATTTTAAGCAGGATGAGTTTTGACTAGAGTAAATGCACATATATTTGCAATTAGTTTAAAAATGTATTAAAAATGATCTTGTACTAAATAATATAAAATGGGGTTTGGGGGGGTGAGGTTTTATGTTTTCTGGGTTTGTTCAGTTTTCTTTAAATAAACATACCAAATACTATGCTAAGTTAAAAATACTTTCTCTGTAACACTCAGCCTTGAATTAATCAGATAAAGATGAAAATGAAGAATTTTGCCACCAGTGTTTTTTACTTAACTCACTCAGTTATGCCTTTCAGCTTGGTATATTTTATATGAAGGATATCTTGTTAAAACAACTGTTGAAGGCAAGTCATGTCATATCAACTACACACCCTATGGGAGCCCAAATATTCCAAAATCCATGTGAATATAATCCTGCCACACAATTCAACTAAGGAAATACAGCAGGTTTTCAGTGACATGCAAGACTTCATATAAGTACCATGATGTTATCTATATGTCTTCCAGAAATGAAGTAATGCCATAGAGAGGATTATACTAAATCAATTTAGAAGGGTAAATATTGTTAACAAGCACTATAGTGTAGCCTAGTAGATTATTCTAATCTCTATTTATCAACTAACAAATAGGCTGCAATTCTCAATGCGGTTTCCAACAATATATCTATAGGACAGCAATATTCTCTGGCTCAAGAGACCAATGCAACTTCTCAACAAAGGTTTGCAGCTTTTTAATACAAGATTTACTATGCATTATGCCATGTGCTTCCACCATCCTTTTGCGAAGTGGTTTTAAAAAAATATCTTGTCTATCTAAATCTTTTGTGTGTGTTTTGCTCTGGCCACAAAGACTAAATGCAATTGTTAGGACATACAGAATATCTTCTGGTATACTTCCTACAGAGAAAGAGTAACGTTCTTCTGAACATGAGAAAAAAGAATTTTACAGTTATTTAGCCTTCACTGAAAAAGAAAACAAAACAGGGGATCCAAAAGAGCAACTCCCAGAACAGACTGAAAACTTACATATTATAGACACCAGAAAAGTGGAGACAGAAACAATCATGGAGATGCTTAAAAATTTTAGTAAGCTAGTCAACTAAGAGTCCTTGCCAAGAAAGTCTGATTTTATTATTTGAGCTAGACCCCAAATCAATGTTGTTTTGTTTTTATTTTTTTAATTAGGAAAAAAGCTAAAAATAATAATAAAAAATAAAAAAAAACCAAACCAACCAACCAGACCAAAAAAAAAAAAAATAAAACCGCACACCTTAGCAAAGGTAATTCTCCTGTTTAACCAGGCCACTCAGCAGGCTGACATTCAGCTTTTAAACTATATTTTTCAAAATATTTTCTCTTTAGTGACAGAAGCTGCTATAAAAAATTTGTCTCAGCA
The DNA here is from genome assembly GCA_013396655.1 of Campylorhamphus procurvoides. Taxonomy (NCBI): domain Eukaryota; kingdom Metazoa; phylum Chordata; class Aves; order Passeriformes; family Dendrocolaptidae; genus Campylorhamphus; species Campylorhamphus procurvoides. The sequence continues at coordinate 117,059 of WBMV01008995.1, read as the reverse complement.
TCCAGTTGGTGATTGACGGTGGGACCAGAGAGACTGCAGCAGGCTTAAGCAAGGAAAAAGAGCCCTAGCTGTGCCACAGTGGTGAAGTAGTACAAGGTTTACACACAATAATAAGGAGAGAAAAAAGCATGTCCAGGATATGTTTCAGAGACAAAAGAAAGAAAGAACACTAATGATACAATAATAGACATGAGATTAAAATGAAAGTCTAAAAACACAATGTAAATAAAAATGGAAAAAAATTCCATTGTGCTTTCCTAAAATGTTTGAATGGAAAAATAGCAAATCCACCTTCTAGATCTAAAAACTCTGTTTTCCAGTATATTAGAGTATGTGGGATCCAAATTTTGAAGTCACAAAAAGCTGTTTTCCCCGTCTTTGCATTTCTGATATTCCGAATTCCAACTTTAGCCCCCAGTCAGACAAGGGAGTTTTGCCAGAATCCCAATATATAATCAAAAAACAGCCACAACCATTTAGCAGTAACACAGCTGAGTTTACTGTTTAAAATGGACTGGTAACAACAGTCGGGTTGGATTTGAACATTTTTGCCATTGAAATACCTATATTCTTTTTGTCCAGAGAAGGAAGAAAACTGCACTACACAATGAGGAAACTTTTCTTCATCCAAAAGAACACCAGAAAACCGCATAGCAAAAATACCAAAAACTGAGAGAAGCCACAAAACAGCGTTTCAGTTGTTGTTATGGAAGAGGCACTGAAGTGTTTCAGCCAACTGTTCCTCTGCTGTGTCCTGATTGACTCTATAACCGAGAATGCAATTAGCTGCTTGCACTGAGCACCTAGATCTTTACATAAGAGATTTCTAGATGAAAATGCAACTCAGAGGCCTTGTTTTGTTTTCCAGAAACCTTACAACTGCAGTCAGCCTATCTTCAGTGTATCTGACCAACCTGTCAAATTCATTTTTTGGGGAGTCAAATTCATAATTTGAGGGGTCAAATTCATTTTTTGGGAGTCAAATTGATAACCTGGGGAGTTATATCCATTTTTTGGGATCAATTCCATAATTTTTGGATGTCAATTCCATTTTTTGGCCATCAATTCCAAAATTTTGGGCCTTGCATTTTTCTCAGTAAGCATGTTACCCATTCATACCTCCCACATCCAACCCAGTGTTTCTGGCTCTACAGTTCTAAAGACTGAGTTAACAGATGCCCTTTTTTCTCCAGTTCTGAGCACTCTTCCTATAGATATGCTCTGAATCAGACAGGAATTATTTAAGTTTTCTGTTGTACATGTTCATGTGCCCCTGAATATATATACACATGCACGACAGTGTGATAACCAAGCTCACACATGTCTGCAGACGGAATTTACTATCTAGGGCAAGCTACTGACTCATATAGTGATCCCTCCCCTCACATGAGCCACATATCCGGAGGGTAATCATCCTAAATATCTAATTATTTAAACTGAATTTTTAAATTACAAACAGTGGACTACCTTCAAACACAAATATTTTTTGATCCACGTGCCATAGCTATTTTATATAGACTTATTTTAACTGTATTATGACAAATAGCTATGAAAAGAGAGAGTTTGCAGAAGAGGTAAAATGCTATTATTCCAATTAGACGGGTTTTTATGCACTCAGGAATTAGTGACTATGCAAGACACAAGGCAAATGAGAGACCAGTCATACGGCAACTGAAATAGTAGGTGCTATTACCTTTAACTATCTAATAAAGACCTATGCATCTCAAGGAAGGTAGATCTTATTGAATTTGTATTAAATCCAATCTTCCTCTGACAGTCTTTCCTCTGGAAAAAGAATTTCTCAAAAAGCCACCCAACTATTCTGGTAGGAACTAAAAAGTAGAAGTGTGACCAGTGCTTTAGAAGAAAACTTCTGTCAAACCACTTCTTGTTTTCAAGAAATACTACTGAGACAGAAAGGAGATTGTTGGGTTTTCAGGACATAAAGACCATTAAACGATTAAAAAAAAAATTATTCAAGGCATTCAGACTTTTAATATTTCTTGAAAGATGGTGAGAACATGGTCAAAGAAATTAAAAATAAGGTCAGAGAAAAAACATACACTGGGCACTTACAAAAATTGGTATCACATAGCACAACATGTTTTGAGAAAATTGTGTCATACATGTACACATATACAATCAAGGGGTTTTTTCATCTGACTAGAACAAGGATAAAAAAGCAGCCTATTTTTATATTTTACATCTGCTTTCAGATACACCATTGAAAAAGCCACATGCCAAAAAGATCTGTAAGCAATAGTATGATAGTTCATTATACAGCAATATTTTTTTTTTCACCAGTGTGGTAACTTACAGCTCTGACCTAAATTTTCATGTTTATTGAGTGGATTGTTCACTACCGTATAATAAACTTTGCAACACCAGTATTTATGTTTTAACTATTATTTTTTGAGTCCCTTGCATCTGAGAACATCATGAAATTATGCAGTACAGTTCTCCACTTACCTCCCTGCTTTGTTATATTTACCTCTTTTTCCCTGTCAGACACTGTTTGCAGTGCCATCTGGAATGCTTACTGTGGTCTCCTAAACACAAGCCTCAAGCCAGAGGAAACATCGTTGGAAGTGATGAGCACATTAAAACAGGTACGAAACACCGGTCTACCTATCCAAGCACTCCCAAAAGCTCTACAGTGCGCTGGCGTCCCTGCCACAGTGAAGGGTTGGAAATTAAGAAACAGTGAGTACAAGCAGTGACATAGGAAGCTTTTGGGATAGTAATTAATAAATAGGAATAGATTAGTAGTAGGGAGAATTTCAGTATCAAAACATAAGCGCAAAATGGGGGAGGAAATGGTGGTTTATAGTTACTACTGCATTTGGCCTAAAATAATATAATTTTCTGTTCTTAATATCATCTTGCTACCTTCATGCAACACCTGTATCAACTCAAACTATGTTTTTCTCTCTAATGCAGATGTAAAATTTTGTTTAAACATAACAGTAAAGGGCTGATACTTGCATATCTTGGATTTGGTCATTCAAACTGAATTTAGTTATTTGTCAATAAAAAATATCTGCATGTAAGAGACATCAAATCATGTCAGACTCCCAAGTCACAAATATGGTATTGTGGGAGGGCCATGATGACCATCAGTAAGCACTTAATTATTTACTTGAGATTTACAAACTAGTCTTAGATAAACCTATGGAAAAAGTTTAAACTATATGCAAATATTAATCTAGAAAAAGCTACATACCAAAATGAATTGTAATCTATTTTACCAAATCACCAATATCTTCTCAAACATATATCCGTAAAAAGGTCTTACCTTTAGAGAAAGTTGTACTTGCTTTTAGAACAAGTGCATTTGGAACACGCAGAGCAGCAACCCTTAGAGCAGAGGAGCCTTTGTAAAGCCCTACTTCCCCTCTGTAGAGCCTGACACTGAAGAGCATTTCCTGCTACATTCTAGCCTATTGCAAACACCCTAACAGCAACCAGATGAAGAGTGTTCCCAGACAGCCAGGACTGACCCTAAACACATAAGGGCTGTGGTGTTCTCCAGTAGCAAGTAAAAGAAAGCAACAGAACTCCCACTTGCAACCATGAGCAAACTGCTGCTGTGCCATGAAGTTCCTGTACTTAGATGCTTGCAAGAGCTGTATGGCCAGTGCTAACTATCCTTTACAAAGCACCCAGATCAGGAGGCTCTACACACTTGGAAGCTCAGAGAAAGTCTCCACCTCCTTAAACTTTTCTTGAGGAAAAGGGGACTTATTCTAAGAAAAGCCAAGGTATTGAAGAGTCAGCCAACTCCCACATAAAAATTATCTCAACATCTGTACAATATGGTATTTGATCACCTTTTTTATGAATCCTTAGAAAGATTCTAAGAGCAGAGCCACCCTCATATTAAGGAAGATCTATTTCTAGATTTCAACTAAAAATAAATGGCGTTTGGTGTAAACTAGGGGGAAGCATGAATAGTTCATTACTTGGACTAGTTTTAGTATTGTGAAGTAGGCATTGCTGCAGGAATGCATCAAAGTATCTAAGCAAGAGAAACTGAAGAATTTGGAGTGTACAAAAGTCAGAAGAGTTAATGTAATTTTCTATATTTTTGAATATATTTAATTCCATTTAGTGACAATGTCAATAATTAGATTTCAGTTTAACTTTCACAATACAACCTAGACCTGGAGCAGTTGACTGGCTCTTCTTCTGCAACCTCACAAAAAATCTGTTTATAACTAGAAATGTGCACTTAGTGAGGAGGTGATGTAAAAATAAGCCAATATCAACAATGGAAAAACCCTATCTAATGAAGTTGCCTTAACCTGTTTAGTAAACTTAACAGCTTTTGCCTCTTACACAGTACCATGACCCCACAAGATACAAATCTACCAGCTGTGAGCTTCATAGCCATTCAGTAGTATTCCTTTATGGATGATTATCTGATTCCATGCCTTTTCTAGCAATTTCAATGCTACAGTCACCACTGATGCTGATGATGATGGATACATGCCTGATGCTCCCCAGAGTGATATGAATCAGAACTGCCTTTCTCAGTCAAGCTGGGTCCAGCATGTAACATAACCATCAGCAGTAATCAAGCAGCAATGCAGTGATTCTAAAAGCATACTGCTACCCCTGGAAGCAAGAAGGCCTCCTGCTATGACAACCATAAAATGCTCTCTTAGAAATAAGATCTAGGTGTTGCCCAAAGCACGCAGCAAGGCATTGTGCCTGACTAGATTATGATCACCAGGCCTTTCACCGCAATTTTGGCTGAGAGATTTTTGAGGGGGTGAAAAAGCTCAGAATACTTTTGAAAAGTTTGTTTTTACAATATTTGAGTTCAGGGCAAAGGAGGAGTTCAGCCTTGTGGGATTTAGCACAATCAGGCAAATCACACCATCAGCACGATTCTACGGAGACCAAAAGTGAAATAAGTAAAATATAACAAATATGTGAAGCAACTCAGAAAATTAGGTTTTTCACTCTTAATTCAAGTCTACAACAAGAATGAAATTATAAAAACTTAATTATATTATGAAAAAGAGGATTGATTTTTAAATGCAGTACAGCTCTTGAGTCTCTTTATCCCAGTGATTATTCATGACAGAGTTCATCCCTTCAAATTCTACAATGAAAGCTTTATTTTGTTGAGCTTTGAAATCAAGAAAAGTGAATTACTTAAATCAGATGAAGTCTGCATTAGGAGCATTTTGCCAATAAAGCAATCTTGGTACACTACTGTGGCACTAAGCATGTAATCAGCTATATCAGCAAAGGTCCACTTTGGACTCATACAGGAAAATCATCACTTATTAGCAAACCAAGCAATATCAGTAAAAGAATAGTTTACAAGTAAAATAGTATATTCTATAAAGTTTTCTGCTGATGCAGCTTGGTCAAGTTGGATACTACACCACTTAAAGGGTTCCAATTGACCAAGTTATACCAAAATATACTATAAATTTGGCTTGTATTCTCCTCTTAATCTTAGTTCAGCATTTCCCCCTAAATATTTTTATCATTTTCTATCCCCAGTGAATAACAAAACCCATTCAATTCAATTTGCCAAGTTAGCAAAATATGAATGCCCTTTTTAGTATAACATCTAGCTCAAAATGTAGAGCATAGCAGCATTCGTGAGATGAAAACACTGCTAGACAAAGCAACTGCACATGCTATACCAAAACAAGTTATCCTCAATACATTGACTAGTATTGGTCACTGATTACACAGGTGTACACTGCCTAGTGTACAGCCTAGTGCAAAGAGCATCTGTGACCTTGTGATGCTTCCAGACAGCCCTAGAACTACCAGGCTGCCAAACTCATGGCACCTTGCAGTGGTACTAGTTACACAAACTGTTTTGCAGCTTGAAAATCTTTGTAAAACTTCCCTATGCCTGGACCACCTATTTGTTCATTACTGAGAGCTGCCAGTGGAGAGTACCCTCAGAAATGGAGATTTTCTACAGGGAGAAGGGGAACTGCACAACAGCCCCTCTGTCCCAGCTAAGTGAAGCAGGATGTACAGTAGCTTACATGGAAGGACACTCAGAAGGAAACAGTTCCCTGTCCTAGTGCTGCAATGACCTTAGAGGTAACAAAGGTAAAAATAATTAGTGAAGTCCACTGCACTCACAAGGCTTGCAGAGCTACTGCCCCAAGCATGTAAATGAGGCACTGGAATTTAACAAGAAAACTATATATGGAAAACTATATAGGACACTTCTAGGCAAAGAAACAATTATCAATGTATAGAAATTCAGCAGCCCAAGACCTGCACAAAGATATGTAGAGGCCCTGGCTGTGAGTCAGCTGTGGAGGAAACACACTGCAGTGTCACAGCTAGCTACAGACAGCTACATGAAATTAATTCATTCGACTGCTGCTCCATTCCCCACAGTCCATTTAGCTGACTTTCGTGTGGAGGTAGGGGAATTTCACCTTTTATATAGATGCAGCTGGAAAGACTTTACACACAAATTATTCCCAGTACACAACACATAGTCTAAGTAGTGCAGCCTGATTAAATGGTACATGATACAGCGTCTTAAACTACTCTGCATCACAGACTGCAATCTCAAAGATGGCACAGACCCAACATCACTTATGAAACTGTAAGACAAAGTTCAATGCATCTAAAAGAGGCAAAGGTACCTACTTTCATGAGTCTTCTGTTACTCAATGAGCAGAAAACTTTGAAGTGTGACAGACTTTGTCTTTCCTTCTTGTTGACCAAATTATTTTGTTTGGCATCCATGAGAAGTTTACTCCCTTTTTACCAGAAATTAAGGTCAAACCTTAATTATATAGTTTTTAGTTCATATGGTACTGTGATTTTGTTGCTCTGTTGTTTTCGGGTGTGTTGGGGGGAGGGGGGGTGGGTCTTCTGGGTTTTTTTGCAGGTTTTGGGGGAGGAGTTTCTGAACAGCAACACAGGATTGCTTCTTGCCTAAAACAATTAAAATTTGTCACCTTCTTATTGCACTCAGATAGAAGTATGTTTTATGGTTTCATTGACATTTTCCCTAAAAGTATTGAATTTTCTTTCTTTTCAAAAGAGTTTATGTATGTGCATATATGTACATTTGTAAATATGAACATGGAAATTTCAAGACCATAAACACCCGACAAATTGTTGTAAAATGACAATAATGACAAAAATTTTACAAAATGCAACACAAGTCTTGTTTTCTGTATACCAGTTTGAGGTGAAGCAGACTTTGTTAAATATTTGCATGTTTTAGCTGAAGCACTATCAGTCTTAAAGGGAAACCAAATCAGTGTGAATACTTTAAACTGATTATAGGTACAACTATCATAAAGGAATTTTAGCAAAAAGTAAACAATTTTATCATAATTAAGTTCAAGGTTTAGTGATATTGCTGCATCTGGATATGAAATGAGAGTTGTGTCACTTCTGCATCATGAAGTCCTATGACTATGTAGAAGAATTAATAGATTGCTAAATAACATAACTTAAGGCTTAAACTTAAGAAAGATACAGCATTGTACAGGGCTGCTGAGTAGCCAAATAAAGAAAAAAAATCTTTAGACCACAATTTTGAGGTTTGCTCAAAGAAATACTTTTGGAAGTGGAGGGAAAATGAGGAACAAAATGTTATCAGAGAGGTTCATTTTGAGTTAACTCTAAACATATTTTTCAATAAGTAATTATGCTTGATGACTTCATAATTTAATCTTCTAGGCATCTGAAAAGCACATTTAGTTCTAAAATAAAAGCATCAATTAAAAAAGAAACAAAATCAACTCTATTAGGGAAGAAAACTAATATGAAATCTTTCAGGGTTTCCAAAAACCACCTCTTTGCCCTTATTTTTGGATGAGCATATTAAAAAAAAATGGAATTCACTCGTAGCCATCCCTAAACCCACAAATTTTCAAGGGAGAATTGTCTTCATATTTCAACAACATCACTATGCAAAACCAGTCTCACATTACTTTAAAGAAAGGCTGCAGCCATGTCATATTGCTGCAAGTAAAGAGTGTGCTCATGACTCACTGCCCCTGCTTGGTTGCAACTCATCAGTGCCAGCAGCCCTAATCTGCTCCCAGACATTATGACCAGCAGCTCTGATATATGGATTAGATCTACCCCAAGTACTCTGTGCAGGGAAAGAACTCCTTGAGCCCTTTATTCCCTACGGAGTACCTGTGCAGGAGAATAAATCAGTGATACGAAAGAAAACATAAAATCCTTCCCAGTAAAATTTGCAGATGACACAAAAGATAATAAAATGGTAAATACCAGGGAGTTGTCAGTTCCACAGATTGCATGGCAGCATGGGCTCACCTGAATAAGATGTGTTTTAACACAGCTGAGCACAAAGCTGTCTATCTCATAACTAAAAGCACAGATTCCAAACAAAGACAATATAATAACCTGGGAAGAGGCATATGGATGATGGTGGATAACCAAATTAATATTAGCCTACAGTGCAATACCCTGGCTAGAGCAGTGAAAAAGATCCTTTGATGTACAAGGAAGTAAACACGGAGAAGCAATAGAAAAGGATTATATAAATCACTACCAATGTTGAGACAGTGAATCTTTCTGTTTCAAATGGCATGTAACATCATGGTTCTAGTTTATATCTGTGATCCCCCAGCATTCCCTCAGGAACAACTAATGGACTATACTAGTATTCAAACTAGGAAGCCTTAATCAAACAGCTACAAGAAGCATTCACATTTTTGAAAACTTGCCCTGTTAAGAACCAGAAACCCATGTCAAAAGAGGAGGATAAATGATCACTAGTTTACTGTCTACATATATTTACATGGAAGGGTGGGGGAAAATAAGGAGTATCATGAGTATTAAAGGAGGACTTTTAAGCTTCTTAATACTGAATTTCACATTTTTCTGCTACATAAAAATTAGAAAGATTCAGACTGAAGATTAGGTAACATTACTTTAACTAACAGTAAGTACAATTCATCCAAAAAGAGGCAGGATTTTCTTTCACCTGAAGTTCTTATAAGCAGCATTTGTCTTCTGAAAAGAAGCAGAAGTTGTAAGACAGTGTTAGTATCTTATATTGTTCTTCTAAAACAAAAGATGACAATGGGTTGGAAGTTTGTCTTTCAAAAGCATACTTAAAATGCTCCAGAATACCTTTAACTGCAACTCATGTCACTTATGTGAAATTTACATCATGTATTTAGCTAGCTCCTTATATTTGGGGGATAATTATTTCCCCTTTTCCCAAGTTGTGGAATGGCCATTTAAACTGTTAGTAAGCCAAATGAACTGCTCACTGCTTTCCCACATAGTATTTTGGATATACTTGGTATTAATGCTTCTGTATTTGCACAAAGCACCAAGTTACTGACAGAGCATGAGAAAAGTGAAATCTTGCTGAATACACAGAATAGCTCAGTCACAAATAATTTGAATTGATTTTTCATTTCTGAAACCACTAATCTGTTCTGTGAAAAAAGCCCAACAAAACCACACTACCAAAAAAAAAAATCAAACCAAACTAAACAAACAAAAAACTCCAAAAAAAACATGAAACAAACAACACAAAAAGAACTGTTCAGACCTAAAATGAGAAAGAAATGCAAAAGAAATTCCAGTAGAATATAAAAAAAAACCCTGTCTTAACAGGGACTTAGCAGACTATGACTAATATCCTATTGAAAGGGTGTGGTTAAGGGACCTGAAAACCCAGTTAGTTTAACAAAGGAAACTGTCTAATTGGTCAGTTGACCAATACCAAATCCCCTTCAGGATTTGACTCAGAATATGTATTGCAATTGGATACTGCAAAGCTTAAGTGAATCTTCAAATTCTTTTTAACTATAGATTGAACAGTATTTTGTAAATCTAAATATGGTCCTGTACTATTCAGTGGAAGAAAATTTTCAGGTAACATGTAGGCATCACATCTATTCTCTATTCATGTTACATTCCATTAATTTCAAAGCAAAATTTTAGAGCCAGTGCAACATCTAACTGCACCATAATCAAACTATGACAAAAATTCTGTTACTAAAAAGTGTTATTTTTTTGAGTGCTGTTCTCTCAAATGCTCCAGTCAGCCAAGGATTAGATGTTCAACTTAATGCTAGCCAGTGACCATTATTCATTTTAAAGTGCCACAGCTAATCTCATTTCTTACCTAGAGAAAGACCACTCATGTCTTACATGTAATGGAGATGCTGGCTGTCTTTTGAATGTGTTTTAAGTTTGGTTAATGACTCCTCTTTTTCTTCCTGCAGAAGACCTCTCAAAGACCTCAGCACAGAGAACTCACAGATATGCTCAGTGCTACACAAAGGTAAGAGCAAACACAGGCAGTGTTAACAGGGATGAAGTTTTTGCAGGCAGCCTCACACTGATGCTGTAAGAATCAGTTGACTTACATTGCAAGGTCTTTCACACAAGTATAGCAATGGCTTCTCTGCCAGTTGCTGATAGAGAATATGAAGTTATAAGCTTTCAATATTTTCTAAGAGGTCAAATTTATGAGGAGATGATGTGTAGAATCTTCTTCAAAACACCTCTTAGATTCACATTGCGAGAAGTAAAACCAAGCTGAAGTGAGATCCACTGTGCAAGAAGACGCAGCCTCTCCTTCCTGTTTTACTAGAGCAGAGCAAACTAGACAGTGGCTTCCTCAGTATGTTCTCTCTTAGGTTAACCCCTAAACATGGGATATTGAAGTCACTCGGAAAAAATACTCATGTACTTTACAGCATTAGCCTGAACGGTAGTCCTGTTGTTATATGTTTTTCCTGGAGCTAAAATAATTGTTTGAAACTAGTGTATCTTTTCCTCAGTTATATGGTATCTGATGGTATCAAAAAGTCTGAAAAGTCTTACATGTTTCTAAGGCAATTTATGTGCAACACCACAACTAAGAAACAAGTAGATGGAGAAAAGTAATGACCTCTCAGCCATCATCAACTTCTCTATTCTGCTTAAGTGACTATACTGACCTGAATGAGCAGGCCCAGCTGCCAGGGGGCCAGTTGGGAGTTTTACCTTCACAAGGTGATGACTCTCCATTTGGAACCACTAGCTCCTCTCTTGTCTGCATTAAGGTGGTGATGGGCACTGAAGACCACTTCAAGAAACCATCTTCCCATATTATTTATCTGGTGGAATTCCCTTACTAGAAACCCCAGGAGAGCTATTTGGTACATTGAAAGGTTTATATTCTCATTTGTGTTGTCTAGTAGGGCCATTGGATTTCTTGTGTATACAAACCAATTCTGACTTTGTTATAACCATTTTATAAATTAACAAATTCAAATTTAAGCCTTAGAGACAGAATCAAATGGTTTAGCCTTCTGTTTCCTTTTCTCAGCTGTACAAATATTTATGGGTATGGTTCAAGATGGAGTCTCAGAGGAGCTTACTTTTTTCAGTCAAATTTGGATATTTAGAGCATTTACAGGTTCAGAATGACAGTGTGTATGACCAAGCTACACATTTCAGGACAAATTTCTCCACTTAGACTGAGATCACTGAGCCTTCTGTTCTGTGCTCATTTCTCTAACTTGCCAAGAAAAGAAAAGAAGTAATAGCTGTATTTTTGTGATTTAAATGAGCTAGGTGTTTCCCTTACATATTTATTCCATGCCCTTGATTTCAGAAGAAATAATGTCCTGTAGAACTCTTCCCTATTCTCAATATTCCTGAAGAAAGACATGACCTTTAAGTCTTCTTACAGGAAGAAAGGAAGAGATTATTCTTCCAGCCTTGTTTGGGAGATAGTACACAACAGCCACCAAACTGAGAATTTCCCCTCAAGACCCAAGTGATACCCTGAAGGGTCACTTTGTGAAGTTAATTCCAGGCTGAGAACAAAAAAAGCCCTGAGATATCTTCTACCTGTTTGTAATAGAGACTCCCAGAAGACAAGCAAAGAACCCCTTTTCTTCACATGCCATTGTTCCTTTTAATTCAGCAACAAATAAAGCCAGAGCATGAGCAGGGAGTTCTGCTACTCTTCAGCTGTCTCTGGAGATCATCTACCCATGCTTTTTCACTGTTTGACACTCCATAAAGGCAAACAAGACTGCAAACCATAGGTGTCTGAGCAAGCAGAAAAAAAGGGTTTCAACCTGGGCAAGAGGGAAAAACCTTGGCAGTTTGGTTATAGTGAAGTAGTTTGAACTGAACAATAAATATTTCTTTTTCTTGTCAATCTTGTTTGACATCACAGAAGAAGAGCAAGGCATACCTTGCTACAGCTATGGGTACTAGAAGATAAAAGGGAAAATATTCTGCAATTGATGGACACCTGTATTCCAGGCCAATCACTGACAGGCCTCTGGTTTTGCCTCCATAGCTTGAGAGATGTCATCTACTTCAAAAACCACAATCTTTTACGAATGCTTGGTGTATTAGACCCTGCCACTAGTGAACACAGAAACTATTTGTAACTATTTAAAGCTTTTTAAAAAGCATATTTTCATGTTTAGTGACCAAAACAAACTGTAGACCATGTCAACAAAGGTGGAGGGTGATGGAGTAGGGGAGGAATCTGCTCTTCTGCCAACAACTTTTGAAACTGTATGTTCCGATCCATTCCAAGCGAGGTATCTAAGAGCAGCTATGGGACTCAATTGCAAGAGGATCATAAAGAGTCTAGAGAAATCTGTATGGGAATATTTACTGCTCGGCCAATTTTATATGTATTAGCTAGTGTAGCAATCAGTCCAGCTCTTCAGGAACTTGTGCTGCTAAAAGCTTTTTGCAATTTTTTTTCCAATAGTACTGTAATGCATTTACTAATCTATCCCTTTAAGAACTCTTACCAATTTATTTCAGCATTTACTAGCACTAAGATTTGTCTAAAAATGTTATTTCTCCAAATGTTTTCTGAAAAGTACATTTGGAATAGAAGGTCATGGTATGATCCTTTCAAATTTTTACAGAAAGAATCAGAATATCTCCATTTCAACTGCTAAGTAGCTTTACACAAAATGCCTTTAGCAGTTACATGCTTAAGCATCGATCCATAGTAGGCTCTCTGCATAATACTTCTTTTAATTTTAAAAAGAGTAGAGAAAAAACAGTCAAGCTCCGAAATTCATTATTCTCTGTCTTGGCCTACTCTGTATGGCTAGTCCTTAAAATTCCCTTAGCTTTCAGAATAAGTAGTTTGCTGCTTTGTGTCCAGCCCAAAAATAATCCTGCAGGAAAAAGGAGAGTCACACAGCCCTTTCTGTTGACAGCCAGTAGTCTTTGTACATCCGTTCTGCCTTTCCCAACCTAATCACTGGAGAGACTGAGCCTGCATACAAGATGCACAGGAACATCTAGTACCAAATGTTCATATGTCTTGTAGTATTAGAGCAAAAGCTTTAAAAGTGTCATGAAAATTTTTGGTCTTGACTAGTAAAAAGTTTTCAGTAACTTGTTATATCTTTGGAAAGAAATTACTGTGGGAAAAAGTACCAAAAGCATCCATTAGGAAGAAGGTAGAAAGAGAGCTTAAGTAGCATGGAAGAAGTACCAAGAAAAGAATTCAGTAATTGAGGCACTCTATATCTTCTGCAGAAAGATTCTAGCTGTTAGTTTTCCAAAATAACCCATGTTTTTTACAAGCAAGGTGAACTGGGCTATAATGCTTCATAATCCACATTTCAGGAATGAAAAAACATGTCAAAGTCAACAGTTTCATCACCAGTCTGATTTTTGGATTTTACTTTTTTTTTTTAAGCTATTTAGCCAACATTTATTTGCAATTGTACACCTACTTGTAAAGGAACATCAGCTATTCCATTTTGTGGGCTGCATAGCTCGCTGTTTTTAATAATAATGACTTAAAATTGCACCTAAATAAAAGAAATAAAGATAACCAACTATGTTGCAGTGTTCAGAGCGAAGTAATCACTGTATTTAACACTCATGACAAACTGTGCCAAGTTTTCTTATTTCCACAAAGTTTCAAAATCTTGAAGTTGTTCTAAAAACTGATATAAATAGTGCACAACAAATCTGTTTCATATGTTTAAACAAATGAATACATTTTTATGCTTACTGAACTGAAGTTACAAGAGAAGTAAAACCACTTAAATGAAGTTCTGTGCTGAAATTTAAAATTGTACTAGACGTAGATTGCTTCAATTACCCAGCACACTGCCATTATTTAGAAAGATAGAAGGGAAAAACCATCAAAAATTCAAAAAGTCCAGGAAGTAATTATTAGTCGATGTAAATCAGGGATAAATCGTTTCACACTGAAAGTAGCCATTCACAAAAAAGCCAAGGAAGAGGTCAGATTTTCGTTTTGGCTCACCAAGTTACACTGATGCTGTAATTATTTTGATAAATCTAGATTTCTCTTTTCCTCTCACTTCTGTAAACCAAAATGATAGTCTTCATTTACAGCGAAGTAACAGCTTTTACTGATGTGGTTGTACCTATTACTAAAAGAAAAGATTGAGGAAACAAGCAGCAGGTTATAGAATAAAAAGAGGGGATGAGATAATATGATTAAAAAATTGTAATGAGCATGACTGCCTTGCCAAAGAAAAATTTTGTTGCAATGCAAAATACAAATGATTTTTAGAAGTTAAGGGGTTATTGGAAAATGTAATGTTATACAGAGGATGATAATGGCAACACTGGTATACAAAACAGGAATGTAGTTGGAGCATGAAAAGGAAACGCTAAGTAACAGAATGCAGCTTCAAAATCCAGGGAGATAACAGAGAATTCATAATGCATTTGCAATATATTAATACAAAATCATCTACAATACACCTGTGAAATATATACTTTTCAATTCTATGTAGAAATAGATAATTAAATCCTTATTACAGTAAAATAGAAACATCACTGCTTGCAAAACTAACAGAAGTCAAGCAGTTTGCATTTGCCTGCCCACAGCAACAGCATTTTTGTCAGAAGCACCAGGAACGATCATGATTTACACACAAAAGCAGGCTCTGTTAGGGCAAGGGACAAAGGCAAATGACTGCAAAGAAAGAGGACTCAACTTCAATTTAACTGTCCTGTAAGGTACATACTAATTAGCTGCAAAGCTATGAAATACTAGCTAGCATGTTAAGTCTGCTACATGACAGTATAATTTGACTTCTTAAAGGATTATGCAAATTACAACTCATCATTCCATTACATGACTGAAAAAAAGTGACAGCTAATTTATACATAACACACCTTTCAAATCCTTAAGATGTGAAGCACCTGTGCAATACATTTTGCCTAGATTTTCTAGCATGTACACTCTTGTTCATTGCACTGTACAGAAACATACCTAAGAGAATTAGTAAAGTCTTAGAGTTTTTTATTTGTTTTTTAGCTTTTAGAGCACAATCTCAAAGAATTAAACAACACAATTTCTGTCCCTGCTGCAGAGGTTTTGCACACACATAGACGTGCACAGTTTCAACACGTGTAATTTCTGAATAGCAGGAGAGCACGAGCACTAAATGCACGAGCTAGAGGCAAGACTCACACAGATTTCAACATACTTCTGGTAGGTAGATTCACAGTAGATTCCGTCATATCGGTAGATTTTCCTACATTCTGATTGGTTGGGCAGAGGATGCTGGACAGTTATTCTGTAGAGGCATCAAAAACAGATAGACATGACTAGAGGATCTCTACAGGTAACTGTAATGCAGGACAATTAGTATGTTGAAATTGATCTTTTTTTAAATTTTGGTTTTAAATTAAACACCTTTCTGATCCCTTTAAATCAACTGCCTTGTGCACATATCACCCACAATTTCCAATTTTCAAAATCTGCACTGAGAGTAAACTAAACTTCAGTTTTCCATCAGAATGGAATTATTTCCCCCATCAAATAAAAGTGGAAGGGGTATGGAATTTTATAAATCAAATTGATACTTCACATAGTTTGTAT
This sequence comes from Campylorhamphus procurvoides, assembly GCA_013396655.1. Lineage (NCBI taxonomy): Eukaryota > Metazoa > Chordata > Aves > Passeriformes > Dendrocolaptidae > Campylorhamphus > Campylorhamphus procurvoides. Next base: position 101,203 of record WBMV01008995.1, on the reverse strand, counting down.
CTACAATAGCGCACATAAAATTGATTATTTATTGTTTATTGTTCCAACCCTTCCTCAGGCAGAACATCCATTTATGTCAGCTGGGAGTTTGTCCAGACAAAGACCAAATAACCCTCCAATTTAAAATGTCAACAGCAATTCTCACATTTGCACAGAATGAGGATGTTGTGGTATTATGAGGACTGTGATTGAAGGTGCTCAGCACCATCTGAATAATGCCATATGTTCTCGGATTGAGTGAAAGAAAATGAAAGTGATTGGCAGCAATCAGGAGGTGCGCAGCATCTTGTAAAATCAGGCCCTAAAAGATTTGTCAATCATTCTATTATTCATCCCTCCCCAGCTCCCTGTTAGCAGAAAATATAATTTGGCTATAAAAATTCAATGTTGTTTTTAAAATATACTTGGGAATTGCACACAAAACAGTACCCACCAATTTTCTTTTTTTTTTTTTCCTCCCTCTTCTCTGGAATAAAAACACATTTTAGACGCTTTTGTATCTTCCACAAATTAATATCTTTTCCCTTGTAATATAATGGTAGTTCACTGAAGTCAGGACAAATTATTTGAGAAATTTTACACATTTTTCAGAGGCAGAATTTTTTGAGAAATTTTGCACATTTTTCAAATGTAGACTTCTAGGCTGTGATTTTTTTAAAATAAATATTCTTATTAATAGAGGATTATTTTACTTTACCATTATTTTTACAATATCAACATCTACATAGCTCTAAGCTACTCTTCTTGGGTTTTTTTAATCACATATTTGTTTCAATGGTAATTTGAGATTGCAGGTTTGAGAAAAAAAATAGTATCATTATACAGCAACAAGCTTCATGAGAAATTGAATGTTATCTACTGTGGAAACTGAGGACCTTCCTCTATAAGACTGCACCTACACAGTGTGTCAAGTGCACACCCTTTCTTGTCTTTACAGCCCTGGTCCTTTCCTCATTTAAATTGGAAACCTGGTCTGAGCACGCCTCAGCACTGTTTTCATCCGTGGGACCCCACATGCAAAAGGGAGGAGACAGCTCTGTGATGAAGGCAGGATCAAACACCTCCACATCCTGGGATATTCCTGAATTTACTAATTGAGACATTACTAGATACCTACTTATTGTAATACCCAGGCCCTTTAATTTAGATGTCTACGAACCATACACAGTGTACAAGGGAAGCTAGGTATCTTAACATGGGATTTGCCACACAAGTGCTGTCAGCAGGGAACTATGCAATCTAGTACGAGAGATCTAGGAGAGTTTCTTCTATGTTGTGTGTGCCTGAGAGACATAAACCCTTCACTCTGGGTCACTCAGAAATGCCTACATCAAAGCGAATTCAAGACTCAAAATCCTCAGCGAACCATCACACTGGCTGACTCATGCTCTAACTTTAACTCCCTCCACCTTTCTTTTTTTTTTTTTTCCCCAAACATGACTAGAAGAGATGCTTGTTTCCACATGGCTTCAGCAAAGACAGAGGAGAACCAGGACCTCAGGAGAGCTATGCCTCTTAGCCAGAGGATACTCAAACACACATCTGCCACAGCTCCAAAGGTTACCACAGAGTCCTTGATAACAACTATTCTAAAGCAAGGGTCATGTTAGCTCCTCCTGCTACAAAAATGGCACTTTAAAGAAGAACAAAAAAAATCAGGAGTCATTGAAAGAAAGGGAGACAGTGAAAGCATGTTGTATTAAGAGTTATTCAAAAATGCATAAGCGATCCCTGCAAAAACTATCAGAATCCTTCCCAGATGAGTGCCCTCATCACAGGCCTTTAGAATTATGCTCTTTCTTCCACCGGTTCTTTGGCCAAATGAACCTTAGAATAGTAATATTGATTATTGCTATTACTTGAGTAGTTAAGCAGGTGCAGTAGAATATGGCTCTCTCCAAAAAACCTTTATTCTCAAGTAGTCGTGGTATTCTTCTGGGAACTGGAAGACGTGAGTTTGAACATCCTAGTAATGAAACAGGTCATAAATAAATATTCTCTTATTCACTGCTCTAAGCTACTGCAGGATACTTGTCAGCCAGCTTTTGTTTGGTTGGTTTGTTTTTTGATGTTTTCTCACATGACAGACAAACTGTAACACAGGAGGTTCCATCTGAACATCAGGAAACACTTTTTTACTGCAAGGATGCAGCACTGGAACAGGTTGCTCAGAGGGACTGTGAGGTCTCTGCCTGTGGAGATAGTCAACACCTACCTGGACAGGAACCTAGGCAACCAGCTCCAGGTAACTCTGCTTCTCCAACCCAGGGGAGCTGGAAAGGAGGTTCTTTCTAACCTCAACCACCCTGTCATTCAAGCCCAGATCAGTGTTTTGGACTGTCCACATTCCTGCTTTACATCTAGCCAGAATTAGGTTGGAACCTTTCTTTTAGACGGAGGTGAGCATAAAGTGGGAGGCAGGGGGGGAGATGGGAGTGGAGAAGGAAAGGGAAGGGAGGGGCCTGTTCTTGTTTTGTTGTTAAACTAAGCAACATGTAAGCCTCTATAAACAAGGTAACAGCTACTCTGGATCATATTCTGTGAGAAAGAAGCCTTCCTTTGTACTGCATAGAGCTAGATTCCATTTTAAGAACCAGGATGCTACGAACTTTTTTGGACCAAGTCCTTATGCAATGCTAACAATCTTATTTAAAGAGTTATTTAACTGTCATCCTCTGCTGAAACAGATACAAAAAAATAAATAGCTAAAATGCTACTACTACTAATAATAATAATATACTGAAACACTGAGCCAAACAAGACATCAGTGTAAGTCTCAAAATCTCAGTGACTTCATCAAGATTGCACACCATCTAAACAAGCACAGAATGGGGCCTATTGTGCTTAATCTGAAAAGGCAAGAAGTCCTGAGACACTACGGAATAAATTTCAAAGTGCACACCAGGTTTCTAACTACCACCTAGCATGTTTCAGGAAAAAAAAAAACAAACAAAATACTGTATTTTCTTGTATGATGTTTTTCTCTTATTGCTAAGGGTTAAGTGTATTCCCATAAATGGACTTTTACGTTGGATGAAAACTATGTTTTTCTTTTAGGTATTTAGAAGCTGCCCCTAACACCATCATACCCATTTGCCCTCTGCCCTGTGTATTTTAGCTGTCATTTAATAGACTTATGTTCACAATTAATGATCATCTGATAACTACGAGGCTGTGGGTTAGAAATGGGTCAGAAATTAAGACTTCCTCACAGAACAGCTTATTCAGCATTCCTTATAAAATAAACTAACAAAAACATCCCAACCACAAACCCACAAAGCATAAAAACAAGTAGCAAGAATTACTGGTTAGGATAAAAAAAAAACAAAAACAACACTTTACCAAGTCAATCAGTCTTGGTGTGGGCTTTTACCCTCTCTGAAAAAAAATAATTTGAGACAATCTTCACCAAATTAATTTAGCTAACTTTTTTAATCCACATTATGTCAGCAGATATACTCC
>WBMV01008995.1:32741-95241 GCA_013396655.1 Campylorhamphus procurvoides | reverse complement strand
TTTGGTTCTTACACACCACTGATTTCCACTCCTTTTATACACCTCCACAGATCAACATCATTTTTCAAGCTTGTAGTAGTAACACAGGCTTGGTGATAGAAGGATTTCCTGTGTAGGAAAGCTCTTACACTCAAGGAATCCTTCTAATCACTATAGTAGCATAAATTAGAGCTTGCTCCCTTAGAACTAAGAAATCTGCTCTAAACTTACTGCCTGTGTTCTTACCCTGCAAATATCGGCATGGTAGCATTGCTTCCAGAGGACAAGGGATTTTCATCAAAAAATTAGAGATGAAGAGTGTGAGGGCCTAGATTTAAACAGCCCTAGAACTCAGAAACAGTTGGTCTCTGCGAAACATAATACTCAGGTGTCAATCAAGCTATATGAATCTGGTTCAAGGTTTCCAATTACTGTGATTTTTTTTTACAAACATTAAATAATTCAATTAGCATTTTCTATTGTGTGAGCATAGAATCTTCAGAGTTGTATCATAATGAAGAAAAACAAACTTCCACCTCATATCCAAAATTTAAGTGGCATCAGCCATGGAAGTAGAAGAGATTGCAGAAACTCAGATGTACTTAAATGTTACAAATTAAAATTTGTCTGTGTCTTCTTTACTTTGATGGATGGCCAATTTTTCCCCTACACTACTTCAGATTTCTATGTGTTCCCATATGCTCTTTCATCTACTTTCTTATTTCTTTCGGTTTTCTGTATAGACAAGTTTACAATGAGACCATACCACCTTTTTTTTTTTTCTCAAGCTACACATATGAGTTGCTTTGATGGAGAAGTTATAGTCATACCTTCCTTTATTAAATTAAGTATTTTAAAACTAAGGCAGAGGATATGGTACGAGATTTCCTCCTACCAGGTGACAGAATATTGGTTACATGATTATAAGCCAGAGAGGAATGTAGACAATCATTCTGTTGATTTGATTAATGCTGAGAGGCAAAGGGAAGATAATCTGCTTGGGCCTACTGTACACTTTTGGTATCTCTGACACCCCTTGAAGAAAGGAAACAGCTCAAGTAGTCAGGCCATCACTAGAATCACCCTCATCTCTATCCCTAGTCTATACACCAGCCAGGAGAAAAAAAAACCCTCAATGTGTTTTCTGCTTCGTCAGATTTCAAAGATGATGCAGAAGTGTAATAATATCATCTTAAAAGACAATCAGGTCAAGATTTGAGGAATGTCAGTGTAGGCAGAAAGAACAGGCAACAGCTCAGAGGCATGTCCAAAATGTATCATAGAATAAACCTTTCTTTCTAGAAATAAGTGTCCCTTATGGTCCATGTGTGTGTTTGTCTGCTGCCTAAGCCAGAGACTTCCATGCATATCCCCAGTCCATACTGCAATGTGCAATAGGATACCTGAACAGAAAAGTAATAAGGTTCTGGATGAGTTGCATGTACAAGTCCTCTCTCATCACAAAATTCAGGTTTGGCTTCTTTTCTCTCCTACTCCCTTCTTCTCTGTCCCTACAATTGCATGATGAGGGAAAAAAATGCAAGAGCCAGTCAATCAATGCCTGGCTATGAGACTGGTGTCACCAGCAAAATTTTGGAGTTTTTGATCAAGGGGTTGGTTTACAAATAGCTGACTTGCTGGAAATAGACAGGGTACATCTATCTCAAAAGGGAGAAAAGATCTTTACCTGGCAGTTAGGAGAACTCATTGAAAGAGTTTTAAACTAGACTTGATAGGGAAAAGGGATAAAACTAGGCTCACTAGAGATAAGCCATGGGACAGCACACCAATGTTTGAGGGATGGTGTGCTAGCAAGGTCTTTTGTTCTGCCATCTCAGTGAAGGTACGGAATGGAGATTTATGTGGCAGCAAAGACACAAAGATTTTTGATGACTTAGAAACCACAGAAGTAGACAAGAATGGTGATGTAGGAATTAAGGCTTCTCCTCTCCAAAAAGGTGGTGGGATCAATTGGTCACCACCAATTCAGCCCAGCTGAAGTGTATCTACACCAATGCATGCAGCATGAGCAACAAACAGGAGAAGCTGGAAACCACTGTGCAGTAGGAAATCTGTGACAGTTACCATCATGGAAACATGGTGGGATGACTTGCACAACTGAAGTGCTGCAATGGATGGCTATAAACTTCAGAAGGGATAGACAAGGAAAGAGAGGTGGCAGGGTAGTGCTGTATGTTAGGAAGTGGTTTGGTTGTCTACAGTTTAATGATGGTGACAGTAGGGTCAAGTATTTATGAGTTAGAACCAGAGAGAAGGCCAACAAAACAGATAGCGTGTTGGGAGTCTGTTATAGACCACACAACTAGGATGAAGATGCAGACAAAATATTCTATAAACAACTGGGAGAAGTCTCACCATCACTAGCACTTGTTCTCATGGGGAACTTCAACTTACTACTGTATTTTCTGCTGGAAATACAATACAGCAGAGATAACAATTCAGGAGTTTCTTTGAGTGTGTGGAAGGTAACTTCCTGAGAGAGCTGGCGAGTGAAGACCAGCCTGACAGAAAGGTTTGGCTGAAACTCAGGAAAAAAAGAGTTTATGATTGTTGGAAGAAGGGGTGAGAAACTCAGCAGAACCCCAAGGATATCATGAGGCTACACAGGGGAAAACTTTGAAGGGACAAAGTTCAGCTACAGCTTAACCTGGCTACTGTTGTAAAAAAAATTACAAATGCTTATATAAATACATTATCAACAGGAAGTCTAAGGATTATCTCCATCTTCCAATGGACGTGGAGGGAAACAGCAATAAAGAATGAGGAAAAAGGCTGAGGTATGTAATGACTTCTTTGCCTCCGTCTTTATTAGTAAGACCAACTGTTCTCAGGGTACCCAGCCCCCTGAGCTGGAAGACAGTGACCAGGAGCAGAATGAAGGCCTCATAATCCACGGACAAATGGTGAATGACCTGCTACACCACTCAGATACACATACAAGTCTATAGGCACAGATGGGATCCACCTAAGGGTACCAGGGGATCTGGTGGAAGTGCTCAGTGAACCACTTTCCAACATTTACCAGCAGTCCTGGCTAAACAAGGAGGTCCCAGACAACTGGAGATTGACAAATATGGTGCCCATCTACAGGAAGGGCAAGAGGGAGGATCCAGAGAACTAGAGATCTGTCAGCCTGACCTTATGACAGAGAAGATTATGGAGGAAATTATTTTGACTGCCATCGCATGGTGTGTACAGGATAGCCAGGTGGTCAGGCCCAACCAGTACAGGCTTATCAAAGGCAGGTCCTGTTCGACTAAACTAACCTCCTTCTCTGAGAAGGTGACACACTTAGCAGACAGGGCTCTGAACTTCAGTAAAGCCTTTGACACAATTTTCTGCAACATTCTCCTAGAGAAACTGACTGTTGCTGAGAAAGTGATGGCTGCACTCTTCATAGGGTGAAAAACTGGCTGGATGGCCATGCCCACAGAGTAGTGGTGAATGGAGTTAATCAAGCTGGTGACCAGTCACTGTTGGTGTTCCCCAGGGCTCAGTATTGTGGACAGTCCTGTTTAATATTTTTACTGACAACCTGGAGGGAGGCGTCTAGTGCATCCTCAGTCAGTTTGCAGATGACATCAAGTCCGGCAGGACTATCATTCTGCTGGAGGGCAAGAAGACTGTACAGAGTGATCTGGACAGGCTGGATAGATGGACCAAGGCCAATTGTATGAGGTTCAATAAGACAAAGTGTTTGGTCCTGCACTTAGGTCACAACAATCCCGGGCACTGCTGCAGGCTTGGGGAAGAGCTGTTGGAAAGCTGCCCTGCAGAAAAGAACATGGGGTTGTTGATCAACAGCTGGCTGAACATGAGCCAGCAGCATGCCCAGGTGGCCAAGAAGGCCAATATGTCCTGACTTGTATAGTGTAGCCAACAGGACCATAGAAGTGATCATCACCCCTGTACTCAGCACTGGTGAGGCTGCACCTGTGTTCAGTTTTGGGAACCTCACAATAAGAAAGACATTGAGGTGCTGGAGCATGTTCAGAGAAGGGCAACAAACTTGATGAAGTGCCTGGAGCACAAGTCTTGTGAGGAACAACTAAGAAAGCTGTGGGTTTTTAGCCTGGAGAAAAGGAGGCTCAGGGCCACCTTATTGCTCTCTACAACTAGCTGAAAGGAGGTTGTAGCAAGGCTTCTTCTCCCTCTCTCCCAACATGACAAGAGAAAACAGCTTCAAGTTGGGCCTGGGGAAGTTTGGATTGAATATTAGGAAAAATTTCTCACCAAGAAGGTAGTCCAAGTACTGGACAGGCTGCCCAGGGAAGTGGTAAAGTCACCATTCCTGGAGCTGTTTAAAAGATGTATAAATACGGCAGTTAATGACATGGGTTAATGGTGAACTTGGCAGTGTTAGGCTAGCAGTTGGACTCTGTGATATTAAAGGTTTTCTCCAACCTAAACAATTCCAGGGGAAACTTCCTATAGTAAAACTGATAGCAATCTCATGTAGCTAGAAGGACTTAAAGCCATTTCAAAGGCATTGAACTATTATATAAATTAACATGTACATCCAGTCTGTCTTCATTTTCTTTCCCCCAGTGCACTGATATCAAGCAGCACACACTGCAGCAATTATCCATATTGATTATGCTACATGGGTCTGATATTTTGCTGCTTTTTATAAGCACATGAAGTATGAACAGTTTTGAAAAAATACCTGCCCTGAGGTTGAGATTACTTCAGAAGTCTATTCAGTTAGCTCACATCTACCTTAAAACACATAGTTCTATTTCTTTTTTTTTAGCTTTTCTGAAATTTAGTATTCTTTACATAGTGATTATCAGGGACCATTGTCTGGAGAGAAGATACACAAAACACTTGGGTAGTTAATTCTTACACACAAACCTAAGTTTCTATTGATTAAAAGGAGGTTTAGCACTTGCTTACAAGTTAAGCAGTTGAATAGTTTTATAAGTCTTATCCTGGGCCCTCTACAACTAAAACCACCTGAAGCTGAGAAAGACTATGAGGGGAAGCTCAAGGTCACAGAGCAGGTCAGTATCAGACAGAAATGAAGTGAGGTCTTGAATTCCCAACTCTTGGTCCATCCCCAGCTGAAATGGTGAATGTCCTAAATACTTTAACAAATGTCAAATCATTTCCAAATCTTTCTACATTTTTGATATAAAGGATTTAGAGTGTAATGAAATTCAGTAATTAATCATACAGTGTAGGGAGGTAGGTTGAGTACCTTTTTGCTTTCCTAAATTGTTAACTTTTAATTTTACTTTATAGCCACTTGCATTTCCCATTATATGCATAGTAAATACGAGCATTCAGTGTACATCACCATTAGCTCTTTTTGTTATGTATTTTTCATCTTATTTCTCTTGCTACTCACCCACCCTCTTCAGCCTCTTCGCCTTAAACATGAGTACTTTTTGTTGCTTCAGACTTACTCTATTCTTGCTATATTTTTCTCCTGGTGATCAGAACTGAACACATTATTCAAGTGATGTCACACTATTGATCTATACAGCAAAACATATTTGTTATAATGCTCACACTATGGTATCATTAGGTGCATTTTCAATACAGTTATTTTTTTCTACCCCTCAATATTGCTTAACATTTTGTTTGCTTTTATGTTTAGTGTTGCACACTAAAGCAAAAACTTTCACCAAGCTGTCCACAGTGACATCCAGGCACATTTCCTCTAAGTTATAGTTAATTTAAAACCCAGCAACATGTATGAGTAGCTCAAATTGGGTTTTTTTCCAATGTGCGTTACATTTCATCTATAAGCAATGAATCATTTGTCATTATGCTGCCTATTAGCTCAGTGAGGTGCCTCAGAAGTTTCTTCTAATCTCTACAAACCTAAGCAGAAATGAGCTTCTTCCATATCTTATTCTCTTTTTAAAATACTCATAACTGTATTAAATTTTCCTCAAAAAATATTAATGGGGGACATTTTCAGAAACTTTTAATAGTCAGAAATATCACACCATTTTCCCCCCATCCTGACTAATATTGTATAACAAATTTCTAAAAGAGTAGAAAGGTATTGTTTTTAAGTATAGGAGTCTTCTTGTTTCTTCTATACATTTAAGTTTTAAGCAACTTTTTTTACTTTCAAGTACATTGTGGCTGTTTTATTGTAAAATTCTCCTTAGTTATTTTTACACATATTATTAATGTGAGGGTTTTTTTTAAATATTTGAATCCTCATATTGCCATGTTTTTGACAGAATAAAATCAGTAGCAAAACCATAGAGGTAACACAATCTTCAGTCCATAATCTAAGTGGCCTGAATAGGGCTGTAGGTTTCATTCCCTGACATGCAAACAAGGGGAAAACCCCTGAACTGCTGATGCTGTAGGCCTTCTTCCACAGGTTTAAAGTCCATGTTCTCAGTGTCCCAGTATAGACTATATTTTTGCTGGATTCATGTAGTTAATACTCATCTATTTCTGCTGACAGGATCTCCTAGAACAGCGTGATGTGTAAAGCTTTTATGCACAGCTCTTCAGAATACAGAGGCAAACATTTTTCCCGCTCAATGTCAGTACTAAAGTTTTTCAAATACCTCATTTAAGGGGATAGTCCAGTTTTGCAGGTTTCTCTCTCAGAATTTTTTTTTCCTTTTAAAAAAAAACCAAACAATAATTTGCCTCCAAACCCTTTTTATGAGCTTCATGCTGTCATTTTGATGTTTCTGTTCCAGGATCAAAAAGCAAACAGCTAAAACTCACAAGTAATATCTTGACATGTGTATTCTATTCATTATAACAATTAAATTTACAGAGATAGAGAATTTGCTCCTGAGAATAAGCTTCCTGAAGTTTGACTTGGGCTGGAGCCAAAACATTTCAGGTTTAGTACTCAGGAGTATTATTTAGAAGATAAATTGCTAGCTATCAGATTTTGGGAAAGGTACAGCTAGCATCAAGTCTTGTTGCACAGCAATTCGTTGGAAGAAACACACCCTGTATTACTTGTTCATATTCACCCTAATAATTAAAAAAAAAACCAAACCAAACAAACAAAAAAAACCAAAATCAAATCTCTGGCTAAGGGGATTTAGCTTTGATAAAACGTTTTGAAAATGCTGTTTAGGAGTATTCCATGAAAGGAAAAGTGAGAAACACTCTCCTCTTTATTTTTAGGTTAGCATACTACTGTGCAGCTTCAAAAAGACTTTGGACACTTTACAGTCTTATAAGTTTCTCACCATTAAAACTGATTATTCCTGTGAATGGGAGACCCCTATTACTGATCTTGAACTTCTGAGTGACAAGAACAGTTCTTGAACCGTTATGTGACAGTTCCTCACAAAATACACTCTCACAGAAAGGATTATATTCAACTAAAACTGTTTAACAAAGAAACAGCTGCTGCTGCAGCAGCAAGGAAATATGAACTATTTATTTCCCCTTTTCCTTCTTGGCGCCTAAGTTTTTGCAGATGCTTATGCCTGTAGCACTACGTGTGCACAAACATGAATGCACACCATTCACATATGCACCTCTAAATAGAAATTAACTCATAAGTAAGAAAAATTCTTTCTCTTGTCTTGCACATGCAGTTTTCATCATGAGTATATAAATATTATTTCTATGCAACACTGTAGGCAACCGTGTCATCTTATGTTTGTTGGCAAATAAATGAACAGGGATATTACTCTTTGAAACTACACTATTGCACATGCACCTATTCTTCAATATTGGGTTGAGCTGTAGGTATTGCATTATGTTATTTTATCCACATTTAGAGTACACCTTGTTTTAAATTACTTTTAAAAACAAACAACAGAGATCATTGTTGATCTCTGCCTAAAACTAATGAAAATAAGCCTGATGTTGTACAGGAAACCATAGATGTCACATAGCAGTCAAAAAGGATGATGTTGATACTTAAGAAGCAGTCTTAGGAACCACTGCTCAAACATACAAAATCCTCATTGCCTATTGCTGATTTGGACCTATTCTGAAAGGCATCTTTTTTGAGGTACACCTCTTCATGAACAACAAGTGAAAACATAAGGCAATATAAATATATTAATGGAGAGAAAACAGCTGGTAGCACTGAAAGCCTCAGAGAAAAAGGCAGTTGAAGGTTTTTTATTTTTTAAAAAGCATTTCAACTTGTTTAGAAGGGACAAGAGTAAAAAAGATTCTCAGCAGCACCACCTGTTTATTTTATTTTTGATAGCCACTTAACAGATTTTTACTTAGGCATGTTTTCAGAGAATTCTTAAAATACTGTGTTTTTTTCTGTTTTGTTGGTTGTTGTTTGTTTGTTTGTTTGTTTTTAATATTGCCACTGGACAGTGATACTGCATCAATAACCATGTCTTAAGTCCCTACATTAAAATGATATCATTATGTTTTGGAAATGTGCCATGTTTTACACACCTTAAGTTTTCCAAATAAAGGTGACAGTAACGGTAAAACTCTAACACTATAGAGATCACTGGAAAATGTTCTAAATAAATATCACTTAACAAACAGTTTACATAGTCTAACACCAGTGATTCACAACCACTCTTACATTTTTTTCTGTTGTACAGATACCATTATTATACATGTCTCTCTCCCCAAATTCTGGTGATAAAAGAAATTTAAGTTGGTAACAGCTGGAATGACTATATGAAGGAGCAATAAAAGAATTAGATTATTTATATAGCTAAGTATTGTTAATACATATATAGAGAGTGACACTCTCTTTTACTAATTCCATTGTAAACTGTTTCATAAATAAGTGTAATCCAGACAGTACACTTATCATTACAGGGTTTAGCATTGCTTCCTAAACTGTATTATGTTAAAAGCTGGTTTTTACTTCAATTATGATGGCAAAATTGCTACAGTCACATTTCTGTTTCAAATAGAAGAATGGCAGAGGAATGCTCCATTAAGAGACATTAATTTCAAACGAGAAATCCATAGATATCCTATTTCCTACCACAAAATTTTGGAAAAATGAATGCTTATCCAACAGTTCATACAGCTTCTTGATTTCAAAGCCTGTAAAGGCTATTAAAGTAATCTAGCTAATAGCACAATAGACTTCTTGGTGCAAGCATAAATGCCCATTATATCTTCAATTCGTCTTTGCTTTTGGTAATCCTCTGGTAAATCACACTCAAAAATAAATAAATGAATCTTCAAAATGCTGACATTTCCTGAATCACTATTAGTTAGCAATCAGGAACGGAGAATGTGTTTTCGTTTCTTGTTTGATTTTTCTTTTCTTTTTATGCAAAGAAGTGTTTTTTTGCCCAGTTTTGCAACAGCTTTAAAACATCTTAATTTGAGAATCAGTGCCCTTCGTTGAAGTGTAGGCATTACCTGATATAGTTTTTTCCCTTGGAAAAGTCAATTGTTAAAAAAAAAAAGTACCATATTAGGCAGTGATAAAGTCAAAGGAAAATGTGTTTCCAAAATTTGCCACATTTCCCCTCTTCAATAGCAACATAAACTTTTATCAGACATATTTAAGAACAGAACTCCAGTGTTTTCTTAGTGAGGAGTTATTCTGGCTGTATACTGTACATGCTATTGAAAGTTTTTATAACAGAAGACCATTCACTTTCATGTAATTCTTAATTAGAAGATGACTACAACTGAATTATTTAAAATCAAGCCTTTGTTATCAGCATCAGTTTTAGACAGAAGCTGAGAATCATTTGTGAGCTGTGGCAGACCCAGACTGTTCAAAGCAATTGCTGTTCAGCATGAAAGCTGCAATGGAGGTCACAGAACAGGTCAGGAGGAAAGATAGTGTATCGATTTCACACCAGGAATAGAGGCGAAGCGAGGGCCCGCTGTTGCTGCATGTGATGTATTTCACTTCAGTTTAAGGCACATTTCATTCCAATTCAAGAGGGGGTGGGGTGCAAAGGGTGAGCGGATTTCACACTGAATCATGATGAATTCTGGACTTGTGTATTCCAGTAAATATCTCCTTCCTGACATTAAGTATTTCTATAGTAGAGTGAATACAATGGAAATTAGACTGCAAACAGATAGCAGAAGAGGACTCCTGGGGAAAAAAGAAAAAAAAAAAAAAAGGCAAAAAAACACAAACCCCCAGAAAGCTCCCACCAAAATCTATATATGATTAGGTCTATTGCCTCCCAGTTTAGCATATACAAATGTTGTCTCAAACCCAGAAAACTGTTACAGATGAAAGAAACTACTGTTCCGATATTCATGCTGCTGAAGAAAATAGTATATGATATTCTAATATTTTATTAAAACATCCTTAAGCCACATAAACATAAGTCAAAAGGTTTCAAAACTTAAAGAAGAGAAAGTCTGTTCACAAAAACCTTCCAGCTACACACACACAAAGGCATGCTCAGTGCAAAGGGAATGCAACTCCTGGCAAAATGTTTTAAATCCATCAGTATAATAGACATTAAAAAGGTGCTGCACAATTGTATTTTACTTCATTTTATTTTTGAACTGATATTAAAAATAATCCTGACTTTTCCAGCAGAGGATATCAGCAACTGTCCCTAACTGTGTCGATGATTATTCATATTTCATTGCCCTGTAGTACTCGCCAGCTCTTGCCCCACCTTCTTTCCAATTAAATAAAAAAATGAATAAATAAATCTGTTCTAATGAGTAAAGCATTAAACATAACTAGAGGGACATTTCTCAAGTTACTTGGATAATAGGCTAGCCTTGCCTAATTTTTTTTCCACCACCCAGAAACTGAATTTCCAGTACTTTTGCCCAGTATGCTGTAAAAGTGTCAACTCCTAAACTGCTAAGATCACATACAGTGTAATTGTAAAATGCAAAGACTTTTATGGATAAAGTGTTCCCTCCCTTCCCCAATGTTATTTTGCATTGGGGAAAAAAACTCCTTTTCTTTTGAAATGCTGACTCTGCTATTCTGCTTTTGACAATATTCTACAACTTTTCTAGATCTTTATACTGCCTCCATAACACTAGCAAAATAGCCAGATACTGACATATTTCAGAACAAAAGAGGACTGTATTTGAGACTGCACAGAGATTTTCTATTAAATTATTTATATTAGTTCACTTCCACGTCATTATTTCTTTTCAACTGTTCTAAGGCATCAATGTCAACTTCTTGAACCCTCTCATGAAAGCTTTGCTGTCATCAGGGTCTATTTCAGCATCCTTAATTCCGCATAAGGAATCAGTTACCCAGCTAGTTTCCAATCACAAAGGGCCAGATGCTCCTCTCGGCTACATGCTGGAGCTGGGCAGATGGGCCCCTCACTAAGACTGAGGAGGGCAAAAGGTGGCCGAGCAGAGAGTGTGCATGTGTGTGTGTGTGTATGTGTTTGTGTGCGCACGCGTGTGTACTGCTGGCCTGCCACAAAACAGCTGAGACTGCTGTGCATGAAGAGTAAAAAACAAAATTCCAAAGTGGCAACTATTAACAAACAAGTGATGGCAGCGATCAGGTACTCCAAGAAGAATGATCCACAAGGAAATGTCATTAACTTGCACTGCAAAATTCCATCATAGTTACCACTTCTCAATTACTGTTCAACTTCAATGATGCTGTGCTGTTTAAATGTATAGAAATCTGCCACAGCCTTGAGTGAGGCTTCAGTGGATTAACACCTGCTGGCTACACACAGTCAAACCCACTAATGCTATTTGATCTACAGACTCCTGCTGACACCGTGCATCATGCGATTCTTACCTCCTCTGATATGTGGAGTACAGTTAAACTGCCTGTGATGGCCCCTCAGGAGCACCCAAAAGCACGGTGATGCTTAGGCTTGTTTTCAAAAGACCATGAACTGTAGAGTAGCTGCAGACACAGCTCCACAGGCAAAGGCCAAGAGGACAGACATTTCTCTTGTCTCATGGTGCTAATACCCAGAACTACCTCTTCCCATTAAGAATGGACAATGTGAGCACCAAGACATCTTTGTCTCATGTCTGTTACTGGACTCCCAGAGAGTACCAGTAGCCAAAATAAAGTCATTTTTCCATTTGCAGTTGGACAGAGGATTGCTATTTTTTTAATGGACAAGGATCTCAGCAAGAGAATAAATCATTAAGCCTACTGTAGACTTCTAACAGGCGGTTTGAAAACAGCCTGCAAGCCACCCATATGGAACAGAGCATAAATCCCAAGTAGTTAAACAAAACCAAAACACAGTAATTCAGCATAGTCCACAGTGATCACCAGACCTAATTTCAATTCCCAGGCTAATCAGAAGTTTAGTGGCCTCAGTGGCATGGGTCCCTGCTGTTTTAGACACCCCCATATTCCCCCTGAATGCCAACACAGGAGTTATGCTTATCTGGGACACATCAGCCGACACAAAGGGAAAAATGAATAGCAGCGGGACCTGCTTGCATTACAGTTCAATTAAAGCCAAAGGCTTGTACATGCCACAGAAAGGTTTGTGCCATGCATTGCTGTTGATATTCCTTGTGCAGGAAAGAACACGTCAGGTGATGCAGCACTGCTAGGGGTGTTCCTCAGAAACACAGCCAGCAACAGCTGTACCAGCTACGACTGGGGAAACGGGACAGGAGTGCCAATTGCACCATAAGCTGTTGTGGTGGCTCTGGGCTGGAAAAAAAGAAAGCTGCTACATTTCCCCAGATTTCTAGATTCTGGATTTTTCAGCACTGGCATAATAGTCTATCATCAAAGTCCTCCACCACTTCATCAACAGAAGTAACCTGTGCTGCCAAAAAAAAAAAAAAGTTCATTAAAAATTTAAAGAAATTTGAAATTTGAGTACTTTTTTTTCTCTTGAACAATATGAGGGATGGGAATGAGAAGGAAGATAAGCAAAGGGGCTTGGGTTAAGCTCAATTAGCAGTAAAGCATGCTAATATTTTTTAAAGGTGTGTGCCTAAAATGCAGGCCTTAGGGAATAAAAGTGGTAAATACATAAATTAAATTTCAAGAGCCTTTCTAACCTCTCATATATATAATTTTCTTTTAATATTTACTGAGTGTAAAAAGATCAGCCTTAGACCCTTGCAATGAACATGATGAATTGTTATATAGCTTGTGCGTTAATTAATACTAACCCCTCTCTGGATAATGTAAAAAGAGTAATGCAAAAAAACCCCAAACAAAGCCCACAACAAAATATGCATGCTTTTAAGCAAAGTAAGTGTGGCAGGTGGTTGTTTTTCAAGTAAATCCCACCACCATTTACTATCTATAGGGAAACCAGAACCTGAAAAAAATGAAAGTCAATCAAGTGCAAAGCACTTAAATTGCATCTTCTACTTGTAAGATGCTTTTACGAAAACATTCAGCCACTTCAGCAACAATCTCATCCAAGCTACAATATTTGCAGTAAATGGTGTGAATAGAAACTTTCAGTTTTAGACATTTTCAGATTGACCTAAAACACAGTGAGCTTCTGCACAGTTGACTTAATCCCTAGCAAAAAAGTAAACATGCTAGAAGCCATACCTTTACACCCTGGATCTTAATTCACACAGCTTTTGCTTCTGTTTCATGTGGTGGGGGTTTTGTTTTTTAAAATAAGGATACCAAAACCCAACACATATCAGTTATACAAAAATTTAAAAGTCACACAGTTCTTTCAAGAATTAAAGAATTCCCCTCAGTGCCCTGACTATCAGAGAAGAAGCAAATATATTCCCCAAAAGGCATAAGCAGCAAATATTTTGGGAAAATGTCCACAAACGTTTTTTGCCCAAGAGAGAAAATCTCCAAAGATAACACTCTTAAACCTCATAAGTGTTACTTTTCTAAAGAAGGGGGAAAAAAATCAGTTTTGGTTCTTTTAATTACCTTTTTCAGCTTTATTGGGGTCTGTTTTTTGCCACTAGCTTCCTAACCAGCATTCCATATTAAACCAAAAAAGATTGTTGAAAAGTCAGCACTGAACTGAAAATATTAAAACCCACAAAAAAAATCCCCAAAAACTCCCACCTCAAACACAACTTCCCCTCAGATTCATGCATAAGCAACTTGAGTCCTGAAAAGAAAGAACTCTGTAGCCTGACACTTTGCACTTCCTGTGGAGGATTACTGAGGACCATATGTAATTAACCATAGCTGCACATTATCTTACTCAGTTTAAAAAGGGAGAACAACCTTTCTGGCTTTTGATAATACTAAAAAACACAATTATGAATAAACTTATGAGATTTCCATTAAGTACAAGTAGCAAGGCTCAATTTAGAACCAATATCAGAACAACAGATCACAAAGACAACGTTGCAGTTGCTGCCTGCTTGCTTAATGATGACTTAAAATGTACTGGTATTCTCTTATACCAAAACACCCATGAATTTGATGTTTCAGAAAAAGATCTGTAAGATAATGAATACTTTTAGTATTGGCATTTATTGAAAGCATAGAGGGTACTATCAGTCCTTCCAATTCTGCGGGAATGAACATTTTAGTCGTGCCATTCAAGAATGAGAAGGTTGAGAACAATGGTTTTGAATAGATATTTTAGGTCTTCTACTTTTAGAAGAGACATTTAAAAACAAAATGCTTTTTTGGATGCATTGACAGAAGAAAAAAAAGGTAAAAAAAATCTGAAAGGCAAGCAATGTACATTTTATGTGATATTAAAGAAAACAATGCTGTTTAAAAGAAAAAAAAAGCAGCATGTCTTTCACATTTTATGTCCTAAGTAGGTTTAAGTACTGCCTATTACTTGTCAAGAATTCAATAGCAAATAGAAACTTTCCAGGTTGATGTGCTGGGGCAGACGAAGGTCATTCTTTAAGGCATTTGCTCCCTTGAGAGGAAAACCTGGAAGGATGCTGTTTGAGCAATTTATACCAGGCACAGCAAGTCATTAGATGTCTGTGCTCCAAGTCTGCCATGATCCTGATTCCACAGCTGTATGTGGTTATCATGGTGGGAACCAGTCCTAAAAGCCAGTAAGCCAAAGGAGTGCAGAGGTGTGTGTTTTCTTCTCAGTGTGCTGAACAGATACAGAAACTGTAAATCTTTCCCAGAACAGCAAGAGGGAAGAAAAGGTGCATTACACAGATGAACATCACACATCATTGTTCAAAAAAGTAAATTTTCAATTTCAGAAGGGGAGATCTGATTGTGAAGGTAGAAAAAAGGAAGCAATTTGCAGGTAGGAAAATATGCTTTCTGGTTAGTGTTTTAACGAGATTTTTCTCTCCTGATTCATTTTTACTTAAAAACATAAGCAATCCCACATCATCTGTGAGTAAATACCACCATTTTCTCTTTAAAAATTTTGCTAGAGTCAAGCGATTTCTATTTTAAATAGCCAAAACAATATGATTCCTGAACTATATCTTGTAAAGACTTTAAACCTCAGCATTTTTTGAAAATCCAGCCATCCTGAAGGAATACATGAGCTTGCAAATAGCTCCCTTTTTCAGGAGAAGGAGGAGGTACAAAAGTATGCAACAGATATCTATCTTTCAGATAGATAGCAAGCAATACATGATACAGATTTGCTTATACAGAACATGACCTTATTCCATTTATATGGGCAGAATTTAAAGTCTAATACAGATCTACATGTCTAAAGAGGAACATAAAATAAAGAGTCTATTAAGTGGATACTCCTGATATGCATGTGACCTGTAGCACTATCTAATGTTTACTTCTATTTTCACTGTAGATTACAAATGACACAGAAAACAAAAGCACTTTAACCCACAAGAACGGCAATGCACTAGTCACACTCTTCTCTCAGTGCTTTAATGATCTAAGTTGACATGCATCCCCCTGTTTCGGATGCGTTAGCCCAGGCAGGTGACTTCTCATTTTATCATGGGCTGCTTCACTGGCCTGTTCAGAGTCCTTGCTGTGCCTCTGAACCATACAGAAGGAGAGCTAATCCTCAAGTTTTTTGACCAATTTTATCCTTTCCACACTTGCAGAATGGTTTTGTGTATGTAGGTTTACTGTGTGTCTGAAAAAGAGAAAGCTCAGAAACAAAATGATGTCTGTATATATATTACTATTTTTAACTCTCAAACTTCATTACAGATTCTTTACATTTATATATAAGCACAATATAAGTGACTTAATATTTTATGACCTTTTCAAAATACTCTCCTGTAACATCTGAATGTGTCCCTTTAGCTTAGAGAGCTATGTGAACAAATTTAATATACTTGGAGGACATCTTGCATTTCTTGTAAATTTGCATGTCCCAATTCTCAAATATTTTTAACAATGGGAAATACATCAAGCTAAACATCTATGGGAAAAAAAATCACTTTAAAAGACAAAATTAAGCAGCCAGATTCACTAAGGTAAGCAAGAGTAGAAAAATCAAGAAAAGCACCGTCCTTAGTTGTACACTATCCAATTAGCTTCTGCAATAGCCTGTATTAGTCAAGATATGTGCTACTGTATCTTAAAATGGGGTACAACACACTCCCAATTTTGCTGTTTCTTAATTTTCTTGAGCATTATTTAGCCAAGCAACAAAGTATTTCTGTACTCTACATTTACTTATCTCCAACCTAAAACTACAAATAGGAAAGAAAATGTACCATGCCCAGAAATTGGTTTCCCTTTCTATGAAACATCAGTTCTATTTATGCATAACTTTAAATGCTTTTCATGATAGGAGGGCATGAATGGTTTTGTTCACATGAAGATGATCCAAATACCTCTCTAGCATTAAATAAAATAAACCATATATACAACTATTATAAACCTTAGGACACGCACAAAGGAGAGAAAAGCACCCTGACAACAAATGAGATTCTAACATACATATGAGCATTACAATACTGACATTAGATTTTAGCAGAAAATTGCCTTTTAAAAAGCCACTGCATTCCTATAGCCTATAGAATGGTCAAAGTTCCACTGAAATCAACAGCACAACATGCATTGAATGAGGACCCACAACAAAGTCATCATTTTGTTAAAACAGAAAATCTACACCCCAATCCTAGCAACATGTCATTCAGAGGTTCTTACTTCAAAAAAAGCCTTGGAGTCCATCAGCACATAATGAACTTATTGCGACTTCCTCAAAGGTCAGGCTATAGGTTTCACTTTTTTCTTTTTTTTTCCCTAAGCACACCCATGGCCAGAAAATAACGTCTCTGGCATGTTAATTATGAGCTATGTCCATATGTAGAAGAGTATGTATGCATATACACACACATGCACCTTTAAAGCATTATTATAAGGCTTTCTTTCCAGTATTATTAGCAGCTGCTTGCATATATGTAACTTCTTGTCCAGAGTGACAGCTGTATTTTCGCCTGTTTTGACATTGAGTCTGATCTGGGTGAATAGCTCATATCCATTAAAGTGCTATTACAACACTGAATGACTGCCAAAATACTTCCTGATCAATTTTAAAAGCCAGCTAGCTGTCATCATCTAATCGCAACAGCAGAAAACAAATCTTTGGGGAATAAAACAAGATTTTAAAACATTTTTTAAAAGCAGGGTATTAAGTCTAAAACCTCCAAACTATTTAAATAAAAATCACAAGCTGCAGCAATATCTAGGTAAAAATCTCTGTGGTTTGAAAGCCCATATACTTGTTACTGACAAGCATTCTAACATAGTCTCTAAATCTACCATTTCAACCATCTCTGGAGTTTGAACCCTTGCCATTACATAACTTAATAAAGCAGCACTGAAAACAATCACCACAGAGTGTTATTGCGCTCACCATTAAATTTAGTTCTATAAAATTTAAGACTGAATTCAACCATCTTTGTGTCTTCGGTTGAATGGCTGAAAACCAATGTGTAGGTTCAATTCCTTACTTCTGAATGGCTTTACGGTATGCATATGTTTAAGCTGCAGTACAAACATCATTTCAGACTTTCATTTATCAAGCACACTTGAAAGACTATATAATTCAGAGACAGTTAAGACCACTTGGAGAGAAGGCCCGTTTGGCACAAGTTTGGCACAGCTTTCAGAGAGCCCACATCAGTGCTGTATTTGTAATACAGCACATTGAAAATAAAATAAATGGGTCGTAAGAAATTACATGTTCTATATGAAAGATGTCTAGCAAGTCAAACATGCAATGTCTACAAGCATGCACAGAGACTACTCAATGTATAGGTGACTTTTTAATTTCTCCCCACTGCACTGTTTTCTCCCTAACTTCGTGCAGCTTGCTGCTTTGCTGTGTAGTCAGTCTATTTTGATCAGTGAAACACAGAACACCAACCACCTGAATGAAATATTGTTGCATCAAAAGCATGCAACTAGCTCAAAGGAGTGGACTCATCATCTACTCCACAAACACCCGCAATAAGGCTCAAAAATTACACTGTGCACTTGGCATTAGAAACACACCATGAATTAAAACTTCCTTGAAGACTTCTCCACTATCTCTAAGCTGGATCTGACACAATGTCAAACAAGTAAAAACAAAAACAAAACTAAAACTTCACATGCCCCCGCCTTCCCCCAAATAAAGCCCAAACCACCAACACACACACAAAAAGGAAAAAGAAAAAAAACAAACACAAAACCAAACTGGATTCAGGATGTTCTTACGCTAAGCAAGACTGTCAATATCCAGTTTTGCATCAAAATAACTAACAGAGTGTGCTCTTTCAGTTCTAGCTCCCATATAACTGAACTCTATACTTATGAAGTTATAAAACCCAATTAAAAAGACAGCTGCATTACTTTCTGCCAAAATTAATGCCATTTGCCAGTTTACAATATAATAATAATTAAGAAATTTTGAGTGCTATCCTAGCCAGGGCGCTCATGACAAGAAACCTCTATCTATATAAAATGAAACACTAGAGAGGATTCTGCGGGCACAGGTACAATATATTTTATCAGAGTGATAATTCAGATGTGAAAATGATGAAGAAGTTTGTGTGGAATGCATGTCATAAGACCTTACTGGTTTTGGCAGCATGTCAAAAAATGGAAACTGCATATGAAGGAACTTTGACAGTGACTCCTGGATTTAAGGGACAACAAATGTGTTTTCAGAAAAGCCACAATGATGACATACAGCTCAATAAAAGAAATCCCTCCACCTCAGGCTTTGGTTTAATGCAGACTAAGTGGACAGAATCCCAGTAAATAATTTCAAGCTCATTAAAATGAAAATATAAATACAGTGAATTGTTCAGATATACACTTTAAAAATCTAACCACATTTGTTTGCATATTGTAAACATTTCGTTTTAAAACTAACTTTTGTTTGTGCCTTAGGTCTAGGAAGAGGAGATCTGACATGAAGTACTAACAAGGAGCATGTCAGCTCAAAAAGAATATATGACTGTATTTTCATGTTGTGATTTATACATTTGGTAGAGAAGAGCTTAATTTCCAAGAAGAACCTCTGACTTTTTCTGAGAATAGTAATAATTTAAAGCTGAAGAATACCATTTTTATATAGCAAGTGCCTAAATTTGTGTTGTTAAAAAAACCCCAACACATTAATGTATAACATGTTGTTAATAGATCTATAAACTAGCTTATGTATTTCATATCTTTTTTTATTAATAAAACATGCACTGTTAAAGTTTAGCTTAGGATGATAGCATGTTGATTAACTGTTCATAATTCTGGATAATAGCACTAATAATAAGTAGCGGCTGCATTAATAACTACAGTGGGAAAGGACTACTGGGAATCCGCATGTTTGTAAAAGGATTCTGAACAGCTAATATGTACAGATTGCTACAAAATACTGTGCATGAAAATATACATTGTCTTATAACTTGACATCAATAATGCTGCCTATTAAAAAAAGTCATTATAACATTTCCATAGTTTAACAGTTCTCAAGATCTTGTTCTGTTCTGCATAAAATTCTGCAGCTACCTTCTTACAGTGTCAAAATTATCATGGGTTTTCTGTCAATGTGACTGTACACTAGAAAAACAGAAATCACAGAAACTGACTAATAGGCTGAAAAAAACTTATCCCCTTGCATCACATCAAGGAAAGCCACTACTAACCAGGACGGTCCCATCAAATAACACAAATAAGATATGAAACTCAGCACAAACTGGCTACTTCAGCTAGCTAACGGTTACCCATTTACTATTTAGGAAGGAAGGCATGGACCACATCACAATGAACATCCCACTTCCAAATTGGCAAGGTTCCCCAAAATAGACTGGCATGTTGCCACTACGTTTAATCTCAGCGGGAACAATACAAAAGACCACAACAGGAAGGAGGAACAACATGAGTCTAAAATCCTACTCTTCTTTGATATTTGTAGAGGAAAGAGGTCATCAATTAAGAGACACTCAAGTCACATGTCAGTGACTTTCAAAAAAATAATAAATAAAAAGGCTGACAAGCCTTCCCTCTCCACACACCTATCATTCAGCAGACAAGAATGAAGGGTAACATTTGACTCATCATGCCAAAAATTATGACACTACTTAATACAAGAAGTTACTATCAAACTAATTTTAGAGTTATTATAAAGAACATGAGTCTCACATATTTACTACTGCCTGCCAGAAGTGATTACAGTACTATGAGTAAAAAACAGTTATTGGAAAACCCATCTGTCGTGGTTTGACCCTGAATAAATGCCTGATGTCCAGCAAAACTCCTTCAAGGCCTTCCCCCACCCCCTTCCAGAGGGAAGAAAAGAAAACCAGCTAGTAATTTACGGCTAGAGATAACAACCGAAAGAGGAGCTTTGATTAACACTGCGGGCAAAGCAGAACTTAGAATAATGCTTAAATTTATTACTAACAAACTAAAAACTAAAACTAAGAAATAAAAACAGGTTAGAAACACTTTCCCACCACCAGCACCCCTCGATCTGTCCATGCCCCCTCCTTTCTCTGATGGTGTGAGGGACAGGGGAATGGAAGGTTTACAGTCAGTTGTTGCAGGGTCAGCCATTCGCAGATCTAAGTCCAAAACTCAAGCAACAGTTCTGTCTCAGGAGGTTTTCCTGTGGGCTGCAAAGGGGACAGTTCGCTTCACCACAGTCATCACCACGGTCACAGGGAAATTACATCTTTGAGTCCTTCCCCTGCGCTCCGTGGGGTCCCCCCCACGAGAGAGAGATCCTCTGCTCTCTCGTGGGTCATTCCATGGGGTGCAGTCTCTCACGAAAAACTGCCTGTACCTACTTAGTATGGGATTCTCCCTTCATGGGTCTCAGCCGCAAATCTCTGCAAGGCTCTGCTCCACCTTGGGGAGTCTCCTGCTCAGCGTGGGTCCTCTCCCTCCGTGGGTCTCCGCTGCAAATCTCTGCGAGACTCTGCTCCAGCTTGGGGGGTCTCCTTCTCAACGTGGGTCCTCTCCCTCCGTGGGTCTCGGCTGCAGATCTCTGCAGGGCCTCTGCTCCACCTTGGGGGCTCCTCTTGCTGAGCGTGGGTCCTCTCCCTCTGTGGGTCTCAGCTGCAAATCTCTGCACGACTCTACTCCACCTTGGGGGCCTCCCACGAGGTAACAGCTTCTTTCATGCCTCCCCCTGCTC
Organism: Campylorhamphus procurvoides; assembly: GCA_013396655.1. NCBI lineage: Eukaryota > Metazoa > Chordata > Aves > Passeriformes > Dendrocolaptidae > Campylorhamphus > Campylorhamphus procurvoides. The sequence continues at coordinate 73,870 of WBMV01008995.1, read as the reverse complement.
CGACAGGGGGGTTTTTGCACCCCGATGGATCCCATGGACTTCGAGGGGACAACTCGTAATCACCATGGTCATCACCAACGTATTCAGGGAAAAATAGTTTTAAGTCCACTCCCTGATCCGTGGGGTCCCTCCCCCTCCTTCTCCTCTTCTCCTCCTGCACTGACCTTGATGTCTGCGTTGTGATGTTGTTAACCCATGGCTGCCGAATTCTAACTGCGCCACAACTTCTTAAATATGTTTTCACGCAGGGGCGTAACTTAATGGTTCAAAAGCAGGAAGTTTTCCTCGGAGCTGGCCCTCATTGGCCCTGCTCTATAGGATGGAGGGAAACTTCCAGAGGCTTCCAACAGACGCCAATCTTCCTCTTATATAAAAAAAAAACCCTAACCAGATAAACCCACGACACCATCTAAACAACTGGTTTAACAATTCCATTGTTAGGAAAGCTTCACTATGTAACATCCATCTCCCAGGTATTGATTATGCACATATAACATTATATAGTATATCTAGTATACTAATAATGATGAGAATAGAGAGGACTTTGCTTTATTTACATAGTGTTACAGGAGAAGTTGTTCCTTCCATCAAAACCTCAAGCCAAAAGAACATAGCAAAGAAACTCTGCAATAGTTTGGCTAATGGTTATTACAGGCATCATGTCAAAATCATGCTGATTTTATTTTTATTTAAAAAAAAAGACCTTGTCACAGTGCTCATGGGGGAGAGAGCTGAGCCTTGAACTGCAAGCAAATCCATCAACACTAAAACCTCTCCCAGGTGTGGAGCTGCTTTCTGCAGCACAAAGATATTTCTTAGCCTTTAAGCAATATGAAAATGAACTATCAACTGACAAGAATAACTGTACAAGACATGGCCTCCATTTCCTCTTCCAATCTCCTTGCCTCTAACTTATAATCACACAGGATTTATATCATCCACTTTCAGCGCAGCTCTGTCCTTCCAGTTTGGAATAAAAGTCCATGTGCAGTGCTCTTTCCTTACTCATTTCCCTCCTGATTCACTCCACCCACAGGGCATTGCCTCGGCTAAAGGCAAGACTGGGAAGACAGAGACACAACTCAGCTGATGAAGCCAGGCACAATAGGTCACCCAACTGTTATCACAAATTGATATCAGGAGTCACAGTAGCACCATACAGTTTTAGTACTGATTGGAATAATGTATTTTAAAATTAGGCTTTTATGGATGTAGTAGTGACTACAGTAACTTATCCCTGTCATTACACAAGTCTACACCCATCACTGTTTCACTCACAAGGACAATGTGGAAGTCTGACATATAACTGCACTTCACATTTATGAGTGTCATTCACAGGAGGCTTGACTCCTTTTTACTTGGGATGTTTTCTATAATATGCAAGAGGAACTAAGTTAGATAGCAAGCATAAAATTTTCTGACTTCAAGTCTGGTTTTGTACTTCTATACAGAACTTGGGATAATTTTTTCTATTCTTCCAGTTCTTTTTTCAGCAAGAAATGTATGTTGACCATGGCACCAAAATGGGTTAACATCATTCTCTGTATGAGTCCTTTCACTAAAAATTCCTCAACTTACCTATCACTCCAAATGCATGTAATTGATCAGGTCTGACAGAGCATTGCTTTAATACATTAGGAAAGAGGATGCTAAATACCTGGCAACATTAACCTTCACAGCAACAGAAGACAGAAAAACATGTTCACTACTAATCTGAAAAAGTACAGCTAACTTAAAGAACCAGCTAAAATGCAATATATAAGGGGATGAGGGGGTGGGGTTGGAGGGGGCAGGCTAGTGTGAAGAGATCAGTTAGAACTTTGTACTGAAAAAAAGAGATTAAGTTCCAAAAGTTATGTCAGAAGCCATCTTTGAAATCATGAATAATGCTAACATTGTGTCTTGGCTCCCCAAAAAACAGTTTTGACCCCCTAAAAATTACATCTGAAGTGACTACCAGAGGCAGATCTTTTTCTGAAACCTCCAGACTGCTTCTCATCAATGAGGGTCCATAGCTTTGATAGAGTCCAGACTAGAGCAGGTCTGGTGGCCACGCTGGAAGCTGGCAGCCTAGCACCTGAGAGCTCTCTGGCGCTGGCACTCCTGCAGACTTCTGGTCAAACCTGACACAGAACACATAGAAAAATATGTGGAAGAAGCAAAATAAGAGTGTGGGTTAGAGTTGTGCATACTTCCATCCATGACCTAATATCTGTAGCTATAAAGCTGATAATTCTCAATTGAGCTATTTTTGTTAAAAAAGACAACTGAGGCTCAGATTTGTACCCAAAACTTTCTATATTGGACAGCTGTAAGGCATTGCTATATGAACTACCAATCACTTGATGTGCTACTATGTAACTTACATCAATGAATATTGTTAGATGCAATTACATGGATGCAACACTGAAAAGTACAGTAATTACAGGAGCAACCTACATGTGGGTTTGACATTCACCAAGATAATTCAGTGGTTGAGAATGTAAACTTATGAAAAAGGGAGATTATGACTCAGTTCATAACTTGTTGCACTGGTACCTCATCTATTCTATATACATCTTTTCTATTAGGCTATATACTACAAATATGTTTGAAATTTGGAAGTGATGCTATCCAGAGGGACGCTGACAAGCTTGAGAGATGGGCTGATGGAAACCTCATCAAGTTCAGCAAAGCAAAGTTCAAGGCCCTACACTGCAACAATCCCAGACACACCTACAAACCGGGTGGAGAAGTGATTGAGAGCAGCCCTGCAGAGAAAGTCCTGGGGTTGATGGCTTATGGGCTATAAGTGTCTGCTTGCAGCCCAGAAAGACAACCATGTCCTGGACTGCATTAAAAGGTCAAGCAGGTCAAATGAGGTGATTCTGCTCCTCAGCTCTGTGCCTGTGAGACCTCACCTGGGGTACTGCATACAGTACTGGTGCCACCAACATAAGGACATGGAATTGTTGGAGCAAGTCCAGAGGAGTGACACAAAGTCGATAAAGACAGACAGAGGAAGTTGGGGCTGTCCACACTGGAGAAGAGAAGATTGTAAGACCTCATAGAAACCATCTAGTATCTGAAGTGGGCCTACAGGGAAGCCCAAGAGGGAGTTTTCTTCAGGAACTGTAGTGACAGAACAAAGAGTAATGTGTATGAATTGAAAGAGGGGAAAATTAGGTTAGGTATTAGATAGAAATGCTTTAATGTGAGGGTGGTGAGATACTAGAACAGGTTGTCCAGGGAGGCTGTGGATGCCCTAACCCTGCAAGTGTTCAAAACCAGGTTGGACAAGGTCTTGAGCAACCTGGTCTAGTGGGAGGTGTCCCTGCCCATGGGAGAGGGAGTTGGGACTAGATGATCTTTAAGGTCCCTTTCAACACTTAACATACTCCATGAAATGTTACTTAAGTTTCAAAAACAAGCAGGTTATAAAGATCACAGATTTGTTGAACTGGTTTTGTTCCCTGAAAACTAAAGCACAACTTGCGGGGGCGGGGTTTATTTTGTTTTGGAGTTGCTTGTTTGTTTTCAGTTTTTGCTCACAAAATTGCATACTACCATGGAACAAAACAGGAAGGCAGTCTAGATTCTCTCTCTACTGAAGGGAAGTCTTGAAAGACTTCCAGTTACTGAAATAAATTGAAGTCTGTAAATATGAGCCAACATTTCTAAACTTATATAGGTGAAGTTAACAATCCCCTTTTATATCTCCAGTCTAACTGGAATTAGTATGAATGATCTGTCTCCATTATTGTTTGTATTCTTCATCTGGCCATCCAATCTTTACATTAAATACTTAATTTTCCCTCTGCTCTGAGCATTTAAGGTATTGGCATGGATATTTCAGAAAGCCTATAAAGTAATGTGTGTTAGTAATTCTAACCCACTAACAACAACCTATGAGAAAAAAAAATCAATAGCAGTTAACTCCTATTTCAACACTAAAAAGTCTGAATGCCTCTGTAGACTACACCTGTTAGGTGAGGTGGGGTGTGGGGGAGGACAGGAGTAATAAAGGAGGTCAAACAAACAAAATATGCCCACCTGTTCATGAAACACATCCCTGCATCGTTCACGTAATGCTTCCGATACCTTCAAGCATATAACATGCAAAATGGTTTAACATCACTTATAAAAGAATCTAGTGGTAAATTACCACGGCGTCTATTTCAGAGCTCCTTTTACCAAGTCAGGTGTGGGCGAGCTTGTTGTTTCAACATGCCAAAGTTGCCAGCAGAGAGGATTACCAAGAGTATCAAGAGAGCATGGAGTGGGTGTTGACTCCTAAAACAAGAACTGTTAAGACTTCAAAAGCACATCATGAAGCAATGGAGCCTCGAAAAGTCCCTGCACTCACAGCTCTCTGAACCTCAATACCTGAACTTAACAGCTTAGCAAAGCAATCATGACAGATGACAATAGGCACTACACTCAAAACTAAGTAATCAAAACTGGGTGTATAAATGCTTTGCAAAGTACAGCTTCCTTACAAGTTAGAGTGGTTTCAACCAAAAAAAAAAAATCAATCAGAAAACCCTCATATGAAGTCATCCCAAGCATCAAAGTTGTATACTTGTATTTTGTATACAGTTGTATACTGTAATTTTGCAATAACCTATTTACTTGGAGAAAAATCTATTTGGTATATAGAAGGTGAGATTTGTCTCCAAACTATTACATGCTTTAGGATCTGACATTCACTGTTAGATAAAAGCACAGCGAAGCTTAGCCATGCATAGTTCCCATTTATGTGATATGCAGATGAAGAATATTTGTAGTAGTAAATAAAAAAAAGTACGAATTAACTGCCAGGCCATTCATAATAAAAAGAATATGTTAACTTTGCACTCATATCTCCAGACTCAGTTGTTTTCCATTTCTTGTTTGTATCCTCTTAACAAAATCTTTGCCACACCAAAACATGTATCAGTTGCTTTTGAACGATATTTTACAAAACCAAAGTAAAAATGGAGCTAGACCAATGCTTACACAAGAAATGCAGCTTATTACATTTGTTGCAGTCCAAGTAAATATTGATTTCAATCTCAGAATGTTATGAAAGGGCTTGCATCAATTACACAGTACATCACAGTCATGATGCCAGTTACCTAATTCCAGTGATGCACACAGCAAATCAATCATTCACATCCACACAGCTTGGTGAGTCAGAGCTACCACTACTTACCTTTATCTGAACTTTTAAATACTGCATTCATTTTGGAGTGGCATTATAAAGGAAAAGGTTTACAATGAAAAAAATGTCAGACAATCTGCCAAAAAACCTGCAGTAATTATAATTACCTCTATTCATGTCATGTGTGTTTTAATACATATACAAATGAGTAAAAGAGCCCTTAATGACAACAACATTATGAGGGGAGGTTTCCCTTTTGCATTATCTATTTATTCAACACAAAATTATTAGGCTATTGTGATAAAGCAGCTAGAGTACAATGACTTTCCTTTAATCACTAATTAAAATGCTGATTGCCTGTTGAGTGAGACGTGCAGTTATGGTCAAACACCAAGTCCTATTGTGTGATAACAGCTTGGGCTGGCCTTACAACTGGGTGGGGTTGAATCACTGCTAAGTAAACAAACCCTCTATGGCTGAAAAACACAATCCCTTCAGCTCAATAAAATCCTTAAGTAACTTTTAATTTTACAGCCTTAGACAAGCTAATATTGCAGAGCACAAAAGTTCAGAGATAAAGAGACCTACCAGGTGCTGGAATAAACAAGCAATTACACAGATTATAAGAGAGCAGTACTGGGTCTGTACGAATTAATTTATTCTGTGTAGAAGCAGAGGTGGAAATTAATTTCATGGGGCCAAATTCAAAGGACCACTGGGACATTATTGGCTTCATCTATTCAGCTTCTGAAGTGTACTCGAATTACACCTCTGCAATCCCACTGATAGCACCCCAATGCCATCAGTGGGGTTTCACAGGTATAGTCAGGAGAATCCACACACTCACATTGCCTTAACATACTTGATTTACTGCAAAATAAATTAAGTAAAATAAGACTTATTTATCTACAGTCCTGTATTCCATGTAATCATTTTAAATAGCAGTAAAAACACAACAAAACTGCAAAATGCCACTGTTCACATTGGACACTATTTAACACGTGATGTTATGTTCCAAATATCAATGCTAAACAAGAAAAAAACCTTCACATGCACAAACACACAGGGTGTAGGACACAAGAAAATCAGCAACATGGTGCTTGTCATTTACAAAAAAGAATTATTTTTCACAAGAGGATGAAGTAAATAATTTGCAATTAAAACAAAAGTTATGCAACAACTGATTCTAGTGTTATGATTTTCATTTCATGAGCTACCATTGCACAAACCCAAGCAGCACTGCAGCATTTGGTACTTTCCAAAATACAGGGAGGGACCCACACACTTTCTTCTAATGATGGCTTGCTGATATGCTAAGAAATCAATTTAACCCATTCAATTAACCTGGCATAGAAGAAACACACATCATTTGTCATAAGTAAATTCATTCCTTTAAAAGACCATTGGTTACTAATTCAAAACACCTCCATCACATAAATAAGTAAGAACAAATTTTCTTTATTCCAGTTCAACAGGTCTATTCTCTTAACAGAACAAGCAATAATGAGCCGTTTAATGGACTAACCCTTATCACATTTCAAATAATCACATAAAGTTTGATGTGTTTTGGCTGTTTTGTTTTTTAAATACATAGTTTAAGAAATTTTCTGGGCATATTATTATTATAGTTGTATGTGTATAATCACCTATTACACATAACTTGAAGTTATTATCACAGAAACCTCAATTTAAGTGGGTTTTATAAAAATTATTTGTACATGTGCACAACGTTACAAGAGCAAAAGACTGATTTGTAGTCTATAGCTGCAAATATTCTATTTCACAATGTTTTCCAAGTCAACCATCAGCCAGTTGCCTTGTTTATATATACACATATACATTCAACCATTCAACCCGCTCAACTTCCTCGCAAGAATAACAGTATTTAAACAAAAAAGCCTTGACCACACCACAACAACACTTTACTTGCTGCCTCATCCCTCCACCTTACCTATAAGAAAACCCACCTCACCTCTCTGCAAGTAAAAAAGAGCATCTCTCACCCTTTTAATATTTTTGCTGCTTCTCTGGCATTTGTCTATAGAACTTAAAATAATTCCTTCATGTTTCTGTAAAAATGTAAACTATAGAAACATGTTTGCTTTCGGGGTTTTTTCCTTCCCTTTTGCTTGAATACAACTGAATCCAAAATGGTTGTTTTTCTATATGCAGCTGCTACTTATATAATAAATCATCTCACAGAAAAACCAGAAGTCCACGTTCAGTGTTTGGAAGGCTCACACAAGAGGCACAGGTGCAGGGAGCTCTCCTTCCCCGCTGCTGCTGTACAGAGGCCAGTGAACACACTACATCTTGCAGACTGTCAGCACTAGACATACAGATGTGAATGTCAGACTATCTCCCACACCCTCTGACTATTATTACCAATTGCAAATGATGGCACACTTCATTCTTTCCTGTTCAAACAAATACAACTACAGCTCTTCTTTCACACTATAATGTTGCAAGACCAGTGTCAGGAAACTATACAGGAAGCTACTCCAGCCAGGATCCAGCCTACAGTGAGTAAAATCCACCAGTTACCCAAGTCAATGGCTTTGCTCTCACACCACCTGTATCAGCAGGTATTCTATGCAATCAAAGATATAAAAGGACAATGCCAAAACCAGTTGTAGGGAAAATCATCAAAATATTGTTGTTTCTACCAAATGTTAAAAAAGGTTTCTAGATTTCTGTAGACCATTTAGTGATCTGGCCACCAAGGCACCACTATAATAATGGGATCACAATAATTTTGAAGATAGGGAAAATTCTGATGGCAGCTATCAGTAGAAGTACTTCAGAACTATGAATAAAACAGCTGAGGCCCTAATCTTCCATGAAGGCGTTCTTCTCTGAACGCCTGCCTATGTTTCCCAGGCATTGCAGAAGAAAGAGTTGTAGGTGGCATCCAAGTGCAAGAGTAGAATCTAGAGGCCTGGGGTCTAAGGTTTTTCACTTCATAAGCATTCAACAGAATTACAAAACTTGGTATTATTTTTCAAAACTCTCTTAAGCTTACAGCTCAAATTCTTTTAACTCTTCCACTTAACACATTCAAATAACTTCCAGAGGTATCAGTTTCCTAACCGCTGAACAAATACAAATTGAATGCAGTGACCCATCTTTCTAGACAGGACTGCTGCAGCTTTCTTTTGATCACCATTACCTAGCTGTCATCAAATAGCTTTCTCTTACTGTCTGTAATACTCAGGTGGCTTGGCAAATATAGAAAGTTGATTTTTAGGTGCATATAGGTTATTGAACATTTCACTTATTAAAAACCACACTTCTATTACATAAGGAGGAATAGATTTTTCTTTTATACACCAACAGCTATGCCCTGATCTGTCCTCTTAGTGAATCAAAACTAAACTTACAAAGATATTTGCCTACATTTCTAGAAACTGGCTATATTTGCAGTTTATTATTTCCATCTAGCTTTGGTATATGCAGGCACACAAGGAATATCAAAAGTTTAGGCAAATACATATGGATTCTCCATTGATACACAGGAACATTACGCTATAGTTGCAAAGGACCACTTAAGATGAGCTAATTACACATGGAAAACTAATATCCACTTAACTGGAAACATGAACAAACAGTGGAAACAGTAGGATAAGATTAAAGAATTAATACAGACATCACTGGAAAATCTTCGTAAAAGCTGAGTGTATTAGGCCATAGAACAGACTGACAGGGTAGATGGCAACAACCACTAGCTTTTGACTATTGTAACAGGAGAAAGCAGGCTAGAAAATACACTGTGGGGACTCACATTGGTCTTTTCCACTTTTGAATTCCATGATTGATTAGTCCTAAACTTTATTTAATCCTTTTCAAAGCCTCACAGAGTAGTAAACCGGAGAACCAATTGATATCTAACAGCAAATATTTTCAATTCAGTTCCAAAGATCTTCATAAATATTCACTTTCTCACAAACCAAAACTGTTCTGTTTGTATCTACTCTAAATAAATTTGACTGAGCACAATATTTTGTAAGACAAATATATCCCAATAGAAGCATATCATAAGACAATTATGTTACAGTCATACAGAAAGGAGAACTGGATGCTCAGATGCTAGAGTGGCCTTTAGGACTTTAACCCCTATCACAAAAAGCAAGGGAAACAGTTAGAAGGATCCTCTAGCATCTCTCCCAAGTCATGTTCTGCCAGAAGTTGAATAGAAGTCTTACAGGTCTTTGTGCAGAAACAACCAAACCAATGAAAAAAACCAAATCAACAAAAACCTCCCAACTAAACAAAAACCAAACACCTGAAAGCCCAAACCCATGGGAGAACACTTCTAACACCCATGCAGTTACACGTACATGCTATGCTGATGCCACAGTACATAGAAAAATAGAATGCAATTACTGTATAAGCATTATAATGCTAATTTGAAGATTGCACACTTAAGTATCATGAACAGAGCTGGCGTTTATGAGTAAGCTACACATCAGTACATAACTTAATGCTAACTTTATTAGCTGTTGAACAAAGCATAGATATGCACACCAGTATATTTTCCTTTTATGAAAGGAATGGATCAATAAAATGAGCCAGTTTGAGATGGTACTTATTACAAGAACTGGGAAGCAAGTCTAAATCAGTTCAAGAAGCTGTTGCCATTACTTATACCCAAAAGTGATATTGTTTGACCTTTCACAGTGTTTGAACACACTTGTATGAGACTGAGAAAAAAAAAGATGTGGTTTTCTTCCATTTCCTTATCCTATGATCCAGTCTTTGTTTTTTTTTTATTAACATGCCACACTAAGCCTTGAGTTCAGCTTTTTACCAGGATCCAGGATGCTTTTTCTTCTAGTTCATATTCTCACCAAGTAATTAAAATCTTAGCATCATATAGTTTAGCACTTCCCTTTAATAAAGTGTATATATTTTACTTTCTCAATTTATCAATATAATTTTGAATTCTATCTCTATGCTTTAAAATGCCCACAGACCTTCCCTTCTGCATGTAGCTCTAGGTAACAACTACAAATGAAATAAGTATTTCCTATTTCTTCATCCAAGGCTTCAGTGAAGAGAACTGTTGCCAAGTCCTCAAGGTATCCCACCAACTCTCTCTAGAATGAAACTGTGCTCACACTACTTAGTTTAGTGAATCAGTTTGGTACCTATGTCAGAATTCTAGGCTTTCCATCTGATTATGACTTTCCTCCCAATCATCATCCCAAACCCCTTTATGGTAATTTCATCTTCATCATGTTCATCATGTTTATCACACAACAACTGTGTATGAATGTAAAAACTAAGATATTTACTAAAAGATAGAATTTTACTAAAATACATGTCACATTTTGTTTCTATAAAGGTATGTTTATCCTATTACTATAGGTAGGCTTGTTGACACTGTTTGTTGAAGAAGTCATGTTGAGTTCTTCCAGATATTTATGAGCAATGTGTATTTTTCCAATAATTGAAGTTTGCTGACTGGTCTATTAGTTGGGTCAATAAGGTTTAAAAAGAATGGCAGAGAAAACAATATTCATAGACACCTTCTCCAGGAATCCAATTAAATACCTAAATGAGAATTTCTGATAAGGAAAGACACTGCCAGAGGAGCCTCCTGACTCCACTAGGAGCCTGGAATTATCTCTAGTCACTATGTGAGGCCTAGACTTTTAATTTAGGCGTCCAACTCATATGCTGAATTGAGCACAGCTCTACACCTGCTAGTATGTCAGGAATATAGCCAGTTCTCCAACAGTTTTCCTAGATGATGCTGTCAACTATCTTAGCTGCCTGAGCAATTCTCAATTACTTTTGGATAAATATCATTCGTTATTAAACTAAAACAAAGCAAAAAAGTCCCCACACTGCAACTCTACTTACCTACGTATTTTTCATTCCTTTGTTTTTTATATAGATGGCTGAGTTTCTCAATCTTTGGCACAGATGTTAATGATAAGAAATTAATACTGTCCATTAATACTTCCAATGAAAATTAAGGAGCAAGAAGTTAACAAATTACTCTAAGAATGCCAAGGCATATATTGGGTTCTTACCTACTCACTAAGCAATGAATAAACTCTCTTTTCTCATTCTTCCTTTCTCAATGCTTTGTCTCTTATAGTTGAATTGCACTTTGTGAACAAATCTTTCAAAGTTTATCTCCATTTGTCCACACCATTCTTTTATGATCCACCATAACAAATTGACTCACTTTCAGCTTTTGACAACATCCCCTAAGTCTGAGGTCACTAGAGAGCTCGTGTTTAGTGAAACCAGACTTGTGTTAAACTTCATTTCTTTGCACTAGTAAAGCTAAAGCTAGTGTTTAACCCTTTCAAGTGTTTCACTAAAGAACTGTCTACTCTCTTCATATCACTTTGCCATGCACTTGCTTCCTACAGAAAGCTACCCACCAATTTTCCAAGTTTAATGAAGTACACTTTCTTGAACCCCACCATCTTTAATCATAGGATGCATTACATCTGAAAGCTGCACAAACTGTCAGACCATCTGACAGCCAGAAAGGCAGTGGGAAAATTAGTCAAAAAGCTGAAAACTAGCCAAATGGTAGCCATGGAAATGCTGGAGACTGGCAAATAAGGCCAAGCAACTGGAAGCATAGAATCAGAGAATCATCAAAGTCGGAAGAGACTTTTAAGAGAAGTGCCTTGAAAGTGATGTAAGAAATAGTGACAATATAAAAAAAGATACAAAGCTATTAGAAAGGAGGGCTCTGAATATGACGAACAGCCTAGAGGGGAAGCCATACAAGGAGCAGCTGTGGTTACTTGGTTTGTTCAGCCTGGAGAAGAGGAAACTGAAAGGAGGCCCCATTACAGTCTATAGCTTCCTCATTCGGTGGAGAGCAGGAGCAGGCACTGACCTCTTCTCCGTGGTGACCAGTGACAGGACCTGAGGGAATGGCCTGAAGTTGTGTCAGGGGATGTTTACGTTGGATATTATGAGAAGGTTCTTCACCCAGAGGGTGGTTGGGCACTAGAACAGGCTCCCCAGGGAAGTGATCACAGCACTAAGCCTGACAGAGTTCAAGAAGCATTTGGACAATGCTCTCAGGCACGTGGTGTGACTCTTGAGGTGTCCTGTGCAGGCCAGGAGTTGACGAGTCCTTTCCAACTCAGGGTTCTGTGAAAGGCTATACATTGCATACAGCCCAAACACTTTGATCCTGGATTGCAGTAATGGATTTTTGGGCCTGTCAATTATGTTACTTTCTGCAAATTAAGTTGATTTCACACTAAGAAAAGTCCTGTTTCCTTGGCACTATGCATAAGTGATTACCATTAGTGTCCATGAAAGTTATATGCCCTTATTGAGAAGGGATTAAGCAGTTTACTTGGAAGAAAAGAGGACAGGAGAGGAACAAATAACTTAGAAATTCTTGGGAAGGTAACATATTTGGGAAAGTGCTCAGAATAGATTATCCTTATCCACAGTGTACTTCACTTGCAGCCATTTCATTTTCATATATTTCTGTTTCCAGGCTGCAGAAACTGAAAAATGTTCACTTTCATGGTTTATCATCTTCATTTCTATGATAGTCAAATGTTTTTGTGTTTTTAACCAGTACTCTGGCAAACATTTTCTGACAGAACTGTGTAAAGAACAAGAAACTGCTTTACCTACTGCAGAATTTTTAACCACTAGCATTTGAAATACCCGATTTTCAGAGTTGTATCTATTCAATCAGAGAATAAAATGGATCATAAACCCAACCAAAAGAGCTTAATTTTCACATCCCAGCTAGTCTCACAATAGCACCTCCTAAATCAGTAAGAACTAAATTTACTTGTGATTGAAACTTTTGAATAACTAATATGTTTGGAAAATATTTACAAGTAATTCATCATGAGAAAATCTGTTATGAATTAGTATTTTGTATTTATTGCCCCTTAGCTGCAAATAAATTAGCTTGTTCATAGTAATACACTGTGCTGTATGTCAGTTGCGCACTGGATTGTTACACACAGGTTACATCACTCTGCAAACTTTTGAAAGGCTAGAATAGAAGTTTTGCAAAAGTTTCCACTTACTAATGTTCTAAATGTTAAACAAATTGTAAGATCCATCGATTTTAACAGCACAGTATGGATAAGATAGGCAGAGAGGATATAGCAAAGTCTGGTAGGATATATTGCAAATAACTGAAACTAAATTCCTCCCACAATGGTTGCATGGGTAGTTCAGGATACAACAGTTTTTTGCATCATTTTTACCAGTGGGAAGCTAGCCAGACCTGTTTACCAGTGGATGGAAAGCAGAGCCATGGCCTACCAGCTTCCAGGCCCCTTCACCTCTGTGTTTTAATTTAGTTTCCACTTACAGCAAGCCCGGCATCTGGCACACCCCTTTGCTGTGCCAGAAGGCTTCAGAAGAACCCCACATCAGAGCTCTACATACTCTTGTACTGTATTTAGATAATGTTATTAATATTTTTAGTAAAAAGACAAATTAAATTTATATTTTGCTTATATTTCATAGTATTTCAGTTTTAACTAAATATAAATATATTCCGATGCTTTTGTTACTAGAAATAAACTTCAAAACTCAAAAGCATTAATATATCCCAATTCGCTAGAATATTAGCTTTTCCAATAACTTTGCTTAGTTTCCTCTATACAAAACCCATTATGGAAAGAAAGAACAATGTCAAGTCTTTCTTGCGAAATGGAAAACCTTTTCTTTAAAGCCAGGACGCTGTTAAGGTGTGTAAGGCTAGACAGGCTGCTTGTTTGCATTAGAAATCAAGGATTTGAAGATAATTACTTCTTTAAGGGAAGAAACACTAAGTTGGTGCAACATTTTTATGTGCCAGAAGGAAGTAAATCTTTAAAATGTTTGTTACATTGCAAATGCCACTCTGGACTACACAGACAGAAAACACAGATTTCTAGTAACCGGATTAAAGGCCAAGGCCACAGCTTTATTGAAATACAGTAATTCACTCTACAGAATTATCTGACAGCAAATAGTCCTTGCAGCAGTAAATAATGAGAGCCCAAGGCAAAAGACCACATACACTGGACCCCAAAGAAAAGCAGTCCAGCTCTAATAACAAACTCCTAAGTCTACCAATACTGATGAGACTTGAACTCTTGTTTTGAGGTATGAAAGATGTGGTAATACCCGCACGTGGTAATAAAACTTTCCTTTGCAGTGACTCTTCCTTTCCTGTCTTCTTAGTGCACATACCAAAAGAACATTGGTGAAAGGTGGCTTTAAAATAATAAAAAGTGACAACCAGAAAAATCAAAAGTATTTGATTGTTCTCCACCAAATGTATTCACAGTACTGAATTCCTAGCATCTTTTCAAAGGTAGTTAAGAGCCTCTGCCATATTAGATAAGGTATAAATTACTTATTACTCAATTCAATTAATGTAAAAAGTGTGTGCATAATTTGTCACTGGAACCACCTATAAGTTTATGCATGCACTAATATACCTTGCTGAAAAAAATTACTTTGCTGCTTGCTAATTTCGTACCTAATGCACCTGTATATCTTGAGCCAGCTTCACAAAATTACTTAAGTAATGTTATACAAGGTCAATATTACACTCCTGTACTTCAAGGGTCACAGATCCCTTTTAAAGTAAATCAAAAAAATGAACTCATTCCTCACATCAAGTTGTTCTGTTCCTAGCTCAGTACTTAAAATCAAGTCCATCAATGGTGTTTGTCTCCTCCCCAAGAGTATTACTCTGGAAGGAAAGGCAGCAGTTCTAGCCTTTCTTCAAAAACATACCTCTTAATCTAAAAGTTTTATTAGGTTTGTAACTGAATCAGAAGCAGAACAAAGCAAATTAGAAAAAAAATAAAAACAAAACAGAAAAAACACACAAAAACCCAAACAAAAACAAACCAAGCAAACCAAACAAACAAAAACCAAACCAACAAACCAAAGAAAAACTTCAGTCCAAACATAAAATGGGAAGGGCAAACTTTGATCCTTAAGGTCTCTTCTAACCCAAGCCATTCCGTGATTCTATACTTGAAATCCACAAAGAGGAAGAACAGTTACTAAACCCTCCTCAAAAGCTGCAGGTATATGGTTGATACATCCTCTGACTTAACAGGGATCTTCCCACAACCTCATGACTTACAGGCTGCTACTACCTACTATTGTCTACTAAAGTATATAAGCAAATAAAAGGCTGGTCATTCTCAGTCACACACAGGTAATAGACCAATAACTCTTTTCTCTTTCTGTAAAATAATGGCTCATGTTCTCAGTCACACTGAAAACTTGCATAGCTCCTGCTCTTTCTCAGGAAGATCTACCACCTACTGTAATGTTACTAGCATTTGAGAAACAAATTACTCTAAGTTCTTCGAAAGTGGTCAGCTGTAATCAGTTGATATAACAAGGTCATAGGATGCAGAAGTAAAGCACAGGAGAAAAAAAAAGTTTTGCTATTTTGAGTTAGAAAGTCTCTTACTGATTAACCCTTGCACTGAGACCCAAAGGCTACATGAGAACTAACAGGTTGTATTAGATTTCAGTTGTTTCCCCCTTCTGGTTAAGCACTACGTGTAAATCCATTAAGTCATTGGAGCCTGAAACCTGTAAGAGAATGCTGCCCGTAAAAAGGTGATAGAGCAAAGTTCCTACTAATTAACTCAAAACATCCAAGAAGTGAGGCTTTGCTAACGAGTTATGGTAATTAACTCTAGGGATTGGTAGACTACTGCTTGCTCTGAGCAATAGGAGACATATAAAACATGCCTGTTCATATGCCTAATGCTCTGTTCCTATAGGTTTTGGAGTAGCATCTCACCTGCCTGGGAACCTGAAGCTCTGAGGCAGCATCAATGGCTAACAAGCCCCTGGGCATCAAGTTCAACATGTGACCAATAGTCTGACTAGGACAGCATGAGAAATGTCCTCATCAATTCCCACCATCTAACTAAAAAAGCAAAGATTCAATGTAAACATATTACTCATCTGAAGAGATCAGCATCATTCCTATATCCCATGATATTTATTTGACTGTAGCTAGTTGCTGGAAGTCCTGAGTTAATGAATGAGCACAGACTCATCCTACAGCTGAGATCACCATCAATACTTGCCATGCAATGAGCTAAAGGAATATTATGGTCTAAATATAGAGTTGCCAAATATACAGTGCCACCTCAGTTCCATATCACTTTTAATAATCCAAGTAGTACATAATTGTTTCACTTTCCTAGCCCAGTTTTTACCAGGCAAAAACAAAAACTGTCATCTAGCCAATTTAAAGAAACAATAATAAAAATATCTGGGAACAAGTTAAAAGAAATCCCAACCCCCCTCACCCCCCGATCCCTCGAAAACAAAAACAAAACCAAAAAACCCCACACAAAATTCAGAAAACAGTAAAGCGCTCCTCAGTCAATGAATTATGATTCATTGAGATTATGAGAGCATGATATATTCAGTGACCAGGCCACCTTATAAGTATACCATAGTAACCCAAGTTAGGCCTTTTGTGAAAGAAGACTGATATAAGAAGTCCTAGCACC
Source organism: Campylorhamphus procurvoides (assembly GCA_013396655.1). NCBI lineage: Eukaryota > Metazoa > Chordata > Aves > Passeriformes > Dendrocolaptidae > Campylorhamphus > Campylorhamphus procurvoides. The sequence goes on along the minus strand of WBMV01008995.1, from coordinate 57,244 downwards.
AGTTACAGCTCTGTGTGTACACAGAGAAGAAATACTGCTGCAAATCCCAGCGTGAACTGAAGGTGTACAGCACACAGTGAAATCCAGTCTCTTTCATAGAGAGAGGAGGTGATTTTTTTTTTACTCTGAAGCTTCTCTTCCCTTTGCCACCACTGTGGCAATGACTGAGGCAGCTCAAACTCTGCTCTTCTACTCAGGACCCAGCTCTAACAGCAGCTCCAGATTTGTGCATGTTTTTCCATTCCCTCCTACTGGCTCTCCAACTCTTAGCACATGCATAGCAAGTGGTTTTCTTCACCACTGTGAGCTGAAGGCACTGCTGTCACTGGCAGATCTCATCTAAACTCAGTAGTATGCTTACAGACTATTCCATAAACTGCTGCTGCCTTCTTCAGGCTAGCTGCCACAGGTTCGTGGAGGTCACTAAAGCCAGATAGGTTATTAGGATCGATTTTTCCTTCACAAAGATGCATACAGGAAGAAAAGAAGTGGTGTAAAACCCAGGGCAAGTATGCAGTCCCCACAGTCTTTGCACCAGCAGCACCTACAGGGTCATAGGAGTCCGTTTCCATGCAGGTGGGGATCCTTGTTTTTGGATAAGATGCTATGCCTTTAAAACAGACAACACAATGTAAATGAAAAATTTCTGTTCGAGTATTTTGCTGTTCCTAGTAATGGGAATAGCCTTTCAATCTTTTTGCAACTGCTATGAAGCTTAAACAGAGGAAATCCTACTTGGTTTTGTTCTAAACCAGAATAACCTGCCAAAATATTCAAGGGAAAGAGTTCATGATAGTGTTATATTCTTTTCTGAAAGCTTAATTTAGACAACTACCAGCAGATCCCTTCATGGGCACAGCAAAATCTTAAACTCTCTATTTGACTGTGCTTGCCTAAGGCATTAAGTTCAATCCACCATGTCGCACCTCAGTAACTCGACACAGACTAGGAAATTCGTACAGTCAGCTTCCCCAAGGGATTTGTTAAGTTTCACATACATTTAGTTGTGCAGTTGGCCTGTTCAAATTGATAAACTTGTTGATCAGTGCTTGCAGGTTTTGTCGCTAAGAAAAATAAGTATTGGATTGGGGGAAGAGAGGCTACTATGTTTCAGTAATTTATTTTTTTTTAAATAATTACACATACATTACTGCTTCTATCTCTTCTTGAGAGACATTTATTTTGCAGAAGAGACAGGCAGATACTCTGGTGATGGGCACATTAAAAATGCCACAGATAGACAAGATGAATGTCATTAACATGTGAAAAATGAATAGAGCAGACAGATACAAAAATACTATTCAGTCCTATCAAATATAAAGGAATAATTCACCACATGAATATCCTGACTTAAACATTCTTATTTTTTAGTACTTGAGCCGTGCATTGGAATCAATTAAATTATTCACTGGATTAGAGTTAAAGCATATGTATTACTTCTTTTATTTTTTTTTTTGCCTAAAGGCTAATGTGACCCACATGTAACTATTAGATTTTATATTGTTTTACCATAAATATCAGTATGGCAAGTTATTCCAGAGTATAAGTAACTTCCCTCCCACCCTAATGATGCTTATGGGTATAAGAATTACTAACCTATGGTATACAAAACAAAGCAAACCAGTTCAACCCAGTACCTGCAATGGCTTTTGTCAACACTGACAGAAGACAAATGGACCAGAAAAAGACCAGGAAGGGCAGGCTGAAGAAATAAGAAGCAAGAGCAGACTCCTTTCCAGAAGGGTAACTTTATGGACATAAAGCAAGCCGAAAGCCTATGGTGCTGGCAAAGAAAACCAGGCATGGTCACAGCATCAAACCAAAGGAAGATATAGTGTGTCTTTTCATCAGTCTTCAGAACACACAAATTAAAACTTTCTCTGTATCCTGCAGAGCTCCTCAATTACTTGTCATTACCATTGTGTGAGATAGAAAGCATTTAGTCCTCAGTGTGTAGCACAGATAGCACACCAGACTTCTCTTTCAGCTATAGAGTCATGTATTTTGATGACAACCCAAAAAGAAGCAATTACTTTCTCCATCTTTCCTCAGATGCATTTGTTATAAAATACAAAAAGCCTTATTATCAATTCTTGCACCTAAACTGCACAAGGATTTCAAATGATGAGATGAATTTACAAAGATGATGCATTGCAATACCAATTACAGGACCACCATCTTAGCTTCACAGTTGTGCAGGGATCAGTGTCTGCAGTTTGTGTGATATTCTTAAAAGTTACAGGTTTACAAACACTATGTGGCTGTGCTTGTAACCTGTCAGAAAACTGAAGATTTACAACCTGAGATGAGAAACACTGCCTTCTCTAAAGAAATTCAGTGTTACCAGAGCCTATTCTTTTTTTTTTCCAATATGTGTTAAAAAGATCAAGTTTATTTTGCAGTATGTAAACTGAGCTTGTTTAACAGATAAAATAGTGCCAACAGGGATATACATATTTTCAAAAAGAGGAAAGATCAATTAAGTTATAAAGACCTAATATAGCTAAGAGAAAATAAAGACATATATCAGAGGCTGTTCAGGACACAGATCCTATAAGGTCAAATGTTTTAAAAATAAATATCTACAAAGTATGTATATGTAGTTTCAGGACAAGTTCTGAGAGAGAGATTACTTAAGGACCAGGACATGCAAATTGGTATTTAGGTGCAACAGGATATGACTTAATCTTATTTTCAGAGGAAACTATAATACCTGAGCCAATAAACAAAATCACATAAGTATAGGCTAGAATCAGGCCTATCCCAGAAAACAACAACAAACTCCCAAACTACAACAATTAAAAAAACGAAAGAAACAAAAACCACAACAAACCCCAACACCAAAACACAGCAAAACCCAAAAGTCAAACTTCAAAATACTACACTGCTGGTTTTGGGCCCACGTTCCCTGATTTTTTTTAACTCCAAGTAAGGCATCTTAGTAAGCAGGACAGGTTACAGAAGCTTTCATTCTGATTACCAGCACTGCACCTGACCTGTGAAGAAACAGGACTTCATCTTCAGCTGACTCAGTGATTAGAACTTCACAAGCAATGAATAGCTAAGATTAGGGCACCTACACTTTCTTCACACTTGTACAGAGCAATTGTCAGCTTGTGAAAGAGAATCTATACTAAAGGGAAATTTCCTCTTGCTGAAGTTCAAGAGGCAAACAACAGCCCATCTGCAGTAACCTGTCTTGTCTTTTGTAACTACACTACTGTATGCTCTGCAACAAAGGTTTTATACCTACTCAATTACGTATTCATTTTTCATTTGGGAAAAATAATAAAAAAGCCCACCTTTTTTTCCCCTCCAGCTTGCTATATTTTAAGATACAAAGCTGTTTTACAGTTATAAATGACTGATAAAAGGAACAAACTTCTAAACGTCTTGTAATTACTTGTCCTAATTCAACATTAGAGGATTGCTGTTATTCTGCCTAAAAGAATGAATGTATTCATAATAGCATTGCAACCTAATGCAAAACTTTCTTCAAAAACAAGTATAAAATGTTATTTGCATAGAATTTGTTTAATCCTTTCTTTCTATGGACACAATGTTCAGCTTGCGTTTCAAATACTGGGATTGGCATATCAACTAATCTGAATGACAGTGATAGCTTTGTTAAACATACAGTACACTTGGGAGAGAAAGGGGATCTTCCTCAAAAAACTTAGTTATTTATGCAGTCCACTTCATAAAGAACTCCCTTAAGGTGGATATGAGCCATCGTTTTCAGGCAGAATGGGCTCTTCCATAATATGCATGCAATGATTGAACAACCATGTGAAGTGTACTTTGCACACTTGGAAGAAAAACTATGGGAGCTCTCATTTAGAGAATAATACAGTATCTGGTTAATCTACTCAATCAAGCTACCTATAACTCTCTTTTGAACCCAGCTGTAGTTTGCTGCTAAACTTATGGTTTCTGTACTGCCTTTAAAAGAATTAGTTGATTCTCCTATCTGAGAATGCCACAGTTCTCAGACAGCAGTCTGTTTGCTGTCTTTAGTCATGGTCAGTTCTTCAGGGATTCTTCAACTCTTTCAGAATGAGACAAATATGAACCAGAAAAATATCCTCTATACTACTTATAAAGATCTATGATCAAGTACAAGTCTTGATAAACAGGATTTTAAGTAAAGGTAAATATGTTTTATCATAGTGAAATTCTCAATCACTGATAGCAAATGAAAAACATGTTAGCTAGTTGCTATAGGAATAAAATAATCCCTACTGTGTCTAACCCTACTCTAGTTCTGCTATAGTCCTACTATAACCGTATAGTCCTACTATTATTATCACTGGTCATAGCATTTACTTTGATGAAGCTTTTGTTTGCTAGTAATTTCACTTCTCACACTGTAATTACAGACTGCATCTTGGAGCATTTATTTGCAGAACTGGGCCTTTAAACTGTAAAATTCCTCCTGTTAAGAAACATAATTTTTATCAACTGTCACACACTGCTTAACTTTCAAATAGGTCTTACTGGATTTTTTAATATTATCCAACTTCCAATGGCACAAATACAGTTTTCTCAATAATCACAATCACCAGGAGACACCCTAGACAGTGAATTCTCACCCCTCCTAATTTATTCAACACCCTTTACTCCACACACTTAGCTCTAACGCCAAATTAAAAATTTCTGCATGTGCTATATTCTGTAGCAAAGGAATTCTGAGGAAGAAATCACAGCGTAAAACAACAAAGACCAGCATTGTATTTTATGACAATTCAAATGGTCAAAGCAAAGCACTACACAATTGATATTTGTAACATGAGTGTTAAGCAATAAGGCAAGACCAAGGAGGAAGCAGAGAGAAATAAAGCAAAGTGACCTACCTACAGTCATTTGGAGCAAGTCACTGCAGACTGTGGAGTGGAAGCCATGAACACCAAACACCCTAATTCTGCATGCATTTTTTAGATCAACCACCTCTGTAGGAATATCCTCTCAGCTCATAGTCAGCTATTGGGGCCAGCTCTGAGGGCCAAAACTACTGGTAGAATCCACCTACTTTGCAAGAGATGCTCCCTATACAATAGCCCTAATAATGACTTAGGTGGGTAATCTTGCTTTGACTAATTGTAAAGTGATCCTATTGCACCACATACTCAAGCTAGAGCTTGTGTGCTGTTATCTTCTCTACTGTTTGTTGCACAAGAAAAATAGGGCCAGGCTTAGAAACTTCCTTTGCCACACTGATATATGATGTACTTTCTGACCCCTGCAGCTGTTTCAAATCTGACTAAAATTAGACCAGACAGCAAATTCTTCAGTGAACTACAGGGTTACTGAACCAGCAGAGATGCAAGAGAGCAAAAGGAAACTAAAGCCATTTTTATGCACTGGCTCCAGCCTCTACACAATTGAGCTATAACCCATAAATTATGTTTACAGTTAAGCCATGAATTGATGCTGACCTCTTTCTGTACTTTGTTTTTGTCCACCTGTAAAATGGGAAAAATAGTAGTGGACTATCCCCATCAGGACAATAAAAAGGGTTTATTACCTTTTTAGCACAACACTACAGTTCAGGTGGCATAGTGATACATAGAAGACTAGAGGTACACATAGAAACCTACATAGCATGAAGTGGTTTTAAATCTCCAGATCTCCCTCCTAAATATTTTAAGATGAACTAAGGACATACACAAATGATATAACACAATAAAAGTAGGTGTCCTGCAGGAATTACCAATTTTTTTTTTTAATTGTGCAGAGCAGGTGCAGGAAGTATCATTTGCTTCCTGCTGCTTGGCCCACCTGCTGTCTGCCTGATGGTTCTATTCTCACTACCTTAGTCTTTATTTTCAATATGCAAACTTATAGCTAAAAATCTATTTTTTTTCATCTTTATTTTTTCTTTACCACAGGTATATTCTAGGTATCTCCCCTTATAACTGTGTCTCAAATGTAACTTCATTATTCACTCAGACTATGGTAAAATGAAAACATACAGAAAAACTTCTTCTATCCAAAATATTCTGTTGTACAGACGTGACTTGCTGCAGAGAGTCCACACAGAGAACATTATGTCCCCTTTCTCTGTTTTGCTTGCCATGCATTGTGATGCTTCTCATGCTGTCAGAGGTGAAAACGGGTCGTGTCTCATTTGGTGTGAGACATTGCATGGATTCATTGAATAGGCACCCCGTGCAAAAGGGGTGACAACTGCAGCAACGAAAATCTCATGTGACATATAATAAAAATAATAAAATAGTAATAATAACAATAAATTTCAAGGTATAAGTCTTCTTGGTTTTGAGCCTATAAGGTTTGCAGAGTCTCACTAAAGATTTTGACTAAAAGAAAAAAGACACAAGCACAGGATGCTAAGGGATTTCAAGTACAACATCATAATTAGATGAGAGTTAGTAATATTGTAGAAACCCTATCATGCAGTTCTCTCTCTCCTTTCCTGCCCTTCTTCTTCCACAAGCTTTATAAAAACACACTCTTCACGCAAATGTTTACTCTATAGAACTGGTCAAACCTATATGGAAACTTGCATATCTAAAAAAACTCTGAATTTCCTGATTCTCTTCAGTGCTGCAGCTCAGCTGCTACTCAGGTTGATGGGCATCTTGGTTCAGCTCTCTCCCAGCTCACCTGGGCTCCTACTCCAAGGGTGCTAGATAAGAAAGGTCCAGAGTAGACAGCATCCTCTCAGGATGGGACGCAAGTGCCTCCCCACAACCTACTGCTACAACAGCCACGTTTGCTCTCCTTTGAGTCAATGCTACCACTTCAGGGATGTATTCTCATTTTTCTGCTTAGATCACAGCCTCTTACATTGTTTTAATTTATTAAACAGAAATCTGAATTTAAGGAACTCATAATCAACACTAAAATCTAGAAAACCTGCAGCATATGGCACATATATGTACCCATATAGCACAGCTGCACTGCAAACAAGCTTTACTGATGATGGGGAGACTGCCAGCTTCCAGTCTTCCATGCCTTCAGTGAAGGATATGGCTGACATCTGCATTTGTGAAATTCCCGCCACCACACACTCTTCAAGGCCAGGGTTTGGACCACTATACTGCCCTACAAATCCAAGTAGGTTGTAAAAGCAATGCACCGACGTTTTGATATGAAAGCATTTATATTTGATCATGTGAACTTAAGTGGACCTTAAGCATCCTTTTTTCAGCAATAAGAGATTTATAGATCTGCAAGGAGTAACACTACATTAACACTACAAGTAGGAATAAAATTTAAAGTTTCATGATTCTGGACAGTAAGGTCCCTATATTTATAACTGATACAACTCTTAAAACAGTGACTAATCTCACTACTGTTTATTATGTGTACTTTGTTTAGAAGAGACTTCCTTAAGCTTCACTTTTTTTTTTTTATTTTTCACACACTTTTCCAATACTTTCTTTGACTATCCCAAGCACCAATGAAAATTATACTGTGCCAAAGAATACTGTTAAGGCTACTGTCCAAGCAATTATAAAAATAAACACTTTTATAAATGCATAAGTTGTTAGAATAATTAGCTTTTGTTATTAATACAATATGAAAAATAAATTGAGGTCAGACAAAATAAAAAGTAACAACTGGCAATGAAAAAAACTGAGGCTTTTTGCACAAAGCAAATATATTTGCCACAGCTTTGTCCTGTCTATAGTAATGTCCTAACTTTTCTATATGTATGTACTTTTTATATGCTGATTCCAAATGTTTTAGTCTTTAACTGTGGCTATATGCATTTCAGCACACGACAGTACAACCGTTTTCTTTATTTTATTTTGTTACATAGAGAATAATTTTATTATTTTAAAGAAAACAATTCTATAAAATCCAATAAATCAATATGTCTCAAAGATAAAAGTTTGCAGAAACATGATTTGCTCTGTTTTGTCCCTTAACTGGCTTTCTGTTTAGCATTAATTTTAAATGTAATGTTATTTCAGTCAACCAATACTTTTAAGCATGCTGAATAGTGTGGAACATTCCTTTATTCTGATGTCATGCAGAAAGCATTTTTCTCAGAAGACATCTTTTGTAGTTGTAACCAAAAGGCAAAAGAAACTGGAGATTTCAAAGGGGGAGGGGGAGAGAGAGAAAGGAGGGGAAGGCTTAAACTCTCAATCCTGTCACTTCTAAAACTGTGTTAAAACCACATATATTTTTGGCAGTGACCTCTTATAATAGTCCCTTATAAGCCAGTACTTCTTTGCCACATTCAAGGTATTATACTTATTTTTACAGGTTTTGACTAAAAATTCCTTGCATTATTGTACTGTATCACAGGGCAGTTCGCTATAGTTTCATGAAAGACGTTTTCATTTCTGACTGGCATCTTCTCAATAGCAGGGGGCCCAGGCGTACCGCTCTCTTCCAGGCAAACCTTTCTGCTCTTAAACAGTACAGCATTCATAACTTGCTTTCAGCACCGCAGGGCAGCTACATAGAAAAGTTTCTGCAACTAAATAGGTTACATCACAGAGAAGTCCACTATTTGGTCAAGGTGTAAAACATAAATACATCCCTCACTCACTTCTGCACCTTACAGAAATGAAATATTATCTACCCCAAAGACATGCATTTCCACACCACAGCCTGGTATGGTGTATATTTTAATGTGTTTATTAAACACATTAAACTCCCAATTAAACATGTGAAATGTAAAAATCTGCTACAGAAGAAAGGGAACATGAAAAGGTCTCAACAGAATAAATACATGTACTAGTAATAACTTTTGTTTCTGCAAATACTCTGAATTCTTACTGTATGAAACTGTACTTTATGCTGAATCTTTACTACCTTGGCTGTCTGACAGGTGGAGACATAAAGGAAAGGCTTAATAAGGTAAACTTGCTTGAAATCATCATCAGCATGATTCAGGAACAAGAATTACTCTTACAAGAAGCAAAGCTTGGGTGATCCCAAATTAACCAATGGAATTATAATTAATTAAACCTTTATATCATCATTTGTTAGTCTGCTGGAGCATTCCATCAAACTATAGTTGGAGAACAAAAAGAAAGCATTTTGCAAGTATTATAAAAATGTTATTTGTTTTAAAGAATGTTATATACTCAGAATTAAAGAAACAAAGAATCATAGAATATCCTGAGTTGGAAGGGACCCACAAGGACCCAATTCCTGGTCTTGCCTAGACCACCCCAAGGATGACACCATGTGCCTGAGAATGTTGTCTAAATGCTTCTTGAACTCTGGCAGACTTGGTGTTGCAACCACTTCCCTGGGGAGTCTGTTCCAATGTCCAACCACTTTCTGGATGAAGAACCCTTTCCTAATATCTAATTATACTACCTACGTACAGATATATGTACATAGCCTGTTTGAACTGTGAAGTTCCAACTGTTGTTGCAATCTCAAATAAAAACACACAATGTATGCAAACTTTTGTGTTCTGTAAACATAGAAATAGATACACTTTAGGATGTGTGCATTATTGGGTGTTATTATTGGACTAGGACACTGGTCATTTGTCTATACATATATGTGTAATAAAATAATACAAAGAAGATAAAGATGTCATCTTACCACTCATAATAAACACATCCTTTTTTCCTGCATACCTACCAATAAATACAGTGGCTGCAACATATTGTGTCAAAAACATATCATGTTTCAAACTGACACATGCCACATAATTGTCAAAAAACTGCAGTGTTAACGCAGGAAAAGGCTGGTTTCTATTATCTTTTCTGTAGAAATATCTCTGGAACACATTCTGCCACAAGTGGGACTTGGGACAACCTTGATTTTGCACATGTAATTTGGAACTGGGATCCAACTCTTTCTGTGGAAAGGGAAACCTGATCCCAACAGCTCTTTAATAGTATATCAAGCTATATCACAGAATCTTTAGGGTTAGTAGGGACCTCTGGAGATCATCTAGTCCAAAACCCCTGCAAAGGCAGGGTCACCTAGAGTAGGTGACACAGGAAGTTGTCCAAGTGTATTTTGAATGTCTCCAGAGAGGGAGATTCCACAGCCTCCCTGGGCAGCCTGTTTCAGCACTCTGCCACCCTCAGTGTAAAGAAGTTCTTTCTCATGTTGAGATGGAACCTGTGTTTTAGTTTATAGTCATTGCTCCTTCTCTTGTCACTGAGCACCACTGGAAAGAGTCTGGCAACATCTTCTTGACACCTGCCTTTGAGATATTTACATCATTAATGAGATCCATCTCTGTCTTCTTAAGACGGAACAGGCCCACCTCCTGCAGTCTCTCGTCATATGAGCATGGCCCTCCATTGAATCCTCTCCAGTAGTTCTTGTCTTTTTGTACCGAGGAGACCATAACTGGACATACTACTCCAGATGTGGACTCACTACAGCTGAATACTGGGAGCATCACCTCCCTTGACCTGCAGGCCACACTCTTCCCCATGTACCCCAGGATAACAATATCTATTACTTTAATATACTTCTCCAATGCACTAATGACAGGAAGACATGTGACTGATAAGATAACTTAAAGAAAAAATATTTAAAAATTTCTTTAAACACGGTATCATCTTATTACAGTTGCTAGGAATAAACATAAATTCTCTAATAGGAAAAAAATGTTTTCCTACTTTTAATCTTTCTTTTACAGAGTCAGCACAGCTACAGGTGAGTACATTGGGTTCTGTTCTGGCTCGTGCATCAGCAGAATTGGTAGCTAAGTTCCAACTTAGCATCCTCATTGTTGGTGATCCATGAACCAGAAAGAATCGAAGTAGACTCAAATTCCAGGTTGAGGTTGTGGCATTGGCAGACAAGAAAAGCACCTTTTCACTTACTCCTTCCCCTCTTTGATTCTACAAAATAAATTAAATTATCCCTGGAAAGACAATCAGATGCTTCATGATAATAAATATTTTTTAAGAGAAGTCTTTGCTTTAAAAATCAACAACAGCATGCAATGAATGTACATTGTTAGCCTGTTGTCCATCACAAATACTGTGCTATGTGCTTATTAAAGAGCATTAACGTGTAAAAGGAAAAAAAAAAAGGCAGGAATGCTTTTGAAGGAAATCATGTTAAAAAACTTCAGAGAAGCAGTCCAAAATCAAGGGGTTTAAATGTGAAAATAATGGAAGATTCTCAGCTGCAGGCAGGATTGCTGAACAGATGAAGGCTAAACAGGGTAGTGTTTCTGCATGCTTCTCAACCACTGCTTTTGAGCTTCTGTAGAGGAAAAAAACCCAAACAGAGCAGTACAAACAGAAAGATAGACTGTTTTAGTCTTTAAGCCTCCTTAAAGTTATTTAAGATTTCAAATTTAAATGTGAAATACAGACATTTGATACTAGAAGGGAGTACACAGTACCATGAAAGTTAAGCAATAATATTGTATACATACATGTTTTGGAAAGATATACTATATATAATTTTAGGTGTTGCAACTCACTAGAATGAACTAGATCCATATGTAAAAGACAGCAAGTGTGTAAAGGTGAGAAAGACTACTAGGCAAACACAGACATGTAACTATGAAAAAATACTGCTGAACAGCTGAAAAGGAAGTTTTCCGCACCCTTAACAAAAAAAAAAATTCAAATCCGAAAACAACAAAAAAAAGAAAATGCATAAATTACTATGTGTTTTTGTCTCATGAGGTATCTAGCATAAGCTTAATAATAACAGTTGCCCCCTGCCTCAGTGCTACGTAGCTACTTAAATGACAACACTAACACTTGACAGGGCAAGTTATTCTTTATTTTTTCTACCACTGCTCACTCCTAAAGTTTTTCATTTTTCATATTTATAACATATCCACCAGAAGTAAAAATTCAACGTTTTTCACAATATTTTGAACGCTTCACAAATGATAGGAACCTTGGGGCATTTCAAATTGCATGCATTTTTAAAATCACTTAAATTTCAAGTATGGACTGTAGCTAGTCCTGCTTGCCTAAAGGTAATGCTCTGTATTACCATGCCATCTGGGTTAATTTTCCAGCCTCTCCATAGCTTCCCAAGCTGGCACAACCTGGGGTGAGACTAGTACCTCTTGTTATCATGCAAACACCACTTCAGCCGATTAAGGAGCAGCACTGTTCAGCTCTGAAGAGAATCTCATCCTCCTCACCAAGAAGGCTGTGTCTTTGAGCATAGAGAAAGGTTAAACACAGGGTTGAAATAGAGTATATCCTCAGGGCTCCATCAGGGACATGAAAGACAACCCAAGAAAGTATGTTATATGACAACAAAGACATCAAATAATTTTAGTGGAGTAGTTGCCTTCTACCTCTACAAGTTTCCTGGGCACTTCCATATGCATACCATACCTTTTTCCCCTTCCATCACAAGATTTTTGTGTACTGCTCATACATGCTATGAAGCAGCTGCTACATTTCAATCTAGATAGCTAAATTACAATGGTGGATTAAGTTATTCACACATAATGAATCAATTACCTTCTGTACTCAGTGAAAAACAGAAACTACTCGTAAGAGGGCATGTGTAGAAAGCAAGCAGCTGGGTTCAAGTGTTCCTACTTAGTCCTGAAACTTCACATGATCTTGTACACTCAGCCCTGGCAGGATGTTCAAAATTTAATTTATATTTAGGAATGAAGGCGTTTGTTTCACAACTTCCAGACACTACCTAAATATTCAAATTATTCTTGTTAAAATCATAAACAATCTCTATAGATAAATATGTAGTATTTATAAGGAGATTCAAAGACAGTCCAGACACAGGAAAGAAATTCATATAGCTCTTGTCTGCTTTCTGAAGAGAAAGAAACCCTAAATTTGTACTACTTGATGTAAAGTATTTAGAAATCCTTTAGAAAGAAACGTATCATCACACTACATTCTATTGTAAAGGCAATGCTGTTACACTTAGGCTCACGGTACAAGCTTTGTATCTGATGACTTTAGAGCTTCATAGTGTGACTACTTGGCTTGAAATCTGATTTTCTCCATTAATGCAGTTATATACAAAAGAAAAATGACTTTCAGATTAAGGTAAGCAGCTGCATAGTGATAATGGGAGTAAAACCAGCATCTGTGGTTTTGTGCAGATCAGTATTAGTTCAAGACCGGATGCTGATAAATAAATGGCTGAAAGGCTACATACTTGCTGGAATATAGAAAAAGCCAAAATGGACAGTGCTAAAGTGCCTAAAAATTTGAAAGATATATACTGCTGAAAATTAAACTGAAATACATTTTCTAAATACCTTCCGCAACATAAGTGGCCTGTATCTTCTTTCAAGACAGAGTATCAGTTTATTTCAAATTTAGAGATATTGGCCTTGATTCAAATTCATGGCAGTTATAGAAACCAATGTTCCATGGCTTGATTCAGGTGGCAAGCATTAAATCTTTTTCCTGCTGTCATGCAACAACAACTTTAATACAAATTAGCACTGCCAAACTCAGTTTCCTAAGCTCAGAAGTCCTTGATGCTACTCCCTGAATTTTATTCATACTTTCACACGAATTTTGCTTTGCTGAAATTGTTGCAGCTGACAACAAAAAAAATACAATTTAATGACACTGGATTCAGTATTATTATTCATGACATTGTATAAAATTTAACATGCAGCTCTTCATTATTTTTTTAACTGAGGTAAAGCTCAATCAAATCCATACGTTTGTCGGATATTTTTTACCATGTAAATTTGGTTTCTTTGAATCATATCTTCCCGTCAGACCAATTGTTTATGCTGAACCCAATCTTGTCAGTCAACAACAACTCACATTTTTCAAACTACTGATTTGACTTTTACAATGGCCTTCTTGGAGTTCAAGAGAAAACCATCCAAGCTTCAGAAAATACGAAGGAACAAACCAAAATAAAGAGTTTTTTTCAGTTTTTCTACTCACCGAGAATATACAATTAACTAAACTTGACACTCCAGACAACTGAGAATGAGATCCAGAGGGTAGATCTGAGTCACAGAAAGCATATTTCCACTTAAGAAAGAACCCTCTGTTTCTCCAATCAGCCACTCCAGATTGATGGGCCCTTAATTGCAGAGTTCCACAAAAAAGGGTGGGAAATGCCAAGGAGTACCTAAGCCTTCTCAGTTTCCATGGCCATGCTCAAAAACCCCTGGCAAAAATTTGCATTTCAAGGAACGCCCAGTTCCAATTCCTTGTGACTCCCATAGAAGTAAACCAAAATCCAAAACCACTTCCTAGAAAAATTTCTGCCAAACCAGTCGACTGTCTGTAACTATAAAATGAACAACTCATTCTATCTGAATTTAGACCTCAATTTAGAGCCAGTCATTCATAAGTTTGTTTTCCTTTTTTATCCTTATTTTACCAATAATTTATAATCCAGCAGTACTTTAGGCTTTAGTGTGCTGCCAATAAAAAGGCATATAATGGTCAGCCCTGGTCAAGGAAGAAAAACAAACTAAAATAACATCCTTTTCACCCCCTAAATCCTGCAACGATGAGGATAGCTTTGTTAGTTCTATGACTAACAGGATTTTCACTTAACATCTAAATTTAACCTTTATTATTTTTTAATAACTGTAGCCTTGCTATTTTCTAAGTGATTCACTTTTAGATTTTTTTTAAATGTCTTAATATAAAAGGAAATATAACAGTTTCTCAGTTATCTCCTTATCGGCCTATCTGTAACTACCCTTGGCCAAATGCCTTGCAAGTGTGCATAAAGAAAGAAACACCAAAGTCAGCACAGGGTGACATCACTGAAGCTCTGAAGGTATGACATACATGTGTTCTGTCTGGCCCTTCCCACTCCTTGTCCTCCTAGGTAATGCTGGTGTTTTGTCTAAGAAAGGGAGAAACTATATTTATGATTCTCCCTATAAATAAGTTTAAGTGATTCTCCAGTATAAATAGAAATAGAGTCTTTCTGACTTACTCTTCAAAAGCAAAGAGATCAAAACCAGTGATGAACACATTCCAATAAATATAAGCAAAACTCACTTTATGAAAACACTGGAATTAAAAGTGTCTGTGCATAGGGGTGTGAGTGTTTTGGAACTACCAAATTCTACAGCACTATCAAACAATAACGTTTTAATAGTGCATGTTAACAATGAAATATGCTTATCCTGGATTTTTAGCTATTTCACCAACAGTGCTAAAATAAAGAGAATTTTGTGAAAACTATGCTCCTACCTAAAGGCCATACAGGTAGAAAATAGACTTATCAAGGAGCACCATAGGTTTTTACAAAATATAACAAAGTAAGGAAAGCAATGGGTAAAAGTTCAAGGCATCCTGTGGACTGGTATACCTACCAAGCATTTATCAGTTTTCAGGAATAGAATTACCATGTTTTTTAAGGTTTATATATGTGAATGTATATAACAGTACCTACATACAATTTGGAAATATACAAATGGCAGTGTTACCTAGTTTTCATTGAAACCTAAGAAGAATCTTATTGATTTCATCTGTGATAGGCTCCAAAAGATGAAAAAGATGCAGATGTTGTAAATATAAGGGGTCAACTTGTAAGAGAACCTGGGCATTTTACTGGCACTGCCTTATTTTGGCGACTAATAGCAAGACATTATATAAAATTTTGGCTCTAGTTACCTATATTAAGTGAATATTTTTGCATCTAAGGTATAAATACATGTATACAAATAGAGAGAAAATAATAGGAAATGCAGAAGAGGAAAGCTGGAATGAATTCTGATGGGATTTCCTAGCTGCACTGCACATACTCAGCTGGATTCTCAGCTTGTGAAAATTGACAACACAGCACTGGAACCAATGGAGCCACACTACTTAACACTAACTAGTAATCTGGCTCTATATACTGATGTCAAGATGAAAATAAGCACAAGCTTTCCCACCAAAGAGATTAAAATATAAAAGTGACCCTAACGAATATAATGGTGTTTGGGGAATTTCTGCATCTTTTGTGCAAATCAAAAGAAATTATGAAGGGACAGAGAGGGTAATAGCAGAGCAATAATGCCTCATGTAACCTCATGTAACCTCACTGCTAAGAGATTCATAATGAAAATCTTCTCTAGCTGTGTGCATAGTGCCCATGGCGATGTGTGCCTTTGCATTCCACAGAAGGAGGGAAAAACTTACAGACAGGGCACTGTGAGCCTGAGATACAGCACTGTAAGAGATTTAAACCTGGGAAGTAAGTTGGACACCCTTTGAAACTCACAAAAATTAATGGTGATATTACAGAATGGGCCTAACATTAAGTAACTAGACATCAACTGGATACATAAGGATTAGAACAATTCAACTTTCTCTCTTCATGAAAAATGAAAACTTTTTATTTTTAAAATAAAAACTCTCCAGTGAATGTGAGTTAGTAGCTTTTCAAAAACTTTTCAATATCTATCCAAAGTCATGTGGTTCCTGAAGATGATGTATAACACGCAACCTGGAGAGATTATGTTTTGGAAATTCTTACTAAAGAACTTGCTAGCCTCTCTGATATTCCTCTTTTTTACAGTTTTTCTTATGCTTATGATGTGAAAAGCATCTTGCAGTCCTAACCTTCAGAAATTATGCTCTTTCTGAGAAGTAATGACTCATTTCACAGGCACTATCTAGTACGCGCAGTGACTACTCTGATAATTTATCAGACAAAAATCAAAGTAAAATATCTTGATTTTATTATACTTTGAGCCTAGTTAATACTATTAGACACATTAAAACTACAACTAAGGACACTTTTACAGGAAGTTAGACTAAGAGAATTCAAAATCACTTGAAAACACTGAGTCTTTCCATAGATTGACTTAGTGAGCTTTGAAACAGGGCTGAATTGGTCAGCAATGATGTTCCAAAGCACATTACAAAGTAAAATTCAATTAGGAATGTAGAAATATGTAATTATTTTACCCCTATCATGACAGAAGAAAAGCCGCCTCTTTTGTAATCTTTGGTACAGCTTCACACAGATATACCTGTTTAATACTACACTGCTTGTCAGGGGTTCTTTCTCCTTTTTTTGGACACATTAATCTGAAGTATTTAAACCAATTATGGCATAGCCTGAACACCATAGGGGAATGTCCTCTCTGACAAATGCCAGGTGCTTCTGCCAGCAGAGCGATTCCCTGACCCTAGGAGCTGGCAGAACAGAATGTCTCAACTGTTTCAGAGGATGGCCAGCTTTCTGAGGAGGCATTTAGTAACTCCTTTAGCAGAAATAAACTTGTGCCATGCACTTAAAGTAATGGAAAGAAAACACTAGATGGTGATGTAAAAAATCTAAAATAAAGCCTTCTTCCTGCTTGCTTCTGAATGGTCGAGATAGAACAGATCACCATTACTAGACAGAGGTATACAAATGCTTTAAATTAAGGAAAATATTTAACACAAAGTTATATCCCAGGGCTAGTTTTTTCTACATGTTGTAGCACTGTATTCATTTTATATTTTGTCTAGTTTTGCTTATTTAAATTTTAAATGAATTTTAAATGGATGATCTGTTCTTTGGATAACTTGACATTCTGGCATACCGTTTACTACTGAGCACTCATTCATTAAACATAGGAGTGATCATGGAAATCTTTAATTGGGTAGGATCCCTGTACTTAAGTATTAACTCTAACCTAGAAATGTAAGGATTTGAAAGGCTGGGACAAACATTCTATAACAAGGAAGAGAATGTCTATGACCATTCTTGCAGTATCAGCATACATTTAGATGAGCACCAGTGCATTTTGAGTGTTATATTGTCTAAAGTCACATGATGATACAGAGAACTGGTTTTAAAATTCAACCTGAAGTATCTGCATATTGCATATACTATTATGAGGCTTTAAATGTTCACATATGAATCCTGACTCCCTTCACTATCTACTGCTTGGGATCAGGTTTTCACACTTCAAAGAATTTACCCATTTCTTTTAAAAGTACATCTTTCTAACAGAAATAAAGAACCCAATCCAGCTTCTACTGAAAACTCAAGGAGGTTCTGTGTTACTGACATTTTCTTCTATGAAAACACAATCCAAATGACGTTTTATTGCTAATCAGTGAAAATTAATAAAATAGTAGTGATTGGGAAACCAAAGTCCTATTTTTTTCAACGCAGGCCCTTAAAAACCTACACATCTTTGTACTTATCAATGAGATTAAAGTTTCAGTAGATAAAACATACCTGAAAATTAAATTTAAAGTTCTGAACCACTTTGATTGTTTTGAAAATGTTACCCTGCAACTTCAAATAATTGCCCAATAGAGACCATCGTTTATTTTTTTGCTTTATAGTAATGTTTCTCCAAAGTTAGAAATTTCAATATAATTTACTAGGACGTACGGAAGATTTGCACTTAAACAAATCTGCAAACCAAAGTTTCAATTTCTCGGGCAACTTCAGCATCTGCTTTGTTTATATGAGCAAGTAAAATTGAAAGTAATACATTATCCAGCCTTAAGGGCTTGCTTCTCTTTCTTCTTTCAATTAATCTTGTCTCCAAGGAGTCCTACATTAAAATAAAATAAAATATCGATACAATTCTTTTTTAATTTCTATGTGTTTAATTATAAGCAGCAATTAATCAATTTTTTTTCAATTTCACTTCTTCTTGGAGGCATCTCACTGATAAAGTGAAAATCAACAGCAGTGTATTAATCAAATAATCACAAAACTTTGAGGAAAAAACGTCTTCACCCCATCAAGACTGTAACCTAAAGCCAAGCAAATTCCATCTTTTACTTGAATTATTGGTAGAACTCATTTATTTTCCCTCAAAAACATTTTCAGAGTATATATTAAAGTTCAATAGCAGAGGACCAATTTCTGTTTTCAATTATCTTCTGCAACTTCATTAACACCAGTGGAATTGTTTGGATATAACTAATGGCAAAAAATTACTCACAGTTTACACCTTTTTTTTCTGAGTACTTTTTATTAGAGAAAAGAGAGCTCATGACTAATCCACACTGATATTCCCAGTACGATCCTAAGCCTGGAAAATGCAAATTTCAATCGTTGTTACTATTGAATCCACTTTAAATGGAAAAACACTAGATACTGCTGCTCTCTTCAACATTTTAATATCAGTGGATCAAATCAAATCACCCCGGATAGGCTTGGATTTTGATCTATGTGTAAGATTAGTTAAAAGTCACCCAGATTTTCATTCAAACCCCTTGGTTTCTAAGAATTCTCAGTATGTCTGACAAGTTGGCCTTCCTACTCCAATTATTTTTGTAAACATATATAAACTCCTCCTTTGACAATATGAGTATTTGACCTCATTTATATTAGAATTGTCATCATATTTTTTTAGGTACTGTTACAGATAAGAAATTCAAGTATTCCAGGAGTTAATTTCAATTTCTAGGATAATTCTTATAATATTAACTTCTTTGTTTAATCTATTTAATTATTTCCACACCTTTACTTCTGCACAGGCAAAATGCTGTCCATCAACACAAATCCTGAAGTTTCTTCTGTTAATCCGTAAACTAGTTTTTTTCCACTGAAACCTTTAAAAGCTTTAGTATATTTCTACTGCACTGCTAAGTTCTTAGAAAATATATAGGGCTGACTTATAGTCATTTACCTAAATAAAACACATCTGCCAAATGGTTTTCCATCATAGAGTAGTAGATTCAACACTAGAGCAGTAATGAACACCCTTCCAATAAGAAAAGTGTAAACACTGACAACTTCATTACAGCACATTCTGCCACACACCACTTCCCCATTCACAGAGTCTCACCCTCTAAGAGAAGCTTTGTGCTTCCTGGGAAGGGAATTATTTCTGATGGATTTACTATTACTCCTACTCCTACTCCTACTTGGCTTTGCCATTGTTAATAGCTGGATCTCTTACACAAGTACGGTCTTTATTTATAAATGTATATTTTCTATGTATAATATACATACTTATTTATCCACCTAAACTTCTTTAGTCCTAAGCAGAAAACACGAATATGTGAAAATGTATCTCAGTGGCAAATAACTTGAGGAACTAAAAACTTCACAATAATCATGAAGCAATTGACAGGATTTGTTTATATATAGTAGCCATAGTTTTGAAAATGTAGAACTTAAGTTTGCTTCACAAATTTCATCACCTTTAGTTTGTAAAAATGCAGCCAGTGAATTATTTTTAATAAATTCTCTTTGATAAAGAGTGATAATTATATCTTTTCAGCATTACATTTTTAGCTCAGTTCTCCACAAGTGGTATTACTTTATGAAAAGTTAGCTCTATATTATTTTGATTAATTGTTTTGCTCTCTCTATGGACAGTTAATAGCTCAATAAGAACTCAAATAAATAAAATCAATTAACACCTTACTCTGTCAGCAAAGCATGTGATCACACTGTCTTAAAAAAACTGATGTGGAGAAATGTACAGTGACAATTACTTTTTTAGTGAATCACATCATAGAGGTAAAAAAACCACTATTCTAAGCATCCAGAATTCAGTGAAATTTTAAAGCTGCTGTCCCTATGCAAAAATGAGATTTTCTCTTGATTAAATATTCAAATTTCATCTCTTGGAATCCATTACTTAATGCTAACAAGGAGTTCGCTAGAAAAAATTTTTAAATGCTCACTAGGGGCAATAAGTTTCAAGTTTGACATAATTTCAAACACTGTTAAAAAAACATGTCAAAATTTGATCTTAAAACAATTTCATTAAGAGAGGTATATCTCAGGTATTATTACAAGGCACACTATTACATATCTTATTAGGACTTTATTAAGCAGTTTGTGTGGTGCTATTTTAATCATGAATTTGTTGTTTCTTGCAGAAAGTTTTCAGCACCTTGATCGCTTCCTAATATTTTTAAATACTGTAAAGCAGTTTCACAGTTCTCTAAATCCATAACAAGATTTTTTTAAAGCACCTATTCTATCGGGCCTCAGTTTAACAAGCCATCACTAGTACTCAACTAAGGAAATCCATTAAAAATATCTGTTCAGAGTAGTATCTACAGAGATAAAACTGCATGATCATTTTAGTTCACTCTGTTGTGAAATAATTCTACAAATGAAATAAAACCAGTAGTGTGCTGCGTGCCCCCCTGCACTTCCCTTGCAAACAGGGAGCTGGGACTGTAATGTCCACCTGTAAGACAGTTCAGGCTTCTTCCTCCTATTTAAAAGTCACAGAAAGCAGGAAAAGCATGAAATCATAAAAAGGAAGAAAGCAGGCAAATTTTCTTTTCTTTTTAAAGGTGCTTATTACAGCACCTTTACAATTATAGTGTATTTTACCTTCCAAAGTGAAAAGTATGATCCTTGAAGCACCAGCTGCTGGACACCAATGTGTGTTTGCGGCCTGGTCTCCTGTTTGCACTCTGCTTCATTACCCTTCCTCGAGTAATACCTGGTCAGCCACTCCCACCATCTTCTCTCTGACTGTTTTCACACAAACAGGCAGGACTTTACAAATCCTGGTTTCCATTTTTCTACAAATGAATACTTTTGTGATAAAGCATAGCAAGCCTCATCTTGCCTCCTGCCTTCACCTTCATTAGAAGAGCTTAGAGTATGCAATATTTGGACAGCAGTCAAGTTCACCAAATCATTCAATGGACCTACATACCCTTGCCTGTGTCTGGGATTCCTTAAAAACAGGGAGAGCCCCATCTTCTTACCTAAAGAGATGGGCAAACAGCCCAGTTTGGACCTGTAGCACTGGTGCATTCTCACTTCATAGGCAGATACACCTTTGTCATTATACATTGGATATTTTTGCTCATGGAATCAAGAGGAGAAGCCAGAAGTGTCCACACCATATAACAGCCCCCAAATCATAACACCCAGAGGCTAAAAAGAATTCCAGACAAAATGCTGCTGCCACTGAGTAACATTCCTTTCTTCCCTCCTGCAGATCAAAAGACCCTTTCTACTCTCAATCTTGCAATCAGGTTACAGGAATAAATTTTCAGTACTTCTGATCTGGTCCTTCTAGAGAAAGCTGTGCTTTGTACAACTCTGTAAGACTACATAATACTTTTACTTTGAAGAAGGTAACTCTTCACCTAAGGGATTCCATTTAGGATCTTCTGCTCCACAAACAAAGTAGCCCAGTCCCTTAGTAAACACTGTCTCATCTTCATGAAGACATTTCCTTATTTACCAAGGTCAGTTTTTGCTGATAATTTCTTCCTTTCTTTTCAACCCTCTGCCCTCCCACACACAAGCACAGTGCTTCAACTGCAAGGACAGAAACAAGCACCAGATATGCAAGCTTTTTAACATGTTTTATGCTAAACAGTGAAATCATATGACTGCAGAGTAAAACAGCACCTAATTATATGAGTAGTGGTTTTTCATGTTCTGCAGTCAGTGCAATCCTTTATGATTCACTTCAAGAACAAAGAGATCCCCTCACAAATAATGTTCAAGACTGTGTGTTGCCCACTTGAGCAGTAAGCATTTCTCCATCAGCTTGCTGCTCTCAGAGAACAAGGATTTCTTTTCCTCTAATAATTGTTTCCAGGTCAATAATACGTATCAATATGACATGTAAAACTGGTTGAAAAATCAAGCATTAAGGTGATGAATGTTCATAGGAACTCTTTTTTAAAAAGGTGTTAAAAATTATTTATCCACTCCGCTTTTTTGGGGTATTTCTATACAGCTAACTTGATGTCAAACATTCCTGCACCATGAAGGGACATTTTAATATTTAATTCTGCTTTTTCCATTCTTGAAGCATCACATATCTCTTAGAGATACATCAGACATTGCTAACCAAATGTCACTAGCTGCAACTTTCATGAGTTTTTATAAGTTATTTGCAGTTTTCTCATGCACCCATTTCTTACAGAACAGCTTTTCATCCTGCTGTTAACGGTCCATTTACAGTGGACTTCTTTTTCAAGATCCAGTGTAACCAGGCCTCTGAGAAATTCTCACTCAAATTATCTATCACCGGTAACACAGAACTGACTTCCTTGACTTCTTCCAGAATACTTAGGGATACACATATAGTAATCACAAAAAAATCTCAAGTGGCAAGAGCCCTACTGATGTTCAAGGCACAGCTTATGAACAATTGAAAATTTGAAAAAAATATGGAGACACTCCATCCTGAACTATTGATGCTAAAGAATGTCAGTAGCATGCTTCCATTTCTGATTAATCCTGTCCACAGCGTTAAGTAGTAAAAGGACAAAACGAATTCCACAGTTCCCAAAACAGTTTTGTATCATTTTGGGTATAAAAAAAAGACTCCTGATTAGTAACTTCCTGTGATTTTTCCCTCTAGAAAATAATTGATGCTCGTTACCTATGGACTGTGCTACCGCCATAATTTTAGTATCTATTATGATCCCCAAAATTTTAAAAGACTCTGACTCAGCCTTACTGTCCTAGATGTTGACTCTCACTGTTTCACTGCAGGTGAATTTTTATCCTTTAAACTCAATATACTCAATAACATAATATTGAGTATCACATCTAACAAACTTGATCACGATCAAAGATTGACCATCTGCTGTGGTGTATCTTTTAATCAGGGTTTGTTCAGCCACTCAAAATCACTGCTGTTATTGACCCACTCTTAACATTTTTGTCACAAAATTCTCATTGAAATTCACTGTATTGCACTAACACGCATAAAATCAGTGTTTCCTCTTGGAAAGCTCTACAATTTTAGAGCTGGTCTACTCCACAAGAAACCTCAGATCTCAGGCCAGTGCTGGACCTTATCAGTGTGTAGCCTTGCAGCAAAGAAGGCCAACACCATGCTGATTTGTATTAACTAGAATGTATGAAGTAAGTGCATCTCTCTTTCCAACACCTGTGAGATTGCACTAGGAGTACCAAGTCCAGTTTTGGACTCTCCAGGACAAGAAATACAGGGACATACTGGAGCAAGCCCTGCAGAAGGCCACCAAGACACACAGAGTACTGCACTATGAGAGGTTGAAAGAACTAGGCTTGTTTCAAAAGCATGGGAGGTGAAAGAGAGTTCTCATTTCTGTCTACAGCTATCTAGTGGAATGTTACAAAGATGATGGAGCCAGACCCTTTGCAGAAGTGTAGAGAGTTGTAGGCAGCAGGTGAAGACACAAGCTGTAATACAGGTAACTCCAATTAAATATTATGGAAATCTCTTTTGTGATGAGGTGGTCAAACACTACAAGTTGGTCAGGGTCATTGTGGAATCTCCATCCTTGGAGATACTAAAAACCTAACTGGACACAGATCTGGACAACCTGATCCAGCTGACCCTGCTTCATCAGTGGAGGTTGGACTAGATGATCTGCAGAAGTCCCTGGCAACGTCAGCAATTCTATGACTTGAAGCAAGCCTAAGCCTCTCACAACACATATAATAAACCCAGGCCCTATTCAAGACTGTGACACACATTCTAACCTGAAAATAAGTCAGACTGTTTCCTACTCTTCCAAATTTGCTGTGTAAGAAGTCAAGCTTCCTTTCATTCTCCTTCCAAAACATTCTTCTAGGCTTTTGAGCTATATTTAGTTTGTGCATAGACAGTACAATGATTTTCTAGACTACAATAACCATTTTCCCTCTCAAGATGACAGGAAATGTGGTCATTTGAGTTTCAATTCTCCCTCCTGGAACTCTCCAAATCTCTCCTCCCAATT
>WBMV01008995.1:17182-32649 GCA_013396655.1 Campylorhamphus procurvoides | reverse complement strand
GGGGCGGGGTGGGAGGGGTGGTTTCACCAAGCAGAAATAATATGGAAGCATTTAATTTTGCTGAATTCAATCTGTTTAATATTATACACTTTTCTTGATGGTAAAAAAACACATAAAACTTCAAATATGAGTGTAAAATTAACTATGTTACAGAAACACCTTTCCAAGAAATGAAGAATAAACAGCAATTAAAATTATGAACTCTTCAAAGCAGGCACTCTTATTTTCTTTTTTTTTTCCCAAGGAATCATATGAATAATGCCTTGTCAATACAGCCAAAANTCCAGGACAAGAAATACAGGGACATACTGGAGCAAGCCCTGCAGAAGGCCACCAAGACACACAGAGTACTGCACTATGAGAGGTTGAAAGAACTAGGCTTGTTTCAAAAGCATGGGAGGTGAAAGAGAGTTCTCATTTCTGTCTACAGCTATCTAGTGGAATGTTACAAAGATGATGGAGCCAGACCCTTTGCAGAAGTGTAGAGAGTTGTAGGCAGCAGGTGAAGACACAAGCTGTAATACAGGTAACTCCAATTAAATATTATGGAAATCTCTTTTGTGATGAGGTGGTCAAACACTACAAGTTGGTCAGGGTCATTGTGGAATCTCCATCCTTGGAGATACTAAAAACCTAACTGGACACAGATCTGGACAACCTGATCCAGCTGACCCTGCTTCATCAGTGGAGGTTGGACTAGATGATCTGCAGAAGTCCCTGGCAACGTCAGCAATTCTATGACTTGAAGCAAGCCTAAGCCTCTCACAACACATATAATAAACCCAGGCCCTATTCAAGACTGTGACACACATTCTAACCTGAAAATAAGTCAGACTGTTTCCTACTCTTCCAAATTTGCTGTGTAAGAAGTCAAGCTTCCTTTCATTCTCCTTCCAAAACATTCTTCTAGGCTTTTGAGCTATATTTAGTTTGTGCATAGACAGTACAATGATTTTCTAGACTACAATAACCATTTTCCCTCTCAAGATGACAGGAAATGTGGTCATTTGAGTTTCAATTCTCCCTCCTGGAACTCTCCAAATCTCTCCTCCCAATTGAAGTCCTGATTAACAGATCACCACTATATGATTAGGTATGTAGACCAACCTTCTGATGAACAGCTTTCCACAATTCACGTCCCTTTCCTTAATTAAATCAACAAAAAGGGAATTATTTCAAGCTAGAGGAACTAAAGAAAAGGAAATTGTATCCTCACAGCTACCTCGATAGACTGCCAAGTCTACATTGGTACAACTGCACAATGTGACTTCAAATATTGAGTATATAATTAATTCAACTTACATTAACCTATGTCTGTTCATATGCAAACTTAGATATTAATGAAAACAGTTATTAGAAATCAGTTTTCTCAAAAAATTACATACAGAAATTATATGGGGATTGATATTACATACCTTTGACAAAAGTTATCAATACGTATTTTGACTACATGTCCTTTAAACTAATGTCCATATCACTACTAGTNCTCTTATTTTCTTTTTTTTTCCCAAGGCATCATATGTATGATGCCTTGTCCATACAGTCAGAATAAGGTCTTCCTTAATCATATGAACAGGAGACAAAAACACCTTATGAAGCAGTGTAATTAAGCTGTGATATATCTCATATCCATTCATGAAACGCACTGAAAGTAGTAGTAGTCAAAGCTACTTAACTGAGGCAAACAGTCTTCTAAGAGAGAGACTCACCACAGAGAATTGCTATAACTTCCAGAAACATCCTACAAAACAGTGCAAAAACAGGAGCTGCAAGGAGCAACATAACAACGGTGACAGTGTATACGATGCACACGCAGTCTCCAATCATTTTCAGAGCAGTAATTTCCTCAGATAGATGTGTATTTAGGAATATTCAGTGGATGTCTCTGTCATTAATTTATCCCATCTCCTCTGAATTTCATAAAAGCTTTTCACACCTCAACACATTTAAAGGACATCACTTCGTCCTACAAGAACTCAGCATCCCAGACCAACCAAACACGCAAACAAAATAGGCAGCTTCAGCAGCAGTAACTGTACTAACACATTCACTATATAACCAAGTGCCAAAGAACAAATACCCTGTTCCCAGCCCCCAAAATCTTAGAGGGCAAGTATCAGGTAAGAGATAGGAAACTGTTTAGAAGCAGTAAAACAACAGCAGCTAGTACCACAAGAAGTGGTATCTTGTTAGAAGTAGCTTGATGGCACCATGCTTTTGTGGCCATTTCAGGTAAGGAACGTCTTGGGGAAGAGAGGGAAACCCAAATGGTGATATTATAAAGGAGTGCAAGTCCAACCATAAGGTATGAAACAAGTGTTTGCAAATATGGTAAGCAGCAGGGCTGGTGTTAAAACTTGAAGGAAAATTGACAAAGAGAAACAGTATGATACAGCTGAGTGAAGAAAGACTTCAGACATAGGGGAACTTACTAATATTTCATGCACCAAAGAAGGACAGCCAGGGGGAATATGAAAAGACATGGTCAGTGTGACAGTCTGTCACTCTGAAAATGATCTCTGTAAGAGGATTCCAGATAGATAGGACTGGAGAAAGAATAATCCTCAGTGGTAGTGAGGATGAGCATTTAACTGAAGAGTAGGAAGGAAAACACATACAGCAAGGAAGTTAGGCAGAAAAAGCCTGCAAACTTAGATGCAGTCTCAATGAAAAGAAATTAAGAGAACAAAACAGTTACACTGGGTCAGTAAAAAAAGGTATTGCAGAGAAAAAGCATCCCTTTCCATGATATCTCATGTCAGCATTCGGAGTCAGCTGTGTAAAAGTTCCTGAAGCTGAGTTGCATCATCACCATCACATGTAATAGCTCCTCAGAGATGTAACAGAGTAATGACTGATGCATTTTTGAGCCTGCTCATACTTCTACCTCTAAAACAACATTTGG
Organism: Campylorhamphus procurvoides; assembly: GCA_013396655.1. Lineage (NCBI taxonomy): Eukaryota > Metazoa > Chordata > Aves > Passeriformes > Dendrocolaptidae > Campylorhamphus > Campylorhamphus procurvoides. The sequence continues at coordinate 29,744 of WBMV01008995.1, read as the reverse complement.
CAGGGAATTCAAATATTTAATTGTATGTTACCTGAGGGGGTGGGAGGTGGGGTTGCAAGGAAAACAACAAAACCAAACCAAACAAACAAAACCAAACTTCTGTAAAGTGTTTTAAACCTGTTTCCTGAGAATTACACAGAATGTTTCCTTGTTCTCATATTACTAGAGTTAATGAATACTTGTTCCCCAATTGCCTTCTTGAAACCTTGCTCAGTCGTCTCTTACCCAAGATGAAGTATTTTACTTTATTTAACTTTTCCTCTGACAAAACTCCTTCCATGTGTTTCATCAGTTTTCATGTCCTTATCTCAAACTACAGTATCTTTTTGAAATTATGATAACAAAAGTACACACAATAAATACATAGACTGTACACAGTGGATTTATGGATGACCATCATTGTATCAGTGTTCATGTTTTCTGTTTGTTTTTGTATTTCTTTCCCACTAATACCAATCTCCTGCTAATACCAAATAATCTATTTGCCTTTTTAATTGCTATGCTAAGAGGGAGAGGTCTGTTATCAGCGAGACTGCCAAATTACAGACCTGTCCTAACAGGCAATATGGCAGTGTTAACTTGAAAAGTAGATGGAGGGCTTGGAAAGAACTCTACGAGATCTGTTTTGACTAAGGGAGTCTAAGCTAAGCAATAAAGGAGGAGATCAGAGAAGCAAGGCTACATTTTCATTAAGATAGAAGCATGAATCATCTGCAAAGAGATGATACTTAAATTATGTTTCCACATAAGATTATGCAAAGATGAAGAGTGGAATAAGGGAAAAAAGAGGGGCGGTTGAGAGACAACATGTTGCAGAACTCCCACACAAAGCCGGGTAATGAATGAAAGGGATGCACTGAAGTGACCAAAATATCCAAAGGCAGCAGAAAGATGATGTTTGCCAAGAAGTCAGAGGGCAAAAAGAACAGTGACATGGTCAACTGTTATTACAGATGACTGGCAGGTTGGAAGAATTAAAGCTTAAGATTTAAAGTGCAAATCACAATGATTGTGATGATTTAGAAGTCTGTAACTTGCTTGGAAAGACAGTCTCGGAAGAAATCCAATGAAATCACCCCATTACAACTTAGTTGTATATGCTTCTGCTCTGCCCTTTAACTTGCCCATTATGGCACTACTGCCCATCCCTGCAATGCACTCTGCGTTCATGCCTGCTTCTGCTTCAGTTGCATAGGGCTATAGATTGATACTAAGAAGCTGCTTGAGTCATGTGTTTGCAATACCCCGGGCTTTTCAGATAGCAACCAAATCTGCCTTACACAGCCTTCTAAGCAGAAGGTAATACTGACTTGAACTAGTATGAATTCCAGCCAGAACTGAGTATTATACAACTTCACGAGCCACAGCCCCTAACCTTAGCTACCATGAACTGGGCAACAAGGCAAAGGCTGGCCCCACTGCTATGGATCTGCATCACCCAATCCCAGGTCAGTTAACCAGGTTAGCCATCTTCTGCTAAGCTTTCTGTCACCACAGAAGAAAAATACTGAAGAATTTAATTAATACAGTTTCCTACCCTGAATTCTCTTTAAAGAATTGGTCCCTGAAGTGGGACAGTCTAGATCAAAATTAATGCTTAAAATTTTTTTTGGATCCTCCTATTTCTCTTTATTTTGCATTCACATCTCCAACTGTTTTATGGATGGGCTAAGGGGTTGCACAACAGACAAATTGAGTAAGAAACTCCATAAAATAATTTGTTTTCCAACAATTACACATGCACATACACATACACATCCTTCTATATATCAATGGTTTCTGAAAATACAAATGGAAATAACATAGCAGTCATCCAAACTCTCTTTTTTTTTATTCATTGTACACAGCAAAGAGAAGGGAAAAAAATCAAAACACCACCATTCTTAACTGATATGCTTCAGTTACTAACAATTTTTGACCCTTGGAAAATAGGTAAATTAATTATAATTAGCTCCCAGTTGGACAATTTTGTGTATAGCATTCATACCAGTGATGTGTCAAAAAAAATCTAAAATCAACACATACATTTTCTTAAATAAAGGACTTGCATAAAACAAAGTCAGGCACTCAGTTCCTCTTTCATTCCATATGATACACAGCTGTGTCAATCCCATCAGGAAACAGGCAACAGGAAATTCTTCACATTCTGAAGTGAAATCTAAAGATGTGTCTCATCACCCTTCCTCCTAAAAGTGCTTTTTGATTGTCTAAAAGATGTTTATACTAGTTCTAAAATTATTAATTACTTTTCTTAGATTTTAAGCAGCTATAGGCCTCATTAACTAACTAACAAGAAGATGAAAATGCCTTTTTTTTTTGTAAGTTGCCTTTATTTTTTCATTTCCTTCATCCCAAAATATAAATTGATAACGAAACCTGACGCCTGTGGACAAAATCAAAGCCAAGTACGCTAGCTATCGGAAAATGTTCCTTCATAATGTGCTGCTTCTGTGTTATTTGTGTTTCTAACTATAGCTCTTGCATATATAATTCCATTATACTTTTATAAATCACCATTTTGAAAAATGCTTTTGAACCATTAATATATTTTCCTGGTTAAAATTCTTTGAGATGTTCTTAACAAGAGTCTTAGATAATGAATTTGGGCAAACTCTGGAACAGTCTTTACAGTATTATCATTCTCATTAATTTTCAGAACTACCCACTGTGTTGAGATGATTGTCATGGGCCTAAGACTTCAATTTGGCTAAATATTTTTGCATATATTTCAACATATAAGTAACTAACAGATGTTTAAAATGTTAAGTTCACATTCTAGAAATAGTTAAATGTTTACTGTAATATCATAATTGGGTTTTGCACTCATTTTTATTTTTGTGCTTCTATCTTTAAATACTCTTTTAGAATTCTGCTTGGCTGTAGATAAAATGCTCTAAAACAACTTCACATAAAAACAAAATGCATTCGATTTAGTAAATACCGCTGTGTTGTTTTCTTTTTAAAAATAAACACTTAAAGGTACAACAAATTAAAAATAGAGAAATGAAAACATTTCATGCTAGAAATGTTAGTTTTACCAAAGGTCCAGGCTTAATGTAAAACCTTCTAAATTGTTTGTATAATAAAAGCTTTTAAATTCATATTTTGCATTTGCTTTAAAAACCTCATACACTCTGTCTTACATCACTCCTAGAAGACGATATTAGATGAAATTAAAATTACTTTCAAAATGTTAATACACAGCATACACAGCATCTTACTTAGTCCAGATTATTCTTTTTTATTCTTTTTTCTTTGCATCTTTTTTTTTGTGTTATATTTGAAGACTGCTTCTATTTCCATTGTTTCATCCTTAACCATTCACATATCAGAGCAATAAGTATTTCATTACTGGTTTATCTGTCCAGAGGCTTGAGAAGCAGTAACAATTAACCCTCCCTTCACAGTGATTGATACAGGCTTTGCTTTCAATTTGTTCCACTACACAGATCATGAAATTCTGAATGCGATCATCCTTATTGACCTACACTTTCAAACACACGGCTACAATGAGATGAAAGTAATTATTAAAAGGAACACAGGACTACTCAATGCTGAAACAAAGTCTTGAAAAATCTTTTAGATGACCTTCTCATAAAACTAGCATTATTTGATGTGAAATAAAAGGATGGATTTTCTTCATAATCTAAAATATTAAATTTAAATCTGATCAAGGTACAATATCATTATATCATATAAGCCCAGCTCTAATGTTACATCAGTTCATACCTGACCCAATAAACAGTAACTTCAACCAGAGGGATCATAGTAGGATCAGGCCCAATATATTTTAAAAGTTTCTCTGTCAGCTTTATTTTACACCAAAAAAGAAATGGTGTTTCTTTTTAAGATTCTGGAATTCTTGAGGCACCTAATGTAAATAAGTACTCAGGAAATTCAGACTGCTAAGAAAAAATGAGAAACTCAAGTCAGATTTCCATCATCAGCTGATATGAACCAAGACCTATAAACACCACTGCTTGAGACTTACTGCAGTGGAAAAAAATATTTTTTCATAAAGCCTTGAAAAATAACCCTACAAAATATTAATTTCTTGTAATTGGCACATTTTTGAAAATTAAATAGGACTGGTAGGTGATCAGTAATGATAGAACTATTTAAAATATGGGTTGCACTCAAAGAAAATCAGGATAGAAAACTCTGCAGAAGGATGTTCTTACAGGCCTGAGGCTCTAATCACAAAACAGAATGATGGAGATGAACCAATACTGCATGGATTAGCAATGAATTATTTTGAACTATAATCATGTGCCAGCACAAAGGGGAGGTAAAAACTAGCCATTAGTCACAAGCTGATCTTCAGATAAGAAGAAAAAAAAAGTAAAAAGGGGAAAAATTTATATGCTAAACAGAGTCAGGAGAATAATGAAAATCTAAAATGTTGTTACACTTCAAGTAACATTCTATTTAATGTCTTTCATGTACAGTGTAATATTGAATATTTACACAATACAGTCTGTAAGACTCTAGGGCTAAAGCAGGGTTAAATTGGATAACTCTTCTGTAAATTAGTACTGCATAATAATATGTGCTGAAAAATATCTTAATAGATGAGTTAGTTTTAAAATAACACACATGGGCACCAATTTCTCCCACTGTAAAATTGCAGGAAATACATATACATATATATATATACATATATGCATGCATAGGTAGAGACAGGTATATGCAAATGGGTATATGCACATGCACACTTATGTATATATACACATACATAATGAGGGATTTAATTTCCATTAGTCCATCTGAAAGCAAAGTACCACCATCTTAAGATTCAGTCTTAGTTTTCCCATCAGAGAAAAGAAAATGCTAGGACTAATTTTGTGAGAAAAGAAAAATCAAAACTGCTATCCACAAAGATTCCTGAAATTCTTATGAACAGACCGTTTAAATGAAGAGCACTTTAATCAGTAGAGGAATCCTCACGTTTCTAATGTCTTGCTGTGCATTCTGCAGGTTATAGTAGCAGCTGGTAGAGGTCATATATCTTTTGTGAGCATCCCAAAAAGGCTCACTGCCAGACTGTTAAATTATGAATAAGCAATGAACAAAAGAATGCAGATACGGTGGTGACAAGATAATCCAAGCAAATTTATCTATGACAAATTTCACAGGATTAACAAATTACATTTACACAGAACAATAAAAATGTGAAAAAAAAAAAAAAAGGATGAGCCTACTTTTCCCTCACAGCATTAGAGGGGAAAAAAATCTCCATTCCAGTACATGTATTTACGTTTAACTTTATCTAAAGTAAGACATTTATAGCTTGCTGAAGATGAGCAAGTAGCATTATTTCCTTTCAAGCAAATACATATACTGTATCTATCTAACATAAAAGCATAAAATGTATGGCTGCACTTTGCAGTATGCATGTATACAAGTCAGTGGAAAATCCTATAAAGTTTTCCTCATAATTAGGATGAAGCAGAATAAATATTGAAGAATTATAATTTTGCTTTTCAGGTGTAATACTTTGACATTCTGTCAGTTAAAACACACTTCTGCCCTTAATCACTTCGGTGTTTGTTCCTATTTGCATTGAACAAATATTGTAATATATGATAATTGCCACAAGAAACAAGTAAGTCATGAATAGGACTTAAATACCCCTTTTTACAGTATAATAAACTATTTTTTTAAAAAAATCACTCCTAAAGGAATTTTAAATCCATAATCTAAGTGCTGGCTATTCCTAAAGATGCACATTCAGGATGTCAAATAATTTTGGGGGAAAGAAAAGAGGATTTGCAATGTTTGCTACATCCTGCGGTCTCCTGTTTTGGTTTTGGGAAGTGAAAATAGTAAAACAAAGTGAAAAAGTAAAACGAATTTGAAATACTACCCTCAAAGAGCATGGAATAACAGTTTCCCAATCACTCTGAAGAGTAGCATTTTTCTTCCTGTTAAGAAAGGAATAAAAGGAAAGACAGCATTTCTTAGTTTTGAAATTTGAGTGTAAGTAGAGTGATTGATAAAGGGAACAGCATATATGTTTGAAAGATCTGGAATCTGCTGTATCTTCTCTATTTGAAGTGTATTTTCTGTCACCTCCCCTTATTTCTTGATGTTTGTTGATGCAAAACAGTTGTTTAGTAAAAACAGATCTCGAATAAAAATGGGCCTTCTGAAATCACATGTATCATTTACGTATCAAATGTATGTTCTTGTTATAGAGAATTGCCTACAAACAGGAAACCTCACTATTAAAGTGAACACCCAATTAATTAAGATACTTTAGTAAACTACTTGGATCCTGCAAACACTGCTACTTGAGTACCATTTATGTATCTCATTCAGCCGATGACAAAAATTACTGTACTTTTGATTTTTCACAAGAAATGCAAGTTATGCTGTAAAACTGTACAGCAGCTCAAGAAGAATTAATAAATTAGCCCAAAGCATTTGTTTCTCTTTTTATGTTCATCTTTTGTTACTTACCAAGAGAAACCAGTTTTGTTTTTTAAAATGCAGCTCTATTCAAGAACCTCCTGTCCATACTGTTAACAATTTATGCAAAGGTGAAGCAAACATGCCCATCCTACATCTAACTATAGTCAGACAAATAAAAGCAGCTTCCTTTTTTTCAGCTGTGAAGGTTGAAGGATAAGTACCACTGGCAGCTATTCTCTTTTTTTAATACTTTTCCCCTTTTTTAATCCTGCTGCCAGCACTGTACAGATTCAGTCAGTCAGTTCTTTCTATTGACCTCAACCTTGACCTGTGAAGACTGTCCACTCACATTTTTATTCCCACAAAATAACAAATTCTGCCTTGCATCATCTCTAAGAAAAAAAAAGCTTTCTAACAAGCATTCTTCTAAAATCTGGTTTATTATACTTTTGCTAAATCAATTACAGCTCTGGCACCTAACTCATATAAGCCTAGGCTCTGAGTAAACTGATTGTAAATGTGAATTTGCACATGATTTTCAAACTTAATATGTAAGCAAGAGGAAAAAAGAATCTCCACCCTGCCCCGTCATAATATATGAATATATCTATTCTCTGCCTAAATTTGAGCCAAACTATAGCCCTTTAGGATTTCATCCAAAATGACTGTTCAAAGACTATTCATTAGACAATAAAATTCCATTTAAAACAATGTAATGTGTAATGAAGCCTGTTCTAAATTCCTATTGGAGACAAAATTCCCAGGCAAGTATTTTAAAGGGGGCTTATAGGATTTAGGTGCCCATATTTCACTGAAATGCAGTATGTGTTGAATGCCGAAATCCAATAGGCTCTTCAGAAAATCCAAGCCCCTGGGACATTATTGTAGATTACGTACATACATATTATTCAGGCTATATCCCCTACATTCACTATATACATATGTAAACCTAAAATGCCTGCAGGTAATGGAACAGTACTTTTCCACTTAAATTATTTAACATAAGTGTTGAACTTCTATTATATATCAAGTTAACAGCTAATTTTAAATTGCAATCAAGCCATTCTCTGAAAGCACTTTATTTCAGTGGAGGTTTTGCCTGTAAAAGAAATGTAAATCCCTCTAATGAAGGCAGTGTAATCTTTGAATACACAGTCAAAATGGGGGCTGGAATTTTACTCCTAGTGCTAACATTGACATCTTTGGCGACTTCTGCTAGTTCTCAAATATCTTTTGCGTGTAACTATCTCATCAGTATAATGTGTAGAACAGTGATTTCAGACCTTTCAAAGCTTACTCAGCTATATAAAGAAACATATCTACAGAAATGCTCAGTACTAATATTAAAGTCTTCAGACACTGGATGATATTAGTGAGAAGTTCTCTAGAACAGGAAAATGACAAGACGTAACGAAAGAGTGAAAGTCCAAAATGCATCATATGAGAAAGGCTGGGAAAATAACCTCTAACATATCTTCAAAACTCTGCTTTCAATAATCCATTTCAAATTCTTGCTTACATATCAGTTATTCTTTAATGTGCCTGGCTCTCGCCTGCATGCAGAATGCCGGGAGAGGGCTGGCATAACTCTCAGGATCTAGCTGCAGCACGCTGAGATCAGGATCTCCTTGAGAACCACTCCACTTTTACTTGAGAACCTCAAGACTTTCACATTTTATAATAACACTCCTCCCGCTATGTACATTTGTCATTGTGATCTCTTTGAGAACAAATTCACATCTATTAAATTATACGTTAAAAATACTTTTATCCTTGCTTATGATTCTCTGCAGTATACTTTAATTGTGTACATAATTTCATTTGGGACTTTTCTAAAGATTAAAGTACAACTTGAACTCAATATTGTCCCAGAGACAGGGTCCAGTTCTGCCAAGTTACAGAGAGAAATATTATCCGACCCTTACCGTACTTTCTTTGTCCTGTGTAATATGCTTCTGCAGCATACAAAATTAATGAATATTTGTACTACTCAAAGTCCTGTTCAAATGAATGGCACAACGGTCCTATTCATTTGACTAGGACTTTGTGTATTGCAAAACCATGCTCAACCTAGTCACAGAACAATGATCTAGTCATATAGGACATGGCAGCAACCATTATATTCTTACTATGTCACATTTTCTTATGCAGCAAAATACAGTATTATTACAAATTAACCGTATTATGCAAAGTCCTATTCAACAAAGTCACACACCTCATTCACACTTTGTATGTTAAAGACAACATACAGTAGCCCTATAAATATTATACAGAAAGAAATTGCCCCTTCTGAAAAAGTGCAGTTCTTTTGAAATGAATTTTCAAAACATTTCCTTTCATGGCCATAAATCTTTGGCAGATTCAAAAAAAAAAAAAAAAAAAAGCGCCAAACATTAAGTATAAGCAAACAAACCGCTACTGTGAAAATTCAGTCTTGGCTATGTGCTTTTAAAATATCATATGTTTAAAATATACAGACAAATTTTCAGGGCGACATCCTGCAAAACATGTTTGCTTGATCCATTTTGAAACAACATGACTATGCTGAAATCTCATCTCAGAAGAGGAGGTGCTTTTACACTTGCCACAGCTACTAGTGACAATACTATAAAATTAATCTGATGGACTGACTGAATGTAACATTTATTCACATGAGATAAGATTTCAGGAAATGGTCCCATAACAGTAAATTCTAAAAAACCAGTTACTTAATTGCTATCAAATGAAATTCTGCCACATTGGTAAAATGGCTTCATCCTACTGACCTCAGTGGGAGAAGAATCATTTCCAAAATGTTAATAAAATGGTAACAGTTAGTTTTCATTATCAGTATCAGTTATTATTCTAGAATACATTTTCCAATAAGGAGGGTATTGTTATAAAAATCATTTTATGAAACAAATATTTTTAAACTCTTTACTTTTTAGGAAGGACGCTGATAAAACTAATGCCTAGAATGTCGAATTTCAACAACTGTTTTACATCACTCTTGCAGTAAAAATCCCATCTAAGCTGGTAACTTATGTACCAAGTTTGAAACAAATGTGATTTGAAACTGCCAGTATATTAAACTCTGAAATTCAAGTGAGATGCCAATAAAAAAAAAAAAATGGATGCTGACAATATATCCTAATATTCTCTTAAAAATACCTATGGCTCTGGGTGTTGTATTAATCTGTTAACAAAATTCTCTAATTATTTATAACTTATTTATAAGACAGTATTAGAATATAATGCCATTAAATTGGTGGAAAATAGCTAGCTGGGTATAACCTGTAAGAAAAAAACAGTTGTGCTGTAAAGAATGTAGAAACAGTGCTGCAGACAAAACCTTGTTATTCCGAATCCCATTAGTTACTGAAAATACTTAATGTAACTTTTGTTGATCAATACTCTCATGTAAGCTCTAAATAATGTATGATTTCAGTGGAGAAAAATGCAGCAAATCAAATATGGTAGGAGAATGTTTCAAATTATGAAGAGTAGTATGACTGCTAATCCATAAATCAGAAATCAGAAAGATTGTTGTAATGTGGGAGGGCTCTATTTAATAAAGGTCATTATAACTCCTGGCTCTAGAGCTATAAGATCTAATATCCTCTCTGGTAGCTCTATGATATGCCCATGCATTACTGTTCTTGTTGACAGTCTGTTGCCTTGGAAATATTTCATTATTTCAGTTTTTCCATTTGTAGACCCTTGGCCTTGTGATATGAAGGCCACCCTATTTCATATTTTCGATTATCATTTAAGCAATCTTCTGGAGCTATTTATATAAAAGCAAGTGTTAGACAATGCATATCATCATTTATCATGGCTATGTTTAAGCTCATGCTCTAGAAAAAAATGCCAAAATAAAGGGGTTTTTGCTTTCACTTTAAACCCATAACACTCTAATATTAAGATATGCTTTACAAATCAGTGCTGGCATGGAATATGCATGTCAATTCTGTCTATTTAATTTTCTTGGGGGTTTATCTGCACAATTAAAAAACCTAAACTGCTACTGTTACTGTAAAATTTGTTGACACTCACAGTTTAAAAGAAAATCAAACAAATGTAAGTGTGTAACTTTTCATATATTTAAAAAACCTAAACAGGTGAAAAAAGTTTCAAAACAATTCCAGTGCCTGGTTACATCAGAGCTGACTACTTTTTACATGTGCTTTGTAATCACTAACCTCTTGCTTGAAAAAATGTAACACAATCCACCTAAATACTGTGGTAGTGAAGACTGAAATAGAATGTACACAAAGTTCACTTACAGGATTCTTGATCTTAAGAGCTAGTTGACTGAAGTAGTAGCTAAGAAGAGACTGCAAAACCCCTTCAGTAACTGATATGTTCCTGTATTTCAAGTAGCTTGGCTTACCCAGTTGAAACGATGTGTACAAAGACAGCTAAAATAGTTACAGACAAAACTTCAGGAGGACATTACATAACTTTTAAAAAATGTATGTGAGTACCTGTTTATTGAAGCATTGATTCATCTTCTCCAAAACTTTTTTTTAAGGAGCAAACAAATGGATGTTATTTCTGCTACAAAAAAATGTCATCAACTTCTACATGCAATACTTATAGCTAAACTGTCCAGAGAACTGTAAAGAGTGACAAAAAAGTGAACCCTAAGGGCAAAAAACAACTTCTTGGACACTAGGCCAAGTTTGTGGCTATTTGTGTTCTAGGAATTTAGACTATTTTTTTGCCCTGAAATGATTACAGCTCCCACTCCCTACAGGGAAAAACTATTCCGATCCAACCTTTAAAATGACAGCATCAGAGCTGAACAAGAAGATGCTATTAAAGGGCATTAAATTAAATACAGTATATCCTCCTACAACTTCAATCAGAATTTCAGACCAAGTGTTATTTAGTTCAGCTCTCAAGTGGAGCAGAATAACAAATCGCGCACTTTGATTTACCTTCTCCGAATGCCAAATGGAGACAGGTGATAAAGAAAGCACTCATGCACAGGCTATGAAGTTTCCCCTAGAAATTAATTCTATCTTCAAGATTCCTATCTCAGAGAAATTCCCAAAATGGCACACAAATATGCTTCTGCTGGAGAGATTACTGAAGCTATCCNATAAATAAATAAATAAATATTTATAGTTGAAGATGGAAATCTGTAGTTGTCATTGAATTCTGAGGATGCACTGTTTTCCCACTATATGTATCTCCGAATTTTGCTATCAACATAGCCTTGTTAAACTGCAACAGTTAATACTAATGCATCTAACACAACCACACTAACACTTCAGTTGTGAATATGGGAGGTATGGGTTTTTTATAATGGGCAGTCTGCTCAGGAAAAATGGCAGAGATATTTAGACAAAATCTTTGGGATTTGGAAGTTGTACTAGAAATTCTGATCATCCTAAAAAATATAAGTATGAAATTAAAGCTAACATATTTTTCTTAAAATATTTTTCAGACTGACTTGTGCTGTGAAATATAAAACGCCTAACACAGGATCCAGCTACTTTTAAAGGCTGTCTAAATGACAGTTTCCATTTTTACAGCTAGCCAGGAACCTTCCTCACCCCTCACCCTCAAGTTCACTTGAAACGCTGAAGGGGGCGGGAGGGAAAGAGCCCACCCCAAACCCCGGGGCTGCTCTCCTTCTGGGCATACGTCTCGTCGCAGTGTAGCAATGGAGCTTTGAATACTTTTGTAAGAATCACAAAGTAACATCACATGAACTTGTACTCCTGTCTCCTACCAGTCACTTCTAGAAAGATTCACTTTACTAGAACAAATCCGCTACGGGCAATTCGTGTCACCAGCAGAGCAGATTAATCGCAAGCACTCTCCCCCAACAAAAGTACATCGGGCAGGCGGCGGGCCGGGAACCACACGGGGGGTAGCGCGATCCCCCCCGCCTCCCTCCCGGACCCCGCGCACCGCCTNCGCGGCGCCCCCGGGGCCGCCGAGCGGCGGGAGCCGCCGGGGGGGCCCTGCCGCCCCCGCGCACACACTCACTCACTCACTCACTCACTCACACACACACGGCCGCTCCACAACGCGCCCCGCCAAGCACCGGCTCCGGCAGCCGCGGCGGTGCGGCCACTGGAGCGGGGCCGCTGCTGCGCGGCTTGTTCGGAGTGCGTGTGTGTGTGTGTGTGTGCGTGTCTGTGTGTGTGTGTGC